>OU974076.1:10341018-10941018 GCA_918843875.1 Diadumene lineata
ATGAACTTCGCACATTGAGTACCAATAGCGCACTTGACGCAATGATAATTAGCTACAATTAATACCAAAATACTTAGTCTGTAATTTTTTTATTTATTTTTAACCAAAGTAGTGCCAATTGTCTTGTTCAACCTCGAAAGGTATTTAACGTTTGCAAAACTGCCTTATAGGTAGTTAAATGACCCACCGTCTTCGCATGATCTAAACTGGGTTCAACCGAAAAATCTAAATTTAGATCAATGGGTCGGACCCGGCTTAGATTATAGTCTAAGCCATCTGAAGCGCGACATAGTTCCTTTGTTTTCTGTTCACCAATCAAATCATTAGTTTTGCTTGGTTGTTTCTCGGGGTTGCTCATTTTCGTGCTTGCTTATCAATGAACTACTTAGAAAATGAAATATTATTCCGAGCCGTTAATCTGAAAACTACTTTTATCAGTCACAGTTCTAAACGTTGTGTTTATGTCCCCGTCGATTGTGGCTAGAAAATTACGCGAAATCTGAAATCAAAACCTTGCAACACAGCCTGTATAAAACTACAACAAACCAACACGAAATGTTGTTCAACGAAACGCCATCTCAACTAACATCACATCAAAGAAGACATACTTATAGTCTCAACAACTAGAAAACGATAAGAGCGTCTATGATTAACCCTTTTGCACGCTGATATTAAATGTATAGAATGTGACGATCTTCTTGATGATCAAGAAGCTAGCTATTTATATTAAACATTGTGTAACGATAACGAGTCATCAAATATTTTATATAAAGTATGATCGCAACTCACTCAATGGAATAGTGTGCTGCAAATATCTAATAAATGTGTATCATATTCGCAATTAATATATGTAAATAAAACTAAGAGTTTATGATTTCATTCAATCGATCGTTATATAGAGCTGCATGAATAAGCAAAGAATAAAACAGTGAATACCAGTTTGAATAGGCTTAGAAACATCTTCATTTTCATCCCATGTTATAATTTTTTACCCATTAGCTAGCATTAGAAAAGCAGCAAAGGAAAATGATGTTAGATTGGATCAAGTCAAACTTTTTAGTATAAAATATTTTCATGCGGGACAACTCCTTTATGTATTGAACAACAAAACCAATGGCAAGTCAAGCTCTTTAAATAGCAATAACTCCCTATTGCAGACAGTATGACTAGTTTATTCTAGCTAGTCACCTCAGTGTATAAACAACACAATTCCCTGAATACACATAAGTGTACACATTGAAAATTCACTGCCTTAGTCATTTATGGTTACAAAATAGCTAATATTCACCACATTCAGCTATTTTACTCTATCCAATGATTTGACTCTGTACACATATTTCCATGTATTCCAATAATTTGACTCTCTTCTGAGTTATTTCACCCCATCCAGTTACTTCGCCCAATAGCGACTTATTTCAACCCATTCAGTTATTTCAACTTATTCAGTAATTTCAACTTATTCAGTTATTTCACCTTATTCAGTTATTTCACCCCATTCAGTTATTTCACCCCATTCAGTTATTTCAACCCATCCAGTTATTTTAACCCATTCAGTTATTTCAACCCATTAAGTTATTTCACCCCATTCAGTTATTTCACCCCATTCAGTTATTTCACCCCATTCAGTTATTTCAACTTATTCAGTTATTTCAACCCATTCAGTTATTTCAACAAAAATTCTGTATCGGGGAGTCTCAAACATTCAGAAAAGTGCTTATTAACTGAGTTTGGGTCTATTTTCAATGAAATATCCAGAAAAAGCAGTTTTTAGCACACTGGGTTTACAGATGCTATATAAGTGAATGATGAAAATAGAAAAAGTTTGATAATTTTGAAAATATTCATCAGAATAGCTTTCAACAAACTGAAATAAGTTCAGAATAGTCAGGGCTTTTCAAAAATATAAGTTTCACATCATTCAAGTCTATTTTTATCATTGGCGGCATTAACCCCTTTTTTGAGATTGGAGGGGTGGGGCTGGGTCAATGTCAATAAAAATCAAAAATTCTGTATCGGGGAGTCTCAAACATTCAGAAAAGTGCTTTTGAACTGAGTTTGGGTCTATTTTCAATGAAATATCCAGAAAAAGCAGTTTTTAGCACACTGGGTTTACAGATGCTATATAAGTGAATGATGAAAATAGAAAAAGTTTGATAATTTTGTGAATGATGAAAATAGAAAAAGTTTGATAATTTTGAAAATATTCATCAAAATAGCTTTCTACAAACTGAAATAAGTTCAGAATAGTCAGGGCTTTTCAAAAATATAAGTTTCACATCATTCAAGTCTATTTTTATCATTGGCAGCATTAACCACTTTTTTGAGATGGCGGTTTTCAAAAACCTGAAAAGTATAATATTATTCTACACATTTTGAGTGTATTCAATTTTTATATACATCTTACTATATGTTTGTTTTTTAAAATAGAATACTTTAAAAATATGTAAATATTGTTCCAGTTGTCAAATAATATTTTGATTCAAGTTGATGTATATTATATACATTTTATTTATTATTGTATAAATACAAGCTGTTAAAACTGAAATAAAATTGTTTTAGCATGACAAGAAATACATGTTGTGGCACTGTTCTTTTGCATTTTTAAATAACCATATATTATAATTTTTCCATATCATTTGTAACGGGTAAATGATTACAATCATTATCAATTTGGTGTGTTAGCAAATCGGTAGTAAATTTGGTATTTGACACAATTTACATGGTCAAGCAAAACATTGCAAACTTCATATTTGTACATACTTGCGTCTGTTTTACAACCATTACAAATGTGCAGGTTTACAAAATGTTAACACATTGTGTAAAGATATAATGAATTTGGTGTTCACAACTATTTACATGGTCAAGCAAAACATTGCAAACTTCATATTTGCACATATTTCCGTCTGTTTTACAACCATTACAAATGTTCAGGTTTACAAAATGTTAGCACATTGTGTAAAAATGAGCAAAAATCGAATTTGTTATCATATTTGCACAGGGTCATATATCAAGTAAATATACAACTTTGCTCAACATTTGCAATGGTTACAAATGCAATAGCGAAAAAGGTCTTCACCACCTTTGACAACTATGCAAAGGTATAGAAAATTTAAACCTTTTCTTGGTGCAAAGGTGATCAAATGTGCGCAAATTCGGTATTCACTCAACCTTTGCAAACCATTTACTGATGATGTAAATCCATTTTTTCGTGCAGTGTGCATGCAGCTCTATATAACGATCGATTGAATGAAATGATCGTAAATATTTATTAGATATTTGCATCACACTATTCCATTGAGTGTGTTGCGATACTTTATATAAAACTTGATGACTCGTTATCGTTACACAATGTTTAAGACATGATATTATATTTGATGTGAGCCACGATCATGACAGCGTGTGATATAAATAGCTAGATCATCGCATTCTATGCATTTAATATCAGCGTGCAAGTCGCTTGCTTCAACAAAAGGGTTAATCATAGACGCTCTTATCGTTTTCTAGTTGTTGAGACTATAAGTATGTCTTCTTTGATGTGATGTTAGTTGAGATGGCGTTTCGTTGAACAACATTTCGTGTTGGTTTGTTGTAGTTTTATACAGGCTGTGTTGCAAGGTTTTGATTTCAGATTTCGCGTAATTTTCTAGCCACAATTGACGGGGACATAAACACAACGTTTAGAACTGTGACTGATAAAAGTAGTTTTCAGATTAACGGCTCGGAATAATATTTCATTTTCTAAGTAGTTCATTGATAAGCAAGCACGAAAATGAGCAACCCCGAGAAACAACCAAGCAAAACTAATGATTTGATTGGTGAAAAGAAAACAAAGGAACTATGTCGCGCTTCAGATGGTTTAGACTATAATCTAAGCCGGGTCCGACCCATTGATCTAAATTTAGATTTTTGGGTTGAACCCAGTTTAGATCATGCGAAAATGGTGAATGACCTCATTATGCAAATGACACTTATTACTTCAAGTCCAAAAATGAAAGTTGAGATAGTGACAGGCATAGTGGTATGGCACTATCAGAAATCTATGCCTCTATTGTTCACGCTTCTGACTTTTTTCTATTTTAATTTAAGCTAAAGGTAAATATAGAAATTGAACAGAAACAAGATGACCCCGAACTCAAACAAGGTACTAGCAAATTAGTTGGCATGATTTAATTGCTTGTAATATTGATAATGCCTATTGTCATTACCTATCGATGGATCCAGGATTATGTAAAGAAAGTCAATTCTTTGAACGTCACAGTTAAAATATCAACACATCCCAGCCCAGATGGCCAAGTGGCTTAGTTTAAGATACATATCTAAAACAACCGAAATTCAAATTTATCAAGAAGCTATAAATATTTTTATACCTTTTCAAATATTTATTTTCTAATCGCAGATTTTACCACGAGTCAAGTATCTTTATCTGACACGTATTCTTTATTGAGTAAAGAAGTCACCGTAAATGTGTAAGTACTGTTAACAACTATTCATATAAATGAGTTCACAAGAAAATATTTAGGTTTCCTGTCAGCTGGCCCAAGTTAGTCTGTTTCGGGCCTAGTCGGGTTGTATGTTCAGTACAGTTGTTTGATGTGTTGCTCTTTCTCATTCCACGAAGGTATTAATTTCTCTAATTATATCAACTTATATAAAAAATGTCGCGTTCGAGTGTTTTATGCAATAAAATACAGAATAGTTTCTGTGACTGAAACCATCGCGATTGGTGTGATTTATTTTCTAACCATTGCAAGTCAATGCGATCTTGAACATTTGTTTATAATTTATTTTCTTATACTTCACCATAAATTCTATCACCTATTTTACATTATTTTTTATTATATCTGAAACAGTATGGAAAAAGGTGGCACCTATGACTATTCAGTCGATGGATTTGTTCTTTTCTTTCCTGAAAATTGCGTCTCTGGACCAGCAAGGGTAAAATGCGAAACAAACCCGTCCATCCCTTCCCCTAGTAACGCGAAGGAACATTTAGTAAGTTCGGTTATACGACTGGGATCAGTTGACCTGAATTTAAGAAGCTCGTTTGTTATGACAATGTTGCATTGTGGTCCAGGAATGGAGGACGGATTTGAGATTAAAGTAAAAGTCTTCAATGAAAGAAAACAGTTATGGGAAGATCATGAAGGTATTGGTGCTATTTTTTGGTTTATCTGTAATGTACGGAAATGAAATCCATGAAATTTCCAAGAGCCTTTTGTCGATTTACGTTAGTTTAGTTATAAAGGTGCGTTAGATAAAGGGTTTGTCTTTGTCAACACAGTTTATAATTTGTCGTGTTTTGATGTTTCAAGATTCGCAGCAAGCCACCACTCCTGCAGTAGATTTCCACACAAAATACTTCACAATATCGCTGACCAGACTGACCGCCGTAGCAGTAGTTACCAGGCTCATCACCAATATCTTAGAGGTTCCTCCTAGTGGATGTGAGATCAGGTTGTCTGTCTGTCCCAGTATCACTATTCGTTTCCCAGAAGGAGCCGTTGATACGCTGATAAAAGGAGAGCTGCAGGTTGATGTTAAAATATTTGTCTTGGATATTTTAATTTTTTTGATAATTGTTTATTTGCTTGTTTGTTGCTTTCTTACTTCCTTGTTGATTATTTGCTTGTCTGTTTGCTTTCCAGTTCCCGCGGCTCACGTACATTTCAGTTATTTATCCATCACAAACTCATTTACGTTTCAGTTTTTATTAATGTTTGTTTGTTTGGCTGTTTTCTTCAGCTAGTTGTTTGTTGATGTCTCGCGCGAGAGTTTATATGTTCACGGTTTGGTGAAAGTTTGCCTCTTGTCCCAAAACTCCACAAAAATAGCACTGTCTTGACAAGGCATGACAATTATAATCTATCTTTTTAATAAAGCAACGTTATTATTATTATCGAAGGTTCTCCCGATACCAGACCATCTCGTACAAGATTCAAAGTGTATCCCCTGTCCTGTTTTACTGTTCAACGGTTTTAAAGGTGTCATCTTTAAAAAGCCTGTCTCAATTTGTAGTACAATTACTGACATCTCACTGAGAGTGCGGCTTTTGCGGTTGGATGATACCAGGAATTCTCCGTTTCTTTGGGAGGACATAACTGAAGATATTAAGAAGCCTACCATAAAAGACAACACCGTAGAACTACAAGTACAGCGGTTTTGCGGGTAAGTAAAACCATGACCTGGGTTACGAAAGATTCCTCTAAATGCAAATTAGAAGTCCTCTGAATTTCTCTCCTCCTATTACTTCCATATTGGACAACATGGAGTCCTATTACCTATACTTATTACTTTGCAAAAGAATGTTCTGTAGTCTTTTAATAAACAATACGTAGCTCGTTTCATTTCATACAAGAATATTCAAATACAACATAAACATGTGGTGATTGTCCAAAAATGATTTGTTATTGAAGAAAATAGGGGAAATGATCAGATATAAAAAAACCTAGCTTTTTACAAATTAAAAGCCTCGTCTGGAGCTCAACTTTTATTTACCGTTCAAAACGCACTAATGATTGTTTTAAGGTATTTTCAAGACGAGAAATCACTTCATTTACATAATTTACGGGGCCTTAATTTACAGAACTCACAGCGTCAACAATATGATTGTTAACAATATGACAGTTAATGATGGAAAGGCTTCTAAAAGCCAACCAATGGCCCATGCAGGTTTTTTTATGTACATCCCCCCACCGAAAAAGTTTTGTTTACGGCCCTGATTACGAATGAAAAAATATTCAATAGATCTCTCATCTACATTTTATTATAAATATGAAAACTAAAATAATAAAAGTAAAAGAACAGCAACAGTAAAGATTATCGTTAGCAAAGTGAACAAAACAAAAAACGTTTAACGGCTTTTAACATACACACTATATCCAAAACAATTGTTCTTAAATATCGTCATCCTTTTTTGTAGATTGTGGACATGGTTTTCTACCAAGAACGTTGTTTATTCGTCATATAGCCTATTTATGTACTTATTCACTAGCCCTCCTTGCGAAGTTAGCTTTGCTGCTTATCGAAAGAGGACAAACCGACAACCACAAGACAGCACAAATTTTGAGTTGAAACTAACGTGTGTTCATAACGACAAGCAGCAAGAACTGACCGACCGAATGGATGAAAAACTAAGTAAGCTATATTCAGTAGATTCTATTAAATATCTTGGTTGTTAGAAAAATTGCCGAATAAATTCCTTTTTTATGTATAAAATAATTAAGGTAATGCGATCGTGTATTTTCGAACTCGCACCAAAGCTTACTAGAAATTCAGTCGATGGGCTTACTGTGGCAAAGCTCAATCTTCCGGCTAGAAAAACATTTTTGCAGTGAACGCTAAATATCTAAAAATTTATGTCGGTGCCAGCTACTCTAATTTTTAAACAGGAGCTCGAGATTTATGTCTGCAAAAGCTACAAAATAGCAAAAAAACAACAAAGGAATCTTTTGGAGCTAATTTCTTAATAAATCGGTAAAATGTTGAAAATTGTGGTCGAAAAAGACGCTCAAAAGGAACAATTTTCGAGATGCAATATTTCAAAAAGTTTATGATAAATGACATGATCGGAAACCGTTTGGATTTCTTAACAATACAATGTTTGAATGTTTATCATTTCGTATTACATAATTTTTGTGAGAATATATTTTATATACATGGTCAGAAAGAGGCTAAAGTTATATCTTCAAAAACAAAAAAACTTCAAAACGACGTCAGCGACCCCAATTTTTTACACATTTCTACTCAGTCACTCAAACTAAATATCTGTTGCTAAGATAATATGAAAATGTATCGACTAGAAATGCACGAACGCATATCCTTAACAAGCTTAAGGACATAAAAAATGATGCGCATGAACAATACCCGCGAGCGTACTATACCCGCGAACGTCACACTTTTAACTGCAGAGACCGGTTTGCACGAGGCTACTAATGCGGTATCCACCGGATAAATCCCTATCCAGCAGATAAATTCTAAATTTCTAAAGAATCGAAATTCTAGTCAGTGGATAAATTTTATCCAATGGATAACTTTAATCAGGTTTCACGCAATAGGCCTGAGCGCTATAGGTATCACAACCAACAGCTCTGTCATTATCATCAAAATCACCACGACCACTATCAGGATAATCGCCAAGCTCATCAACATCAATACCTCTACTAGATTCAATATTCATGTAGCATCGATTGCATCGGATTTTGTAATGTAGTGCTTATATACTTGCATTTGCGTTACCTTTAATATAGACTATGATTGCCTAGAAGAAGAAACTGCACCATGGAAAATGCGAACAAATGATAAAGCGTATCCCAATATTCCTGAGATTGAAAGGTCCAAATGGTCCAACGATTGCTTTCTTGAGTAAGTCTTTAGTATCTCTTACTTTTGTCTATTTGTCAATAACACAAATTTAATAGTAACATGACTTCATGGTGTATCATATTGAATGCTAGCTATTGCTTCTGTGATAAAAATAATTTATCAAAACTCCTAAGTATTGTTTTCTATGGATAATCTCTGGGCATGGTAATCACAATTTTTCTTTGTTTTATTAAAATAAAAAAAAATTGTGACAACGTACAATAAAAACACAGATACGCCCTGATTTCGTAGTGCTACCTGATTCTCTACTATAGCTATCTTTAAATGACCAATTAAAATAAATGTTCTTCATAAACTCATGAAAGCCATATGAAATAGCGTCCTAACTTTCGTGGTGTTTTCATAGCGGTGTTTTCGTTCTAGACATTGCATTCTAGCTATTCAGTAAAAGGGCGAGTGATTAATCAATTGTTCAATTGTTTAATGCTAGATATTTGTCATATTGATTAACTCTTAAATGTAGGTTCTATGGTCGTGATCAAGCTGCTTGTCAAAAGCAATTCGAAGTAGAGACATGTGACTTACCAGACCCAACGTTACTTGAACTTTACTTCCATCCATATGAAAATCAAAACACAGTCAAACGTTGCAAAATGACTCTCAGGTTCAACGAAAGTAGTGACACTGAAGGCAATCAACACCCTTCAAAGGTTAGTCAAAAGGAACTTAAGAGTAACACTTTCAACCTTAAAAGCATAGTCTTAACCAGATTTTTCAAGTGGTCTGATTTTGCAGAAACCCGAAAATTGCCGTAAAAACGACACATGAGGTCGACCGTCTTTCAAGACAACCCTGATTACTAAGGAATTGTGTTTCTCACTGTCGGTTTTGTTTTATTGTCTGCAGGATCTTTGGGTGGAGTACTGTGGTATCGATTTCGATACGCTAGATGATCTTCCAGAGGACATTTACCCTGCAGTCAACGAATTATTTTCTGGAAACTCGAGAATACAAGCTGAAATTTTGGACTGCGAGAGACGTTGGTACATTGATGGATTAAAAGAAGTCTTATCCAAATTATCCAAATTAAAGTTTAATCAAGTACGCAAAGTGATGAGTGATTTAGACTGTCTTAAATCTGACGCTCCAAATCAGCACATTCTTAAGCGTCTGAGGCTTCTTCAATGTGGTATGAATTTATATCGAACTTAAGATATTATAATTCATTACAACCGTTCCATTTTATCCTTTTTACATTGTCCCAAGTTAATTGATTGACTGTACGATTGACTGATTGACTGATTGATTGATTGATTGATTGATTGATTGATTGATTGATTGATTGATTGATACGATTAATTGGTTGATTGATTGATTGATGGATGGATGGATGGATTGATTGATTTCTAGTTTTTTTTTTAACAAAACAAATTAAATCGAGACGACTATTTTGTTTCAGGTAACGATCTTATAAGTCGCCCCCTACAAGACACTCCCTCTAAGATAAAAGAGGTAATCGAGACAATTGCCACCATAATCTCCATAAGAAATTGTATGAAATTTGGACGAGAGCTAGGAATGAGACAAGAAGATCTCAAGAATTGTCGCTCGTCCTCCGATGTTCTCAATTGCTGGCTTTGCAATTATCAGGAAGTGAGCAGCGTTGCACAATTGTTCAAGGCTTTTAGAGAATGTAGAGAAAAGGATTTAGCAACAGGACTTGCAAAAGTGGTTACAGAAGTTGTCACAGAAACTCTATTGTAAATATGTCGATTGGCTTGTATTTATCTTATCAAATCACTTTCACAAGAACTTTTCCAATTTTTGTTGTCATGCTTTATTCACACTTTTTTATGAAATTGAATATTGTACAGATGTGTTCAATCGGTGTTTATTTATATGACGACTATCGCTGAATAAATGACAGCTTTATTTAAAAAGGGTAGTCCATTCAGGTTAATAAAAACCTGTTATTATATGACCGTGAATCTTGGAGTCTGGACACTAGCAAATGGAGCAATCTGATTGGTTATACGCGCTTCCCGACCGGTTAATATCCCCCTGTATTAAGACCGCGGACCGATCCACTGAGTAGCTGGCCTTTTCACGATTGAACAGCTGATTGTTTTTTTACATTTTCAAAACATTTTCATGGGAGAAGAGGTCGTTGATGAGAATAAAGACCACAGAAAATCCCAGTCGATGTGTTTTTTATCGTTATTTTTATTTTTACCGCAATTTTTTGTAGTTTTTCTCTACTAGTTTTTTGTTTACTGTCAAAAAAGTAGTGTTCAATACAATCTATCGTCCGAACTTCACAATAAATCACACAATTTGCACAGAAATATCCAGCTTAAGTCGAGAATGCCTATAACACAAAAAGATCCTTCGTTCTGTAAGCTTTCTTTCTTTATTTGTCGAGAATTTGATGTTAGAGTGTAAAAAATAGATCCAAAGCCGCCACAAAACGACTGCAAGTAATCGCTAAATCCAAACTCGTAAAACTAGACCAAAACGATCTCATTTCGAAACAAACACAAGTTTAAATTATTACTGGTAATTGATAATCGAGAATAAATAGAAATGGCATTCATAAAGTTGATTTTTTTGGTTATTTATTGCGAGAAAACAACAAACAAACAAGTTTGCTTGATGAAAACTATGCCAAACTCAAGGTTTGGGCTTTTCCGACGAAAACGAACAAAAACTACCAACAGAAACGATTTGTCAAATCATGAAAACATTTATTGTATAAAGCTACTTACATTTTCTTAATTTCCATTGATAATTTGTCCATTAACACATTTTTTCTTGAGAAAAACGTCTTGCTAACTTTCGCACACGGTCCAGCATCGACTGACAGCATTTTCAAGGGTTTGTCAAGGTTTTCAACCAATCAGCGCACGAAAAATATCGTGATTGATTGATTTATTTTATTATCGTGAAAAAAGACTTTTTGTTCTAGTTTTTTAATGAAAAAAGGTCATATAATAAATGTCTTATTAACCGAGCTTGGTCGGTCTGTACAGGAGAATCTTGACCTCGGTCGGGTACAGACCTCACTGCGTTCGGTCTGTACTTTTTGACCTCGGTCAAGATTCTCCTGTACAGACCTCCCGCTCGGTTAATAAGATCTAATTATCAATGGGAGCCCTGGTAATAGAATAAAATTTACAATTTACATCTGTATTAGTAATTAAGGACATTATGCTATTTTTATTGGTTATTGTCAAGGTGTAGTATAATAATAAAAACTAAGAATAAAATATTGACAATACTATTTGCATTTAAATAAAACCATGAATGTCAAAGAACAATGAATGCAAATAATTAGAGGATAAATATAATATCTTTGATAATAAATTTATTATTTATATAGCGCAGACTTACGCGCAGATATGATCTAAATATTAAGTAAGCAGATAAAATAAATCAACTTTAAATTTCTTAAAGACAAATTGATTATATACAATACATCCATCATAATAAAAAGACCTTTTTGCAGTCTCAGGTCTAGCTTTCGATTGATAGAGTAGTATATTTTGCCTCGTTAAACGTAGGATATTTAAATCAAAAAATGTTTGAAAAATTGGAGCAATGTCCTTTGAGACATTTCTTAACTACATTAAAACATGCTTATTATCACAGGAAAAAAATTGTGATTCCCAGAATGTTTTTTTTTTTTTGGTTTTTGCTGCATTTTCCCAACAATAACCCAAAATAAACCCATTTTGGAAATCCCAAACTTGAACCCAATCTTGGATTTTGTAGCATTTTCCCAAACATAACCCCCAAAAAACCATTTTGGGAATCACAAATTTTTTCCTGTGTATGTCTAATAATAATAATAATATAATAATAATATAATATTCTTTAAATGCAGCATATCCACTGAGTGGTTCTTCATCTGCATTCTCTCACACTCACTACCTCTACATTTATATTTCAACTCACACAACGCTACTCACGGTGTTGATTTTTGGTGGAGGGAGGAAAACCGGAGATCCCGGAGAAAAACCCTCGTGGCATGAGAGAGAAACAACACATTATAAACAAACTCAGTTCACATATCACCCAGACCGATCCAGGATCGAACCCAGGTCACAGTGGTGAAAGGCCAGCGCTCTCACCGCTCGGCCACACATGCCACCCATAATATGCCACACATGCCACCCATAATATGTTAGGTAGGCTAGCCGGTAGCCTAGATTAGACAACTCGTAACTCAGTCGGCCCAGAACAAAACAAAACTGTGTCATCAGCGTACATAAGAACAATGTATTGACGGATAGTGTTGGGTAGGTCGTTAATCTGAATCACAAACACTAATGGCCCAAGAATGGAGCCCTGCGGCAGTCCGGACGTAATAAATGTCTGAAAAAGCACTTTGAAAACCGACCTCTTGAGTAGGACCGTGTAAGTAGTTTTCGAATCAAGCAAACTCTAATCCTGTAATACCTTACTACTAATAATATTATTGATGAGCAGCAATTTGATGTAAGAGGTTAACAACATTCTTATTGAAGTGTTTGTGAGAATATATTACGCAACAGTTACATTGTTATTTCATGTGAATTTATACTGAGATCGCTAGACATAACTTTGGATTCCAATACCATTGTGCTTTGCTAATTTTTGAGGTGTTACTCAAACTTTGATTTTGATGAGTCTTGCGAACATTCTGAAAAAGCAGCGAAACTGATAAAAAATGTCAAAGAATTTTGGGCCTGAAATTATGTAATACTATGTTATGAATATACATGTAAGTGGTATGAATTTGCTATTCATATATAATCTAACTGCACTTGGACCGGTTGCACGAAGGCTGAAAAGCAATATCTATAGGATAAATCGCTCTCCATAGGATAAAGTTCATCAAATTTGATGCAATTCTGTGGCCGGATGCACGAAGGCTGAATAGCGCTATCCACCGGATAAATCTCTATCCAGCGGATAAACTCTAAAGAAATTCTATGGAGTGGATAACTTTATCCAGTGGATAACTTTATTCAGGCTTCGTGCAACCGGCCACTGATATGAATATCGTGCATTCGGCCCAGGCAATAGCGCAATTATATCCTTACTTTTTACGCCACGAATGTTTAGGAAGTAGCCTATATTTTGTTTGAATATTAAATACTATTAACACTTTTTTGATCAATCCATCGAGATATCGGGAAAATCTCCCATACCCCTTGAAAATTACCAAGTTATCCACCAGCTGACGTGATCGATTATCAATAGTAGTGTATGGAATTATGAATAGAGTAGATGCAGTGTCCTTACGGAGGGGTTGGTACGCTGTAGATAATTTCTTGCAGATAAAATAAGATTTTTCCTGGCAGTTTCGCATTCTCCAATCTCCTGGAAATGTTTCTACCAAGCTCATTGCAGCGCGATCTTTAATCGCAGCGTTAAAAGGGTTCATTTTCTTATATGTGAGCGGCGAGCAAAATGTGAACAAGAATCTGTCTAACCTAATAATATACACCTCACATTTATTTATCATTACTATTAACTTGATTGAAGTTATATAGAATCTGTGCGCTTTTTTTCTTAAAGTAGCCTACGTATTTCTCCGCTTAGCTATTCGTTGCTGGATGACCTGGAGCAGTAGCGCCTTTTCAAAGCCCAAGGCGCTTTACAATTTAAAATAAACAATTACTGTGGCAATTATTATACCAAAAATAACGAAGCCGGAGTTATTCTGAATTGTTGATGAAGTTTATAATATCTAGCAAATTAAATTGATTGTTTTTATATACTAGGTTAGAATATCGTAACATGGAAACTGTAATAGCTTATCATGACATATTTTTACTTGAACACGTCGATTGACTATTTTTATTTCATTTTGCATCATTGCCTTTTTTTTTAAAAAAAAAAACCGGGTACTCTCACTTTTAGTAATATTGTAATTATATTGTAGATTTCTATATGACAAAGTTTTTCTTAGCTTCATTAATATGACGATTATACATAAGTTTAAATTAAATAGTTGGATTGCCTTTCCCTTTTTTGAGTAAGTTGGTAGAATTTAAATGTGTTAAGTGTTGATTATTTTCATTATTTAATTTTCTGAAGAGCCTGAAAACTAAAGCTAAAACAAATTGATCTGTGTAAAAGCTTTCATCAATTAAGCTATAAGGGGACAAAATCGAAATGGCTTTTTGAAAGTCACGTAACGGGTAAACTTTAAATGATACTCTAGAAAAGTATGTATTTTATAAAAGATGAAGGGAAAATTAAAGAAATGTGAACAAGACGCTATTGAGTGTCGAATGCTCAAACCAACAATGACCAAGTATCTGAGTTTTTAAAAGTTTGCATTCTTACAACATCAAACCAGAAATGTGTTTCATAAAGTTTTGATTAGTAAGCAACATATTAAATTTTGAAAAAATAGCAGTCACAAAATGTTTATTCTCCCTAAAAAATGCTTAATAAAAAAACTATATGGTATCACGTCAAACTTATCAATTTGAAAATTGTCTCATTTTTTTTATTTGGGCATTTTTGTTAATTCTTAAACTGATTTTTGATCATGTTTTGGTTCAAATTTATCTCATACAAAAGTGAAACACGAGGGTTCTTAAGAGGATGATTTTAGTGGCAGGGCAAAGTAATTTTTTTCTGATTAAGTGGTTTTTGAGGGAGAATAAAACTTTGAAACGAAACACTCATTTTTTGCTAGAAAATATATTTATTAGAACTATGTCAGTCATGAAGCCTAGCGTACAATAATTGTTCTTTTAACTTAAAAAAAAATAAACTCTAGGATTAACTTTTCAACTTTACCTATCACGTGTAATGCAATGTAACAATAAATTGCAGCTAGTCATTGAAATGAAGAATTTCAATATTGTCTAACACGACATTAGAAAACATGTTCCGAAATTTCGTGCAAACCTAAACCAGTGCAATGATTACGCACAATTTTGAGTTCAATTTGCCCATTCTGTATATTTGAAACTATTGTATATATGGTTCATTTTTTGCCTTACATACGACAATTCAACCTATTTTTTAAGAATGTTTTGGAATCGTGCCAATTTTTTCAATATTTTTTTCTTTGTCAAAGCTAAAGACTTTGCGTTTCACGTTTTTAATGAGAAGTAAAGCTCATATTTCATATATATATTTTTTATTTTGCATGTTGTGTCATTTTACTGTCCATATATTTAATCGTTGTGATCTTGCTTTTAACATATTCCCTTAAATCTACATTAAATTTTGTTTTTTCATTCATTTTCAGCTGCATATTACGTTTTGTTATCTTTAAGCAGATTTTTGTTTTTAGAATATCCTGCAGTTTGATGTATTCATTACGTTAATTTCTCTGACATATTGATATCTGACATATCTGCATCTGTTGACAAAATAGACAAAATCCTATAAGCCCTCCTTAATTTTTTTTGCGATTATATCTTCATGTATATAATTAAGAAAGGGCGAAATTCATTCATTCTTTCATTCATTGAATATTTGTTTGTAATGATAATTCTTTAATCATTTAGTCAAATAACGTTTGCAAGTATTTGTAAATGATGAAAAACATGGCCTGATTTAAGTGTATAAAATATTACTCCCGAAGGGGTATTTCCTGTGCTGCTCTTCGTTTAAAACCATCTGGCCAATATTTCAATGCATTCATGTCGACACCACTTGACAAAAAACAATAACTATCACAAATGTGGGAATTTTTGGAGAGTCATTAGGGTAAGATCATTGAGAAAGTACGGAATTATTTCCAAGGCAACCGTGTATTTATTGCATCATTAGATATTTAGGCACTTGAGAGCAAGAGTGCGACTCTCTTGAAAATTGTTAAGATTTTTAAATAGCTTTTCAGGAAAGCCATTTCCTTGCTATTGCCCATCGAGATAATGTAGTTGTCTCATATCAAACTATTTATATTCAACGTATATAGAAACTAAATCATTTTTGAAGCTGAACGCTGCGGCAAACTAAAAGCTAAATCGATGAACGTTTGTTTAACAAACAATTGCAATGCTTCATGCTTCATTGTGAATGCTTCATGTTATGAATGCTTTTCGTTTTTCTTCTCTAAGCTCTTTTTACAATTGGCATACACAAGCTTCATATTTTTGGATTGACAGACTTCAAAACCAAGGGAACACGCTTAATTGAATCTGAGAGTGATGAAATTCTTGCTTTCTTTATGACGACTTTACTTCTCGGCTCCTTTTTAGGCTATACTATTTCAAGGTATGTATTAAAAATCTTTAATAGATCATAGATTTAAGAGGCTTGCACAACTGGAAACTGAAACTAAAATGGATGGATGTTACGCTAACTCAACGAGGGCGTTTGTATTAATATTCACCATCTGCGTTACACTGTTATTGATTACGTTTTGATCTGTGTATTTCTTTGGTACCTTTTCAAGTAAAGAACTCAATCGTTCAGGTATACCGTTATGGTATGTGTAGTTGGCTATATAAGATATAAGGTGGCAAAAACGATACTGCAATTATAGAGTCACATCTGATGAGATATTGAAGCGTTGTGTAAAATAACAATTGATAATGAGTGGCCATTTGGCAAAATTCTAGCTATTCTAACAGCATTTCGTTCTACAAAATCTAAGACTGAAAAGATATGTATTAGATGGTTGGTTATAGAAAACCTTCTAACTAATTTTGATATTAAAATCCCTTGATTAGAAACAATTTGTTATCCATTTTTTTTAAATGTGAGACCCCACTAGAGATTTAGATTAAAAATTAATTTAAATTGATTGGAACTTGAAGCTGAAACTGGTTCATGCTTGTCGCTTATTTGAGACGTTTTTGTTTTTCAGCCTTGGGCAACTACCTGGTTGACGATTTAAGAAGAGGTTTGTTTCCGTGCAGTTTCAGGAAGTAAAATAAAGACCAAAACATCAAATAAGTGAGAGTTTCAAATGAAAGAAACTTGACGTTCTCTATAGATAAAACAACAAGAACAACAACTGTGCATGAGCAAAAATGAGAGTCTAATTGTCAAACTTTATTTCTCGAGAACGTTTATTTCTCAAAAAAAAAACGTAACTAGAAACGTAACATAGAGTATTTAACGTAACAATTAACGTTATCGTTATACGTTAAATCATTGGTGATCTGCCGTACGTCACAGAATGGAATGCAATGAGTCCGTCTCTTATGCCGTTGGTCCTCATGGCGGTATTGCACACTGGTTTATTGTTGCAACAAGCATTATACTTGGTCTTATTACTATCGTTGGCAACGTGATGGTTCTCTGTGCTGTTTATTCAACTGCGAATCTACAAACTATATCTAACTATTTCCTCTGTTCACTAGCTGTTGCTGATCTGTCTGTTGGCTGTTTGCATACTCCATTCTATACAGTTCTCATGGCTTTGGACGCTGAGAGTCAAGGTGTTATTCTGAGATTGGACTTCTTCATTTATATTCACATTCTGTTTTGCTCCACTCTTAGTCTCTGCACAGTGAGTATTGATCGCTATATTGCTGTTAAGTCGCCGTTGAAATATCTCCGCATCATGACTATAAAGCCTTGCGTTGTTATCATCATATTGACATGGGCTGTAGCATTTACTTTCGCCACTCCAGCAGCATTTATCGTTAACTTAAAAGCTTGGAGCGGTTACATAGCGGCATGTGCCATACTGACGATGCTCATACCCTTGTTAACAGTCACTTTGTGCTATGTAGAGATTGTTAAAATATCTCATGGTCAAATGGTCAAAGTTGGTAATTCCAGGGTAATAAATCTGCAGCAACAGAAAAACAATTTGAAGAACAAAAAAGCTGTTAAAACATTCGCCATCGTAACACTGGTGTTTCTTGCGGCTTTCACACCAAATTTTGTCTCTGCTGTGTGGTTTCATTTTACTAAAACATGCGAGGAAGAATATGATGTCTTTCGTCAATGGACAGTTTCTCTGTTTGTCATGTTTTCCAGTTCGTTTGCAAACCCGTTAATCTATTGGTTTAGAAACAGAGATTTTAAGGTTGCCTTTAAGGTAGCATTTAACAGAATTGGAGGAAGAACAATTACAAGGAAAACGACAATTTCTTCCGAGTTAACACGCTAAAAATCTTTTTCGTTTCAATGAATGTAAATACTTGATTATAAAGTGCCTGAGTATTCGTTTAAGATGTTCATCTAGAGGAAATGAATGTATTCTAAAGTTATGAGAAGACAACTACAATTGGAAATACAAATGAGTCGTGACTGCATGCTTAAAAAAGGTCTAAGGGTTTCTGAACTACATTGACTTCGAAAGAAAGAAAAGTGAAAAACGAAAAAGATGTATATCGAAGGGGTCATAGCCGGCTAGACGCAATTGAAGTTATCACGACTTTAAATGTTTTTTTTTACTGTTAAACTAAGCATGACATTACTTTTATGAAATTCAATGACTTAACTTCTAACAGTACCCCTACCATAAATTTACAAGGTACAATTTCATGCACTACGTATACTGCGCATGCCTCTTTTGCGGCGAGGGTAAGTGTATAGCGATAGGATGAGGGAAAGGGAGATAAGAGAGGAAATCAATATTTTTTTCCGTATTCTCATCTGGTTTACATAGTTTACTACAGAAATATATACATCGAAGTCAAAAACTGTGATCGATGAACTGTTATATATACACATATAAACACATCACGAGAATTTATTTTGAAAGAAAAAATTGTCTTATTTTTGTAAGATTACGTTTAAAATTATTCACAGTTTTACACTGCGCACATTTTTGCGCATATTTAAAGTTTGGACTTTTCACAATTGTATTTGAATTCCTTTTAAACTACATTTGATAATTAAATGCTTTAGAAATACAATTTTCGAGCTAAAATATCGCTCGTTTGGAATCTCGTCCAAGTCCACCCCAGGAAAACCCTGTTTTTGAAAACAAAGTAAATGACTGTGTTTTACGTCCAGAGTCCCTTCAGCATCTGGAAACCAGCGTTGGCCTACCATATTTAGCCCCAGCACAAATATTAAAAACGGACCAATTAACACACCTGAGTGGAGAGAGGCACTGATTGAGTAAAGTGTCTTGCCTACGGACACAACCCGGTCTAAGATTCGATCCAAAGTCCGATGCCCTCACCCCTAGGCCATTTTTTGTGTTCTCTAAACATTCCTGCGCGGTTCATTTCAACGATAAACCACGGAAATCAATTGTTTGTGGCTTACAAAACTATATAGAAGTAGTCAGTTAATCATCTCAAAATTCACTTTAGAAAACGTCTATTGAAAAATCATCATCGGTTTTCGTTTATTTTTATAAATAATTATACCGCAAGGAGTTTTGCGTCATGTCATAGCTGGATTCTTAATGCTTTTATCCACGGAATACAATCGTAAGGGAAACAACTTTTTTTAATTTTTTAACTGTATCGTTATAAAAAATAATTATTGTTTGAGTAGTTGAAATAATTGTTTTCTTTCCAAGTGTTATATTGTTCTCAGATGAAAGAAAGGCGGTGACGTCACAATGACGTCATTCCATTTCATTTCATTTCATTTCATTTCATTTCATTTCATTTCATTTCATTTCATTTCATTTCATTTCATTTCATTTCATTTCATTTCATTTCATTTCATTTCGTACTGTAGTATGTCAGTAAACAGAACCATCATGTCGACAAGAGATCCATGGCTTGAATGTACACGTTAACGGTCTGTCTGAGAATCATAACGGAATGATTTCCAGTGAGGGCACTCGAACCGTGAACACTTGTATTTATTTACCTTTTTATTTTCTGAGCTTTCTACTGATCCAAATTCTCTGAAAAAGTACGACTGAACTCAAATGTACTGAGTTATCAACATTCAAATGTTTTCAAATAGATTCACTGGAAGGATGTATGTTAAAAAAGTGTAAAAAAAACACAAGGTGTTCACGGTTCGAGTGTTCTCACTGTAAATTCAAATAGACTAAATATTTCTTTGTATCGCATCTCTTCGATAATTTCAAGTGAAATCAAAGCAGGCAAAAAATTCAATGAATTTGTACGAGTTTTGGATTTTGATTTTGCAACAGTTTAAGAATAAACGACAAGTCGGATAATATGAAAAAATAAAATATTTTTTAAAATCTCATTTGTATCATCCATACAAACAATACTAATACTCCCCTACCCTCTTCCCCATAGTCTACACAATCGGTATACTGGTCTACTGACGGTGACCTTTTCCATTGTGAAATCTGTTTTTATTGGCTGGGCATTTATAAGCTGTTTACACTTGAATAAACGCGGTTTGTTATTGCTTGCCGCTGATTTTTAACGGTCATTGCATTGGTTAGGTTATTGCAACGATGGAGTATCGTGCATTTGTTTTATTCTCATCCCTTCTTGTGTGTGCTATAACAAATACTTCAGCTTCACCTTTGAGCAGTGTGGACGATGAGCTGATCGATAAAGGTATGCTTTTTATTTACTGTCTGCAAATCTATTTTTGCCATTTTTGTTGTAGCTACTTGTCTGCATGATTAACTACGATTAAAGCATGTGTTGTTCCATGTTGCTTAAAAATAAAGCATGTTGGATTTTTAACCAGAAGTTTTAGCAGTGTTAATCATGGGATTTTATTCGTGAATTGATAGTTGTGCGGAGTCACAAGTTTATTTCTTGTCCGGTAAATCGTATTCATATCTATATGGATGTAGTACAAGACTCAGCTGTCAGTACACAAAATGCTTTCACCCTCAACTTAACTATAATTTCCATTCAAACAGTCTAAGTTAGATTAATATTATTCACAATAAATGTGTTATAAATATATTTTGACCTTAAGAAACTAGATGGACTTTACAAAGATTTTGTACAGACAATACAAGTAATTTTCCAAACACATGCAACGGCATTTCAGCTTTGATATTTTGATAAGTTTATATGCTTTCACTTTTATACACAGGGAAATGAATCGCTTTGATTAAAAAAAAGCTGTAGCTTGTTTGTGTACAGATTCAATTTATGCAACTTGTTTATATCACGCATTTACGACAAATTTCTAATTAAATGTTTATCAATATTTGTACACAAAACATTGGCTGTCAAATTTAACGATTGTTTGAACTATAAAATCTATGATTATTTTTTAAAAAAACTAGGAATTATGATTGGGGAACATTTGAACTAGAATTTAGAATTTTATTCAGTTCGATGTGATATAGTTACATTATGCATTGTATTTTTGCTATCGATTCTTCAGACATTGAAAAGTCCGTTATTTAGATATGTCAGAATTGGATAGGACAGCAATTTTGACAACACGGTAAATATTTATTGAATTGAAATTAGCATCAAATGCTGCAGATTTTCAAAAATGTTAACGCAATATTTGAGCATTTCGTTTATTGAATATTTTTTTTCATTTTTTCCATAATTTCAATGGATTATGATCAAATCAGTGTCAGTGTGAGAAAATAATTCAGTTGAAAAGGAAAAAAAACCGCGAATTCTAACTCCAAAAGGGTCAGCAAAAATATGTTTTTTTTTAAGTTTAAAAACGGTACGGAGCTTTTTTCAAATTTAGTTTTGTGAGCATCGTTTTGTTTTGTAGCACGTTATTTATCGATTATCTAATTGCCTTAAGTGAAAATCAATAGGCTGGAAAAAACGGCTGGAATCACTCAAACATGACAACAACGCGACGCTAATCATTTAACCGAATGGCTAAAACAACACGCATGTAACTCTCTAGCTGTTCTCACTTGGACTGTTAGCAAACAATGGTTATAGCATGTAGCCTGAGTGATAATTATAGAAGAAGGCCTTGCTATGAATTCTAAGCAGAAAATTCACTCTGTATGGGAAAAGGTTCCACTGATCAAAATCGACGATGCATAAACCAAATTTGAGACGCGGTGATTTTTTTAGGACTCAGTGATCGTGACGCTACTGGAATGATGCAAAGAAGTCATACACACAAGAGATTCTTAAAGAAACCTTTTCTCGAAGTCCGTAATACAAAAATTAAATATATCAAATTTAGATATTATGTAATAACAAAATGTATTTGCTGCGCTAATGTTTGGAATGTTTGGCCTATGCATCTTTGTCCCACAGTCGTCCACCCCTTCGGAGTGTTGATGTTTTGCTGTTGTTGCATTATTTTTCCAGGGAGCGTATATTAAACAATAGACGCGTCACCCAATCTGGAGGACAGCATAATGGAAAGGCGAAAAATGTTTCCATTTCGCAAGAGACTGAACATTTATTGTTTTATGCTCCCAGGCTGGGAAACTTTGCAAGGGGTCTATAGGGCAAATTTGCCGGATGCGGTTGTCAGTCATTGCATGAAGGCAAATCCACTGAATAAAACATGAAATTATTCGAATCCAGTGACTGTTGGTGACTTTAATTTCCGTTATGATATGAGCAATCGAGATATGAAAAAGGGGCGAAAGAAAAGAAAGATGGAAGGGAACTGAAGAAACAAAGAAGCAACACTAACAACAACAACAACAATAACAAAAAAAGGAGAGAGAAATTAATTAATAAATTACTGACAAAAACAATCTCATTTATTTCAAATTTTCAGTCTCTGAAAAATTTGAAGACCCCGAAATTGAGGAACTTGCAAAAAAAGGTAAGAACACAATCTTTAGAAGCACGGTTAATGTTGGTCAGGGGCCGGTTGCTCAAAGCTCGATTAGTGCTAACCCAGGCTTAACTCTAAAGGTTTTCTTAAGAGGTAACCCAGGATTAGTGCTAATGGAGCTTTGAACAACCCAGCCCAGAGCTTGATTTGTTCTACCCATTGGCTTTCTTATTAAAGATGAATTTGCGGGTTGTCCAGGCTAGATTCATTTTGTGTCATTCTACAAAGGAAACGTGCTCATAATCCGAAGAAATTTTAGCTTAATTTTTTGATTAACAATACACAAGTACAGACTTTTTTTGGACACATTTTATTTAATATTTGTTCTATTGCTAAAAACGGTCAGAAACATCTAGCTTGGGCTACCTGTGATTAATTCAGGATATGTGAAAATCGAGTTTTAACGAGACAAAATGAGCTAAGAGAACTTATCCCCAATATTGTGCTTTGCACACATCATGAGCCCCGTTAAGTCTATTTATTGCCGCCGAGTTATTTAAAGAACGGAACGTGATTGGTCAGATTGACCAGATAGGGATTAGTCAGATTTTATGCTGTCGCCGAAGATAAAAAAAGAACTGAGCTCTTCAAATTTGCAAAAGAAAAACTTATAAATGCTGGATATATTAACATGTTCTCCAGTCTTCTTTCTCTTAAGAATAAGGTTTTTCGCGGGATTGGCGACAGACTAAAAATACCCTGGTTTCTAAAAATATCACTAGCGGGGTTCCTGATGGGGTCCGGGAATAGGTTCTCTTAACTCAGATAACAGCGGCGTTACTCCAGGTTCCTTTTTCGTTGTTAGGGTTTCAATTTACGCACATCCATCCAATTGTTACAGGGCGACTATCAAAAATAAAAACCGTGAGAATGTACTTTATTTTGTATACTAATTCTAACGTTCAACTGGCCGGTATGCTTTGCAAAAAGAGTTGATTTTACAAGCGGAAATCTATTTACCACGATCGAAATATATATAAAAAAATAGTAAACTTTATTTTGGTCGATTAAAAAAGTTTGAAGTTGAAATATTGGTTTTAGTATTGTCACAAGAACCTTTAATATTCAGTGAATTCTATTTTTTTCAGAATATGAAACTGTCCATGATCGAATTCTTGCTGTCAACGAGGCTCATTACAGAAAGAGAGGATTAAACAATAAGAATAAAGATGACAACGAGTTTGACCGCATCGAAGCAGACAATGAAAGTGCGTAATTTTCAGTTAAAAGTAATAACAGACAGACAGACAGACCGACAGAGCGACGGACGGACGGTACGGACCACTCAGAGGCGTACATGCGGACCGACCGACCGACAGACATCAAAGAGACAGATAGACAGACAGAGAAACAGAATAAATTAGCAAAAACATAATTGACGAATGAACAAACGAGAAACAAACAAACAAACAGGATTATTATCACACAAATGATGAAGAAGATATTTTAAGACTACAGGAAGGCATCTCTTCGTAAAAATTGCCAGTGCGTCGAAACTTTTGTTAATTGAATGAATTATATATTATATTAAAGTTGAAAAAGTGAAGAATTTTACTATGTTGTTTTTATTTCACTTTATAAAGCTAAAACGATCGCGAGTTTTACCGCACTCTTGCATTAACCTTTCGGTGCGATAAAACTCGCAATCTTTCCTAGCTTTCGAAATAAAAAAAACAACATAGTCATATTTTTTTCAGTTACTCAGCTTTAAAAAGAGATTTAAGTAACGTTCCGAGTAAGAACTAGTTTAGCAAACGGCCATGGAATGCATAAAGGTGTTAATTGTGTATTGTTTAAATGCTTGATCTGATTGGCTAAAACAAGAAAATTGGCCTTTTTTCAAACTCTTGGAATATTTTTCCTATATTTTATTCAAAATCTCATTTCAGTTTTATTAAAGCGATCTTATTTTTTTCTATAAGAAAATTTTACCGTGGGGCTCACTGTGAAAAGCAAGCGCCTCCTAGCCATTGTTTTGAGCAATTATGATTGGATAAAACCATTAAACACAAAAGAAAGACTGTCTTGTAAACAGCATTTTTTAGATTTTACTCAAGAGATGTGTAACCCTTAGCTTGATACATCAACATCGTGAAAATTAAAAAATTTCTACGTGGGGAAGTTTTTTGCCACAGAACAATAGAAACCTCACTAGTTCTTACGCGTATTGTTACTTAATTAATTCAAATCACAAAAGATCCGACGCGCTTGCGAATTTTTTTACGAAGTGACCTTGTGAGCCCCTCGTGTAACCAGCACTCATAAACTCTTATTATATTATGATTTGATTATTCGTCTTGTAGAGTTACACGAAAACTTATATCAAGGAGACATTCAAATGGACGAAGATATGGAGGAGTTTCTTCACAAACCTGTAAGATCAAGAACCAAGCGAAATGCTGTGAGAACCAAGACAAGATTATGGACCTCCAGGGTAATTCCTTACACGGTTCCTGGTTACATGTGTAAGTTTAAACAGATGATATAGATGTTTACCAAATCAATGCAACCAATTATCATTTTAGAAGATACAGCTATTCCTGAAAGGTTGTCCAGTTGAAATAATGATTTAGCGAATAACAATGTCAATTGCATATATCAAGTTTTCAGTTTTCTTGTTTTCACTACAAAGCCACACGTACTATATAGTTGCATAGTTGATTATAATTATGTGATGAAGTTATTTTGTACATTTCGAGTCATCATTTCCTCAAAAAATAGAATCATAAGATATGCAAATGACTTTCATTTTTTCATCGGGACAATTAACTATTTCAAGAATAGAAATATATTACATTAACTCGCAAGCATAAAAGTGAGCACGCAAATAGACCAGCAAAGCCGTGACGTGAATTTTTCTGTGGATGATTTTTTGCGAGATCTAAACAAACCGAGCAAATAAAGCAAACTAAAAAGTCATTTTGCCCGGCCGGTTTGCCAGTAAGTCAGAAAACCAGTTAGTTAGTCAGATCGTGTTCCACTTATATAATTAATATAACATAATGATGAATGATAATCTATGCTTAAGCTTGGCTTTCATATAATCAAAAGATCGAGAACGATCGTAAATGATCGAAAAAAAATCGATTTTTGGTGTTTGATTTCGATTGCGATGGTATATTGATCGAAAAAGGTCGTAGGATCAAAAAACGTTGCTTTCCCTATAATCGAATTTTGTTTCGATCGCTTATGACCGTTCTCGATCGTTCTCGATTATATGGAAACAAAGCTTTACATTGCCTTTTGCTGCCGCCACACCAGCAAGAAGTAAAACAATAAATGTGTCCTTTTTTTTGTATTCTTTGTGTGTCATTCGTGCTGCCTGTCATACAATTCATGTAGGGAGCCAGGTTTGGACACCATCCGCTCTTCTATTATTATGCTATCAAGCTCTTACTTAAATGTTTCTATTAATAGGAACAGTAACAACAGTATTCTTCATGTCGTTGTTATGAATAATATTTATTAATTTTAAACCTTTAAAATTCTTTCAGCTCACATTAAACCGAATCTCAACATCGCAATAGCTGACTTTCAGAAAAACACTTGTCTTCGATTTGTTCGATATCGCCCCGGTGTCCATAGGAACTACATTACATTCGGCAATCAAGATGGGTAAGAATGGACGGAAGAGCCATATCGCTCAGTTCATGTAATATATTCATAAAACGACACTAAAAAAGAAAAAGAAAAACACACAATACAATCACAGGCTTTAGGATTCTCCTTGCCTCGAGTCGCGAGAAATGTTTAATAACAATTATCAAAATACTCTTATTGAATGCTGAAAAAAAAACACTACATAAATCACCTTATACTCACATTTAATTTGCGTGTTTTTATTCTTCCAAATACGACAATATTTAGCTGGTTTACAATACTTTCATAACTCTTTATGACCGAACGTTATCGAACGAAATAATCTGCTGAGCCTGCAATAAAATGACCGCATCGACACAAGAAGCCCTCTCCTAAAAATTGTCATGACTTTTTTTTAAGATTTGAGGATGTTATTGCATTATTAGTTAAGAGCCTTTTGTTGATTGACATAATATAACGAACACTAGCCCCAGGCACTTACGGTATGAAATCGGGCAATGCATAGTTACAAAGGTTTTGATAAATTTTGCTTTAATATTTGCTCTAACGTATTTGTAGATGTTCCTCTAAGATAGGCAAGAAGTACCATTCTCCAGGTAAACAGACAGTTTCAATCGGTCCCGGATGTAACCAGCCTGGTACAATCATCCACGAGATGCTTCATGCACTTGGTAGGTCACGTGATACTATGAACTCTTTCTCGTTAACAGTGTCATATCATTGAGTAAAATTGTTGTGCAAAATATTGAATTTCATCTAGTTATCTTCTATCGTTACACCTCAAGAGAGAAGGTGAATAAATAACTGGTAATGCGCTTAAAAGAGAATCCCGATGGGGTAAATTTGCCTTTTTTTGAAGGCTGGGAATTGGGATATTTTTCCCATTAGGATTGGGATTTTTCCATTGAGATTTGGAAAAAATAGTTCAAAATTTGGATTTATATTTTCTCTTATATCGTCCCGTTTTGATCTCTATAAGTGCTAAATTAATGTTTGAAATGATGTATTTTGAGTTATTCTATCTGCTATCTGCATGGAAGAAGACAAAAGTTGAAAATTAATTTAAGATTTGCAGATCACAAGTTAATGCGAAATAATGTAAATAAAAATGCACTGCTTTAGATTGGAAGTTTTACTTTCGAATTAAAGTTAGTATAGGCTTGGCATTGGGATTTGTTACCCATGCAGGACCCTCTAATGAACATATTTTTTTATTCTGTTTTCAGAAGAAAACAAGGAACAATTAAATGTCCCATTTTAGGATTGCTTTTGTATTATATCTGCGGCCTAGCGGAAAGACAAATGAATCATTTTAATGGGTTCTTTGTTCTAAGAATAGAATGAATGAAAAAGTGATATAATAAAAATAAGGCACTCCTTAATAAAAGGTTTTGTACTTTTACGTTGTTTCCACTTAACAATATTTACGTTCTATTTCCGGTACATTGATTGAAACCCTATCAGTGTTTGGATAGACGATGAACCATGGTTCGTCTATTATCACCGCAGCTAGTGTACAAGTCTATTTATAATTATCTCTAACCTATGCCTTTTTGATAGGATTTTTCCACGAACAGGCTCGCAGTGATCGTGATAAATTTGTGTCCATTAAATGGGAAAACATTAAGAGAGGTATGTATATAGCCTGCCTATAGTTAAGAGCGAAATGGTTTGGAATCTCTTTTGTTTAAGGTTTTTTAAATTTTTTTTCAAGCGTTACCGTACATCATTTTTTTTATTTTATTGTGTATGATCACGTCTTCGCATGATCTAAACTGGGTTCAACCCAAAAATCTAAATTTAGATCAATGGGTCGGACCCAGCTTAGAATATAGTCTAAGCCATCTGAAGCGCGACATAGTTCCTTTGTTTTCTGTTCACCAATCAAATCATTAGTTTTGCTTGGTTGCTTCTCGGGGTTGCTCATTTTCGTGCTTGCTTATCAATGAACTACTTAGAAAATGAAATATTATTCCGAGCCGTTAATCTGAAAACTACTTTTATCAGTCACAGTTCTAAACGTTGTGTTTATGTCCCCGTCGATTGTGGCTAGAAAATTACGCGAAATCTGAAATCAAAACCTTGCAACACAGCCTGTATAAAACTACAACAAACCAACACGAAATGTTGTTCAACGAAACGCCATCTCAACTAACATCACATCAAAGAAGACATACTTATAGTCTCAACAACTAGAAAACGATAAGAGCGTCTATGATTAACCCTTTTGCACGCTGATATTAAATGTATAGAATGTGACGATCTTCTTGATGATCAAGAAGCTAGCTATTTATATTAAACATTGTGTAACGATAACGAGTCATCAAATATTTTATATAAAGTATGATCGCAACTCACTCAATGGAATAGTGTGCTGCAAATATCTAATAAATGTGTATCATATTCGCAATTAATATATGTAAATAAAACTAAGAGTTTATGATTTCATTCAATCGATCGTTATATAGAGCTGCATGAATAAGCAAAGAATAAAACAGTGAATACCAGTTTGAATAGGCTTAGAAACATCTTCATTTTCATCCCATGTTATAATTTTTTACCCATTAGCTAGCATTAGAAAAGCAGCAAAGGAAAATGATGTTAGATTGGATCAAGTCAAACTTTTTAGTATAAAATATTTTCATGCGGGACAACTCCTTTATGTATTGAACAACAAAACCAATGGCAAGTCAAGCTCTTTAAATAATAATAACTCCCTATTGCAGACAGTATGACTAGTTTATTCTAGCTAGTCACCTCAGTGTATAAACAACACAATTCCCTGAATACACATAAGTGTACACATTGAAAATTCACTGCCTTAGTCATTTATGGTTACAAAATAGCTAATATTCACCACATTCAGCTATTTTACTCTATCCAATGATTTGACTCTGTACACATATTTCCATGTATTCCAATAATTTGACTCTCTTCTGAGTTATTTCACCCCATCCAGTTACTTCGCCCAATAGCGACTTATTTCAACCCATTCAGTTATTTCAACTTATTCAGTAATTTCAACTTATTCAGTTATTTCACCTTATTCAGTTATTTCACCCCATTAAGTTATTTCGCCCCATTCAGTTATTTCAACCCATTCAGTTATTTCAACCCATTCAGTTATTTCAACCCATTAAGTTATTTCACCCCATTCAGTTGTTTCAATTTATTCAGTTATTTCAACCCATTCAGTTATTTCAACAAAAATTCTGTATCGGGGAGTCTCAAACATTCAGAAAAGTGCTTATTAACTGAGTTTGGGTCTATTTTCAATGAAATATCCAGAAAAAGCAGTTTTTAGCACATTGGGTTTACAGATGCTATATAAGTGAATGATGAAAATAGAAAAAGTTTGATAATTTTGAAAATATTCATCAGAATAGCTTTCAACAAACTGAAATAAGTTCAGAATAGTCAGGGCTTTTCAAAAATATAAGTTTCACATCATTCAAGTCTATTTTTATCATTGGCGGCATTAACCCCTTTTTTGAGATGGGAGGGGTGGGGCTGGGTCAATGTCAATAAAAATCAAAAATTCTGTATCGGGGAGTCTCAAACATTCAGAAAAGTGCTTTTGAACTGAGTTTGGGTCTATTTTCAATGAAATATCCAGAAAAAGCAGTTTTTAGCACACTGGGTTTACAGATGCTATATAAGTGAATGATGAAAATAGAAAAAGTTTGATAATTTTGTGAATGATGAAAATAGAAAAAGTTTGATAATTTTGAAAATATTCATCAAAATAGCTTTCTACAAACTGAAATAAGTTCAGAATAGTCAGGGCTTTTCAAAAATATAAGTTTCACATCATTCAAGTCTATTTTTATCATTGGCGGCATTAACCACTTTTTTGAGATGGCGGTTTTCAAAAACCTGAAAAGTATAATATTATTCTACACATTTTGAGTGTATGCAATTTTTTATTACATCTTACTATATGTTTGTTTTTTAAAATAGAATACTTTAAAAATATGTAAATATTGTTCCAGTTGTCAAATAATATTTTGATTCAAGTTGATGTATATTATATACATTTTATTTATTATTGTATAAATACAAGCTGTTAAAACTGAAATAAAATTGTTTTAGCATGACAAGAAATACATGTTGTGGCACTGTTCTTTTGCATTTTTAAATAACCATATATTATAATTTTTCCATATCATTTGTAACGGGTAAATGATTACAATCATTATCAATTTGGTGTGTTAGCAAATCGGTAGTAAATTTGGTATTTGACACAATTTACATGGTCAAGCAAAACATTGCAAACTTCATATTTGCACATACTTGCGTCTGTTTTACAACCATTACAAATGTGCAGGTTTGCAAAATGTTAATACATTGTGTAAAGATATAATGAATTTGGTGTTCACAACTATTTACATGGTCAAGCAAAACATTGCAAACTTCATATTTGCACATATTTCCGTGTTTTACAACCATTACAAATGTTCAGGTTTACAAAATGTTAGCACATTGTGTAAAAATGAGCAAAAATCGAATTTGCTATCATATTTGCACAGGGTCATATATCAAGTAAATATACAACTTTGCTCAACATTTGCAATGGTTACAAATGCAATAGCGAAAAAGGTCTTCACCACCTTTGACAACTATGCAAAGGTATAGAAAATTTAAACCTTTTCTTGGTGCAAAGGTGATCAAATGTGCGCAAATTCGGTATTCACTCAACCTTTGCAAACCATTTACTGATGATGTAAATCCATTTTTTCGTGCAGTGTGCATGCAGCTCTATATAACGATCGATTGAATGAAATGATCGTAAATATTTATTAGATATTTGCATCACACTATTCCATTGAGTGTGTTGCGATACTTTATATAAAATATTTGATGACTCGTTATCGTTACACAATGTTTAAGACATGATATTATATTTGATGTGAGCCACGATCATTACAGCGTGTGATATAAATAGCTAGATCATCGCATTCTATGCATTTAATATCAGCGTGCAAGTCGCTTGCTTCAACAAAAGGGTTAATCATAGACGCTCTTATCGTTTTCTAGTTGTTGAGACTATAAGTATGTCTTCTTTGATGTGATGTTAGTTGAGATGGCGTTTCGTTGAACAACATTTCGTGTTGGTTTGTTGTAGTTTTATACAGGCTGTGTTGCAAGGTTTTGATTTCAGATTTCGCGTAATTTTCTAGCCACAATCGACGGGGACATAAACACAACGTTTAGAACTGTGACTGATAAAAGTAGTTTTCAGATTAACGGCTCGGAATAATATTTCATTTTCTAAGTAGTTCATTGATAAGCAAGCACGAAAATGAGCAACCCCGAGAAACAACCAAGCAAAACTAATGATTTGATTGGTGAAAAGGAAACAAAGGAACTATGTCGCGCTTCAGATGGTTTAGACTATAATCTAAGCCGGGTCCGACCCATTGATCTAAATTTAGATTTTTGGGTTGAACCCAGTTTAGATCATGCGAAAATGGTGGTATGATACGTTTTGGATAAGACTGAGTGAACAGAACAAAATCGTTATTTTGGCAGCTCGCTCCAAATGCCTAATAATTTATACACACAAATTGAATAATCCTTACGATAATATCATAGACAAAGTTTACATGTCTACGTATTTCACAATTTTAGAATTACCATAAATAAACAGACCTGTGCAGGGTCAAGACGGGTTCAAACTAAAAAATCGAAGAAAGACATAAAACAAGAGGCCTGATAGCCATTTTTTGCAAATTATTCTATTCCTTATTCTATTTCTATTGCTGCTCATAAAAAGTTTTGAAATTTATTCTTCAAAATGATTAGTATGTTTCTTTGGCATTCGTTTGGCAATGTTAGATTGTTGATTCATTTAAATTTAACTTTGCATCACGTTGATGTTTTGTCTGATCTAACCTCTGTTTTGCTGTTGATTTTATAGGATTTAGCGATCAGTTTGATAAATATTCCTGGAAGACCATTGATATGATGGGACAAACTTATGACTATAGTTCCATCATGCACTACGGTCGCTTTGCCTTCACCAGTAACAGACAGCCTACAGTCATCGCCATTGGAGACCCAAAACGTAAATTTGGCAACGCAAAAGAAAGACTGAGTAATGGAGATATCATCGAATTAAATGCCCTCTATGACTGTAAAGGTGAGATATTCCTCTAGTTTAATAGGTGCATATGAAAATACGCCAATTGACATTTGCGCTCTATCAATTGTATAAGTTCTTAAATACATATTAATCACTTTCTGACTTATTATAAGATAGAGAATTTGTCAGCTTGTGTTGGAAAACTTTCGCTCGCAGTCTTGTTACGTTTACATTTCATTTTACAGCATTAGAGAAATTTGAATGGACATAAAGATAGTCTATCACTTTGCAAGATGCTTGTCTTGTCAGTGTAGAGAACGTGAACAAAATATTTTTAAGCATCAAAGAAGTAGTAGCTGATAACTTTTTCACAACGGTAGGAATGTAGGTTAATGGAAGTTGCTTGGAACAAAAGGATTTTTTTTAATGAGATTGACTTTACAGGGTGATTAACAGATTATTTGTCCATTTTGGATTTTGGGTTGACGTCGTTCCATCTTGATAAGCGGTATGTGGGGCTGCCACATTGATGTGATGTCATCGGTGTTTTCCACTCAAACAATTTTAGCTGATTTGAATACCTAACCTGAAATTAACAAAATTCTGATTGAGAAGGAGAGTTGACCAAAATCATGCAAATTCGATATATAATCTGCTCATAATCCCACAAAATCGATTCTCAATAGGAAATCATGTTGCTTCACCCAAATCCCTTAAACTGTAACTCTTATCATGTGAAAAAGGTGTTTCTTTTTATTTGATGAGGGCAGTCCGATTACATTTGTCCGTGCGTCTGTGCTCTTTTAGCATATGAGCAGATGACGTTCAAATGTAGAGAAAACAAAACAAGTACGTACGATTGTTGATCTGACAACATTTTGACGTCCTCTGTGCCTCTATTAATGGTGTTCAACAATTCCCAGGAGACAATTTAAACAAAAGACATGGCAGCCATATTGTTGTACTTTTCAAAAAAAAAAAAAAAAACATTAATCAGAAATATTTATTCAAAATACTTGTTGCTTAATAGTTAAAACTTATGGTTGGACAAAATGGTCCGAGTTCACTCCCTGTGATGATAACTGCTACAAAACAAGAGAACGGTACTGTTATCATCCTGGTAATATGAAATACTGTGGCGGTAAAGTCAACCGGTATGGAATTGAAAAACAGAAAATCAAATGTACAAAGATGGAGTGCCTGGGTGAGTATAGGCTATTTGCATGGTACCGTTGTTTGCTACCTACCAGAATGCTTTGCTTGCTTTTTTTTGTAATGCAATGAGTCTGTTGCATGTTCCCGTTTACCCCCGTCTCTAGACCAGAATAAATTTCACATTGCTTTTGTTAAGCTCACTTGAATATTGCTCCTGTATTCTGGAGGGAATAAAATAATTAATATGAAAGGATTTTAAAAACTATTATGGTATAGAGACAGGTAAAACTTCGTATTAACCGTGTAATTTGACAACATTTACTGTAGTTTGTTAGGGTTCCTGTATAATTTTCCTTTTTTGGCTTTCCTGTCCTTCTAAACAAAATTCAAAATACAAGCCAAGTTGGTCAAGTTGTTCACTGCAGCAATCTTTGCAAGTTGTCATCAATTTTTTTCGATAATTGTGACCGTAGATGGCAGGTTAATTAAATTTATAATCGATAATTTTTTTATAAAATGATTGCTTAATATGGAACAATGCATGGATGCCTTTTTTTTTCGTTCACATTAATGGGGTGGTCGTACCGAATTAAACAGCTTCTGGGCTTCACTATAGGAAATTGAACGACTTTTTGTACATTTTTCAGCCCGTAATTCCATCAGTGGTAATTGGGGTCCGTGGAGTCACTGGAGTGATTGCTCTGCTAAATGTGATGATGGGGCTCATTCACGTGTACGACTTTGCAACAATCCTGCTCCTTCCAAATATGGACGAAAATGTGCTGGACCAGCTAAAGAGGAAGCTATTTGTACGATGGGAAGATGTAACCCTAGTAAGTTGCACTTCATTTTACATCAGTAGCTACAGAAGCGGAACGATTGGGGACGCTATTGAGATGAAAGAGGGTGCACGTTGAATAATTTTTTTAAAAGAGAAGTATACACCACATAAATGCCTAACAACGACCAACAACGATTTCTTAAGATTGACTATATCCTAAATACGTTTAGTAAAACTGTGACAAAGATATGTTGGAAATAGACACTTTTGAACATTTTTGAAGCTTTTCACAAAATATCAACAAAGCTGTGAAGGAATGAAATTACAAGGATTTGTATGGAATTCTTTGCGGATGCCTTTGCAGCCTCGTTTTGGTGTTTTTTGGCCTTTTCAAACTCCTGCAATTTTAAGGGAATTTAACCTTTTTCTGTCAAAGTTTCAGAACTTATTATTAACTTTGATATGTATGTTTTTAAATTATTTTCTTTCACCAAAACTATATTGTACAATAAAATGATATTTAGTGGCGGTCATTTATGAAAGTCGTGTATTATATGTTTTTGCTTTTATGGGGTAGGGGAAGGGGTGCTAAATGTGTACTACACTCATTGTTGCTAAGAAAAACGTCAAACAGAGAGACCAGTAAAATTAATAGTCTTTTAGATTGAGTCATGGATCCTGTTAATATCTAGATATTGAATAATGTGTTTTAGGTGAGAACGAATTCCATTTGAAAAGTTCGAACGTGATTTCTTTACTCACTATCTGTTTAGAACCCGAAGATACAGATTTCGACGATTCAAACAGACCTTTTGGAATGTGGCGAACTGCTCCTGGCTCTCAACTGCCCTGGAGGAGAAACAAGGAATTCACCCAGACAATGAATACTGGACCAATGAAAGATCATACAACGGGAAAAGGTTGAGAAATACAAAATATAGAGCTGATTGTTTTAGTATAAGTAATAACAGTACCGCATCCCATCGTAACTGTTTTTAAGGCCTCAATCGTATCATCTGAAGAATCGAAGACCTACCATTTCCCACTATTTCATGGTTCACTGATTATGTACTTTAAACATTCTGTCTGCGCTTTTCAAATGCCGATCCCACATGGATTATTGTCTTTACATTTTACATACATTTTGCACTCAAGTGACTCTGAAGAAAAATATGTTAGTTATGATAACGATGAGATGAATGTACTTTGTTATTGTCTTTGTAGGTTATTATTTGTACATCGAGTCATCAGGTGCTCACACCAAAAACAAAAATGCTAAGGTGATCAGTGCGACTCTAACAGGAAAGCCAGGTGGACAATGTTTCAAGTTCTTTTACACTATGTATGGAAAAACAATTGGCTCTCTTGAAGTGGCTTTACTTCAAAATGGAAGGAAAGTTAAGACGTTGTTTTATAAGGCTGGTGATCAGGGACCTAACTGGATCTATGGCACAGCTTCTATTGATAAAGTACAAGGGAAATATCAGGTCTGTTTTAATAATATACAATTAATTAATTAAATTATTTACTTATTTATTCATTCTTTCAATCATTTTTGTAATTCGTTCATTTATATATTCATTTGCTTACTACATTGTTTATCAATTAATTCATCTACTTGTTCATTTCCCCCCTCTTTTGAATTTGGAATGTTTATCACTTTCGTAATTGTTAACATAAAGTCTCTTATTTGTTGGCAGCGTCATCAATATCCATACACATCGTTTATCTTTATAGAAAAAACGAATATAGTTTATTAGATTTTTTTAATATATACTGATTCAAGTATATTCATCCCCAATCATTCTGTCTTGATTATACAGCAATAAAAATAATCTTAATGGAATTGGGATTTATATCGCGCATGGACATCGAGATATGTATATTTTTTCCAACAATTTTTGTCTATTTTAATTAGATTGAGATTATTGGTACAGTTAGAGACAGAGGCTATTCAGATATCGCCATTGATGACGTTTACATTGACGACGGGCTGTGCTGTAAGTAATACGAACAACAATCAAATAAACGGATTAACAAAGGCAGTAAGTCATGATCAGTAAGTCAGACAGACAGACAGAGGCTCACAGATTGCTCGCCATGTTTTTGGATGATGAGCCATTTCCAAACGCGCCCGTGCCTGCAAATACTGTGTGCAATTAAGTCAAAACAAACGCATTTTCTTTGCAATCTATATAAAGGTTATCTATATTATAAAGATGAATCATAAGAAGACTACGTAATTATCATATTAAAGATGCTTTTGGGAGGCTATTTCAGCATTCAGAGCTGCTTTGCGATATAGAATAATCGTGTAACGCCTTGCGCTTTTTTTGTTCTTAGATGCCTCCCGCGAGCATCCCTAACACGATAAATGCTATCAATAAAGAGTGCGGGACTGCGAATTTGCACTTTATACAATGAATGTTTGTAAAATCTGATTTTACCAACAGAAAGAGTACATTGTTTATAGTAATGTGACAGAGTTTTAATTTGATATGTTGAATAGCTACAGAGCTGTGAGCTTTTGAAATGTATGGAAACTACAAAAACGAGGCTGGTAGGGCAAACATTCTAGTTCTCACTTAAATCTTTGTTAGTTCAAACTCCTGTAAATTTGGAACATTAAATAACACAGTCATAAAATTGTAGAATCTTCCCCATTCTGATATCCTCTTAAATGGAGGCAGTAATTTTTTTTATAATGCATAAACTAAGGTGATGCCATTACCACACCTTTATTCATAGCGCCTATTTTGAACCGTTTCTCATTCCTGGAACGCTACCTATGAACCATTTCGTAATATATATAATTCTGTTCCCTCCATTTTTCTTGCAGCATGTCAGGACAAGTATATATCTTGTAAGAGTTGGTCAAGTAAAGGAGAATGTCGCAAAAACAAGGACTGGATGTCTAAGAATTGTCCAAGGAGCTGCTATATTTGTAGAAGTACGCAAGTTATATCTGAAGTGAACATCAGTTATACTTATTGTTGTAACTGATTCTTTTTTATCTAGGAACATATGAATTTAGTCAAATGAAACTCTTTTCATGGCTTTAAGAATTACGTAATTAATTTTGAGGTATAAAATGGATGTTCCAGTTCCAATTCAATTTGAGGCTAAGGATGCAGTTTAAAATAACTAAGCTCGACTACTCTGTTTAGGGATGGCAGTTCTAGAAATAACACGATTTTATGGTGCACGTGAAAAAGTGTAGAATCGATCTAAATGATATAACGTTATTTGTACACAGAAAACCCAATAAGACCAGCCGGGCCAGCACTAGCCGGGCCAGCACCAGCAGGGCCAGCACCAGTAGGGCCAGCAGGACCTTCCAGGCCACTAATATGTGAAGACAAAAACAAAGACCAGTGTCCACTGTGGGCTAAGCAAGGGGAGTGCGATAAAAACAAGGATTACATGCACAATAACTGTCGTAAAAGCTGTAATATTTGTAAAGGTAAGCCATGTTACAACATGCAATCATTTTCAATAAGGGAGAGAATGCAAGATCCCGAATGCGAATTGCTCGACTAAAATGTAAGAACATATTTAACTTTCAATTGGTAAAACACCTAGCCTTTGTAACAATCTTTATTTTATAATAGTTCATTTCCCCGTTTTGATAAAAGATGTTATACAACTGGGATTCTCTCCTACAACGTTTATTAAATTAACCAGGCATAAGGTAGTGGTATAAAGGGGAGGGGTGTACGGGGAAATATTTGGTAATGCCACATGGAACGACATGACGAAAATAAATACAAACTGCTGTGACAACAAACTCGTTTCAAATTGAAGAGTTGCGGACGGCGTGCATTTGAAGTATTAGTCCCCTTACCTATAGTATGGTCTTCCTCAGAATATCTAAAACTCTAAGAACATCAATGATGTGTCTTTAACTTTTTCATCAATGAAAAAGTTAAATAAACTTCAATTTAAGCAATCTTTTGACCTGATATATAATTTTCATAATCATCTTCTAGAACTCATATACTGAACATATTATTATTTTATCATTATTATTATTACATTTTCCCAAACATCGGCACTTTGGTTTATTTTGAAATACATCAAGTACTGTTCCTTCATTAGCTCCACCATGTGAAGACAAAGAGAAAACTAATTGTCCAACATGGGCCAAGAAAGGAGAGTGCGACAAGAACAAAGACTACATGCACAAGAATTGTCAAAAAAGCTGCAAGATATGCAAAGGTATTGCAAAAATTTTACAAAGATCCGTTTTTTTTCTTTCATGATATCTTTAAAAATGCGGGCACTCAAGAAAAAATCACAAAATCCAATTTGGTATGGTAAAACTGAGTTACCAAAGAAAACGAATGAAATGCTAAATTTGGGACTGGCTGTTTTTGCCTGTAGCGTGTACATTTAAAACATATCACAGCTCTGAGCTACAACTACGTGTTCGTTTCGTTTCTCAACACTGTGTAACCGCTGAATATAAATATAAATAGATAAATAAACAAACAGACAGACAGACAGATATTCACTAAGCCCAGATTGGTACGCCTGTGTCTGAACACTAGGAAATGTATATAACTTAACAGATCTACGTTTATACGCTCGTAATCCCAACATACATGAGTCATTTATAATGATCGACCAGGCTTTGTAAGTCTTTTTGGAACATTTTTAATTTGTTAAAACTATGAAACAATTTTGATTTTTTTAAAATTATTTTCTACTTGATCATTGTAGCCGGGGAAGAGTGTGACGACAACGACAAATATAAAGATCAATGTTCTATTTGGGTCAAAAAGGATGAATGTAGGAAGAATAAGAAATGGATGGAAACAAATTGTCGCAAAAGCTGTAATGCATGTGGTATGTCAAATACTTCAGTATTGGGTTCATTTTACAATTATTCTTGATTGGTCGGACCTTAAGCAACCAGTGGTTCCTAAAATTTCACGCACAGAGCACCTTATATAGCGCAAAATATGATAGTTACTGTTATACATTTTCTTAAAGACAAGTGAATAATATAAATTACAATTATATGAATAGCATTTGGATATGATTATGCATATGACATTTTTCCAGGAATAAATGATTGAGTTGCTCAAGCAAACTTATGATAGAATCGAATAAAGCAACTGTGATCTGTAAAGCGTACGCGATAAAATTCGATATTCCTGGAACTTCACTAAACTCCAAAAACAACATTTTGAAGATCAAGGACCTATTTCATCAAAATAAATTCATTTTAACTATAATTTCCGTCTATTCAGCTTGAAGAAAATGTATACTTTTATATACTGGTATGGAGCGATTCTAGTTTGCGCGGGATAAGGTGGCGTGTGCACATCGGTTTCTAGGGGGTCTATAGTACCTTAACTTGGTTTCCATAATAGATAGAGACATAAATCAATCTTATGTTCTCAACAGAGATGTCTTAGTACTATCAGGGGTGCAGAATGCTGGAGTTACCGCAATAATAAGTATATTTTGCATATTTTGTCCAACTATCCCGAAAGCAGTATGTCCAAATTCGACCTGTCCCTCCCATGTCATAATATGTGAGCAAACTAAATGATGCGTTTGTTTTTTATCAGGTTGTAAAGATCAGCAAAGTGGGTGTCAGTCGTGGGCCAAGAAAGGGGAATGTGATTCTAATCCTGCATTCATGCATGTTTTTTGTAAAAAGGCGTGCGGGAAATGCTAAGTAATGTGTGACATAATTAGGGATGTCACATGACAACAGAGTGGAAAGGATTACCCTGTGAAAATAAATTATCATCAGCTTATTTTGGACTATTTCACACATGACATTACACTAAAGTTGAAAAGGATGGAGATGTATCAGATTATCAGTCAGAAACTAAACGCCAAGCCTTTCGGCAAAAAAATAGTTAACAGTATAGTATCCCTGGTTACAATTTCATTTTTTTAATCGAGTTTACTTGACTCTGGTGGTGTAGGCTTACGATAGCGCAAATTTCTCTTAGAGAAGATCTTTCTATAACCACAACTGATTTCGAAACGCTGTAGATAGAAATACAGAGTGATTTACACCATAATATTATTTGCGGTGTAATTCATAGACATCCTAATAGTAATATTGATATCTTTATGGATTACATAAACATTACTATATAGACAAGATAAATAGATCAAGTAAATACTGCATAATCATGGGTGATTTTTTCATTAACATTTTGAATACAGAAACACACTCGGTTACTGTAACAAGATTGTATTAACCTTAGAGTACTTTATTAAGCAGAATAAAACAGCGTTCAGTAACAAGCGAGTGTCTTACAAGACTTCTAGCAACGTAACAACATACGGGCCTCATGTCACGCGTCTGTGATCTATTGTCACGCAACAGTGATATTGTCACAGTTACAGATGAATTTCTTAATAACCTAGGATCGTGCTTCTTTTCACTTACCAATCACTCAGCTACCCTCGTACATAGTATATTTTTTAATTCTCTAGCTCACAACACTACCAGTGGAAATATCACTAATGATATTAGTGATCACTTGCCTAGTTTTCTAATCATGAATACATTCTCCACTTCATGAAAAACAACTAGGCTTTAGAAGTCAGCTCTGGGCTGAAATGGCAATTCTTCTTATTACTGGCGTAATCACAAACAGTATATGATTTCCCGATTCTGGTTGGTCGAGAGGAGTGCAATTATAGCGATAATAGATACTCCTCAGATTACCTATTAAGTTGCTATGGCAACGAATCCCAGCGATTGCATAGCGGCAAATTTAAAACAAAATGGCCGACGGCCGTCATGAAGATCGATTAAATTGAATGGAAATGGAGTACAAAGTTGAGAAGAAAAAGCAAACAATAGTTATAAAAACGACGACTTGAAATTATTTAAAAGTTGCATGTGTCGTACTTTGGCAGACGAAAGGGCTCTAGCTAAAATGCAAAAGAAAATTTTCCTTGTGAAAACATTTGCAGGAAAACAAGTATTTTGGCAAATCTTGAATGAAAATAAATTTTACTGTAAGTACAAAAATAATGTAATAAATGATGTTTTGATAATACGGAATTATACTTTATTAATTTTGACTTTTTTCTTGCTGTTTTCTTGAATTGATAGCAAACGTGCGCGTGGCTGTCACGACTCTTTGCGTGAATCGAGAAATCATGTACTAATTATGATAAATAATAAATACTCAGTCAAGGCCTGCATGTGGCTACTGTCATGTTGAAGATGGAGAGGTCATACGAGGAATTTTTTGTTGTTGCTTCATGTCAGTATTGTTTGACTTGGGTACCCACACAAAAAAATCGGATGTTTTCGCCCTTGCGAACAAGGATATTCTCTCTAAAAATAGTATTTTGTACCTCCCAATGGAGATTATAACTAACAGTTGTAAGTTATGTTTTGTACGAGCTGGTCGAGCTCCAAACCAATTCATCTTTACAAAAGTGTTCTAAAGATCCGGAATTTATAAAAAGAAAACGTGTTGAAAGGTAAACTCGTCACTCAAGCTATAAAAAGTTACCAAAAAAGACGAGAAAAGCAATGGTCGAAAATTCTTCCAACTTACCTCAAAACACATGCTGAACTTAAGCTAGTCCCCAGGCGTTTCTTTATGATCGACAGGAAAACCGGTTGTGAAGCGTCCGATTAGGATTGCGGAAAACTCTTTCTCTATTTCTCTTTTTATATTTTCTTGTTTCCGCCTATTTCATCTTCTTTTTCTCGCGTGGAATTTTTACAGATATAACTGTATCAAAGATTGATAAAAAATACCCAACGAACATAAAGCAAATCACCATGGTTTAAATATGAAATGTTTTCGATGCTTATCATATCCTCTGTTCATGACCATTTATTCAGTATCTGGTTATGCCCAGTAAAAATCTAATCTACCGCAAAGAATTACTGTAAACAAGTTTAGAATAATTGTCAAATCTATTTGAACAATTTTCTTGGATTTGGGTATTTTTTTACGTTAAACATAACAGATATATTACTGCGCATGCGCATATTTCAAAGAAACAACTTTCGCAAATGCCTTTTTTACTCAAACAAAAACCTGGAAAAAAAAACACGTAATTCGTGCAAAAGCTACTTATTGGAAGGTAAAGATTTCAATTTCTTTCATAATAAATATATAGTTTTGAAATAATTTTGTGAAATAGTACTGAAATGACTTGAATATATTGAATATATTATATATCACGCAGCAGACATGATAGCTTGCGTTAATGTACCAAAAGAAGGTGTGAGGTGATTTTCATCATAAGGGGGGAGGGGACTAAAGCTAACACTCACTCACTCAAACTGACAGCATAGTGGCTACGCAGTTATACTGCAGTAGCCACAAAAATGATATGTATAGGAGATCGCACGATCGATCGATCTCGAGTACAATTCGGGATTGATAGGTACTCGTGAAGTTTTGAAAATTGTCAAATTGGACTCGCCTGGGAAGCTTGGCTCCTATTAATCCCGAATTGCACTAGAGATCGCACGATTTCCTACACAAATTCAAAGAGTTATTGATAGTGGCATGTTTGCGTCAGGAGTTTTTCTAGACCTAACCAAAGCTTTTGACACTGTAAATCATCAGATATTACTACAAAAACTGGAATTGTATGGCATAATTAAGATGTATAGCAATGAAATTGTTCAAACTATAACTAATAGAAGACAATGTGTAAAAAAAGGTAATATAAAATCATAATTCTTAGAAGTTAGTTGTGAAGTCACAGAGAGATGAATTCTAGAGCCTCTTTTTTTCTTCTCTACATCGACAATTTCCCAAATTCATTGACTCTCTCACTTTTACTGACGACTCAAATATATTTTATTCTAACAAAAGCCTACTTTAACTAGAAAGAATAATCAACAACGAGCTAATGTCCATTCATAGATGGCTTTGTGCTAATAAGCTTGCATTGAATATAGACAAGTCAAATACAGTGATATTTCATCCACCCCAAAAAAATACATTATCATATATCAATATTACGGTAAAAGGGAAAAATCTCCAGGCACAAAGTAGCTTGGAGTATTCATTGATTCACACATTCATTGGAAAGATCAGACTACATACATAGCCAAAAAATTAAACGCAATATTCGTGCTCTAAATTGATACATCCAACAAGTCCTATCTTTATATATGGCATTGTAGCCTGGGCTAATACTTATCCAACCACAATCAAGCCTCTTTTGATTTCACAAAAGAACGCTATGAGAATTATAACGCATTCAAAGTATGATGATCATACAGATCCTCATTTTAAAACAACTAATATATTGAAACTTTAGGACCTCATCTGTTATTGCAATACTAACCTTGTGTATGATTATCATCACAACCAACTATCTAAGCTATTTAAGAACAAGTATTTGTAAGCATCAAACAAAGTGGGAAATGAAAAAAGCCATGCCCCATTGAAACTTTGTGTGCAGGTAGGTTACCTAGGGGGATGCATGAAAACACCCCATTATAGGGTCATCAACTGCATTGTTGCCATGGCAACACCAGAGCTTTGTTCCCACCCCAGATCCATTTTTTGACCAAAAAATTTAGTCATTTGAAGCACAAATGTAAACACACCGTTCTCCGTTACATTTTATTGATTCCTTTAGATATTTCTTGCAGTACCAGGTCCACCCATAGGCTTTACAACGAGCATCTTAAATCTGACTAGTTGTCGATATACGTAGAGAAATATTAGATGCAGTTGGAGGTGGTGTCCGCCATTTTGAACAAGTACCAAATCAGACCCAACTCATTTATTCATATCTCCTAAAGTGGAGTGAGTTGAAACTTGACATTACTAGCACAACTAAACCAAGGACTGATCTTTACGATTTGATAAAAATTTCATTGGGAACTAACATTGTTTGTATGTAGCAGCTCGATAAATTATGCTGATTTTTCGAAAATCCCTATAATTGCCTATATTGCAAGTGGAATTTATCAATTGCAAAAAACATCAAAACTAGTCAAACAGACACATAAATGTTCTTTAGTGTTCTATTTTATTGTTTATAGTTTTTACAATAGGTTCAAAGCAATGATTTCTGCATGATAATCAGTGTCTCTAGGCCTACCTCACTGAAGTTGCTCACTTTTGCACCGCTGACAATATATTGGTCGACTCTCACAGTTTATCCAAACATCCTTGCCAAAAAATTTATTAAAAATGCCCACAATGTCTCTTTAGATGTCTTTGCAGATCAAGTCTATCCGTTTACAATGGATCCTGGTTGTTTTTTCATTCAAACATTCATTGATGCCTTCGTCGTGTTTGTGAAAATGTCGAACTTTTTCCGGCAGTTCTGCTTAATTTTTTACATCAAATCATTACAAATTGTGCTGCAAATAATATTATCTTATTATACAGTCCTCTGCAGTCCAATTTTTAGAATCAAAGAAGCGAAAATATGTTTGTAAACTGAATTTTCGAATCAATGTTGTTTTGCTTCAGTAACCTAATTTTTAGGGTAAGACCGCTGAACACAAAGAGTGCATTTTAATCATTTGTCTTTTTTTAATATATTTTTTTGATATATTTATTTATTTACTTACTTATTAATCTATTTATTAATTGACCAATTTAACTACTTAATTATCTGTTGTGGTAAAAACATAAATCATACACAGTAAAAAGAAGAGAGTGCTTACTGGCATTTTTGAACGTTAGTCCTTCGTCGGAGTAAATTATCTATCTATGTATTTGTTGTACCTATTTATCTATATTTTTCATATATTTCTTCATGTTTTCATTGATGTGTTTATTCATTCATTTATTAATTTTCTCATTTGTTTATTTGTTAAGTTATTCATTTATATATCTATGGTTGTCTATTTATTTATTTTGTCATTTACTCATCAATTTATTTATTTTTTATTTGTTTATTCACTGATTTATTTAATTATTTACTTGCTTAATGGTTTGTTTATTTGTGCGTTTATTTATTACTTTATTTAGTTTTTTTAGTAAATGTTTGTAAATTTACAAATAGATCTTCCGTTTTTGGAAATTTAGGTAATTATTTATTTTCTATCTAATTCCGATTTATTAATTTATTGTGTTTTTTTATTTATTGTTTTTATTGTATATTTATTTACTGTCATTCAATTTTATTTGCACTTTTCAGTCTCGTTTCAATTTCTTTACTGGGTCATATATGTTTATGTGCTTTCCTATATGTGTTTTTACTTTTGTTTTTACTCCATGCCCTTTGTGCTTAAAAAAGCTTTTATTGATGAAACTATATATTAAGTAAATTTCAATTACAGATTGAAAATAAGATGAATTTTGAATGGGCAATAAATAAACAAAAATTGAATCAATTAATGAATTAAAAAATGAATAATCAATTAATCATTCATATGATTAATTAAACTTATTATTAAATTTGTTATTTTTTAACTATTCAATTTCTTATTTCTTATTTTTTATTTATCAATTAATCTATTAATATATATATATTAAATATTTCAAAGATCATTTCTTTCTTCTGAAGTAATGAATAAAAATAAAATAAAAATTAATGAATAGAAAATAGAAAGGAAATTGCTAAAAATAATTAAAACAGGAAGGAATAAAGAAATTAATACAATAATAAACAAGTAAACAAACAAATTAATTGATTAAGAAACAAATGAATAAAAATTGATGAGCAAATAATTTAATTAACAATAATATAAAGTCGTTTCCATATGAGTGGAGAACCAAAACTCATATCATATTGTAATCGTAATCTCTAAGAAAAATTGCATTTTTATCGTAGCGAAAATGTATAAATGATATCGTTTCCCACGACCATGCGACAACGAATCTATAGGAGTAAAAAACATTAACAAATAAATAAGATAAATACATAAATAGATAAATAGAATAGATAAATGAATAATGAACTAATTTATTTAAAAATAAGTAAATATATGAGTGAAATAGATAAGCGTTCAGCGGTGTTACCCAAAAGTGTAACAAAAGTGATTCGAAAGTGAGTTTAACAAACATAATGCAACTTCTTTGATTCTAAATACTTTCGTGTTTGGACTGCAAAGGATTGGATAATAAGATAAGACAGCTCACACTGCATTTGCAGCAACATTTGTAATAATTTGATCAAAAAAATTAAGAAGAACTGGGAAAAGTTCGACATTTTCACAAACACGACGAAGGCATCAATGAATGTTTGAATGAAAAAACAACCAGAATCCATTTAAAATGGATAGACTTCATCTGCAAAGACATCTAAAGAGACATTGTGGGCATTTTTAATGAAGTTTTTGGCCAGGATGTTTGGATGAACTGTGAGAGTCGACCAATATATTGTCAGCGGTGCAAAAGTGAGCAACTTCAGTGAGGTAGGCCTAGAGACACTGATTATCATGCAGAAATCATTGCTTTGAACCTATTGTAAAAACTATAAACAATAAAATAGAACACTAAAGAACATTTATGTGTCTGTTTGACTAGTTTTGATGTTTTTTGCAATTGATAAATTCCACTTGCAATATAGGCAATTATAGGGATTTTCGAAAAATCAGCATAATTTATCGAGCTGCTACATACAAACAATGTTAGTTCCCAATGAAATTTTTATCAAATCGTAAAGATCAGTCCTTGGTTTAGTTGTGCTAGTAATGTCAAGTTTCAACTCACTCCACTTTAGGAGATATGAATAAATGAGTTGGGTCTGATTTGGTACTTGTTCAAAATGGCGGACACCACCTCCAACTGCATCTAATATTTCTCTACGTATATCGACAACTAGTCAGATTTAAGATGCTCGTTGTAAAGCCTATGGGTGGACCTGGTACTGCAAGAAATATCTAAAGGAATCAATAAAATGTAACGGAGAACGGTGTGTTTACATTTGTGCTTCAAATGACTAAATTTTTTGGTCAAAAAATGGATCTGGGGTGGGAACAAAGCTTTGGTGTTGCCATGGCAACAATGCAGTTGATGACCCTATAATGGGGTGTTTTCATGCATCCCCCTAGGTAACCTACCTGCACACAAAGTTTCAATGGGGCATGGCTTTTTTCATTTCCCACTTTGTTTGATGCTTACAAATACTTGTTCTTAACTCTTCTTTATTAAGATTTAATAATATTAATAATGATGATTAATATTTATATAACGCATTTTTGCATTTGTTATATGATCAAATAACTTAACTAAAATAACACTAACGTAGCTAAAACATAAAACTAAAATAAAAATGTGAAATTTGAAATATTAATATATATACATGTTAAAAAATTTTACATTAGAATGTTTAAATACTAAATTCTAATTTTAGTTGAAATCAAAAAGTGAAATCAATTTTGAAAAATAGTATAAGCTTGATTAAAATAATGTGCTTGAGTTTCTCTTTAAATATATCGAAATTAGTTTCGTTTCTGATATGTTTTGGAAGATTGTTCCATGTTTTAGGAGCACCAGCTGTGAATGATCGGTCCCCTAGAGTCTTTTGAACTTAGTTGATTGGTCATGTAAAGTTATAGGCTTGAGTCTTGTTTAATGTTAATGATATAAGTCAAGTATCTTGGTTCTTTGTTGTGAATGGCTTTGAAAGTTATGATAGCAATTGTATGATATATTCGGAATCTTACTGGTAGCCATTGTAATTGATATAGCACAGGTGTTGTGTGACAATGTCTTGGAGTATAGGTGATTAGACTAGTTGCTAAGTTCTGTGAAGTTAGTAGCTATAATACAAGACGAGTACTTGCGCATCCAAATCATCACTCTCCCTCCCCAATGTAAGAGCTAATCATATCAAATTTAATATACGTTTTAACGTTGCCAAGGTCTGGAACTCAATCGCAAAAGAATTCAAAATACTTAGCAAGCCGTCAATCAAAAAAAAAAAAAAAAAAAAAAAAAACGCTCTGCTAGTTAGCTGCATTTGATATACTTGCATAAACACAAAGTCTTGTGAATAAGTGAATAAATAATAATTAATTTAGATGAGTTTAGCTATCTCTATTTTTTCCATCTCTGTATATGTATGTTTTATTTTTTCTTTTCTTTCTACCAGTATATTTAATGAAAATTCGAAAAATTCGGAAAAAAAATCAAACAATGTCAGAAGTCAGTTGACCCTCTTAAATATTTTTTAATTCTTAGAAAACGTCTTTTAAAAATTCGTCCCAAGGAGATTTGCGTCATGTCATACTATTAATGTTTTCATCCACGTAATATCACCCTAAAGAAAACAACATTTTGAGGACGTTACCGTTAATAAGAATAATTATTATTTGAGATGAGACATTTTTTTTCCTTTTCAAGTCTCATATTGTTTTCAAATGAAAGAAAGGCGGTGCCGTCACAGCTGGTATAAGTGGGCAGCCCTCACAGCAGCATGAGTAGAGATAAGTGCCATTGAATCAGTCTTATATTGGTCCTTGGTTATATTGTTTGGTTGTGAAACCTCTTTTTATTATTTTTTTAACTGTTTTGTTTTATTATTGATTTTTTTTAATGTATGTATAAGCTGTTTACTTGATAAACGCATTTTGTTATAGTTTGCAATTGCTTTTTAACAGACATTATTCTGCATTGGTTCTTGGTTAGGCTACTGCAACGATGGAGTATCGTGCATTTGTGTTATTCTCTATACTCCTAGTCTGTTCTATAACAGCTATACCTTTGAGCACTGTGGACGATGGACTAATCGATGAAGGTATGCTATTTATTTACTTTCCGCGAATCTCTATTTTCACATTATTTTGTTGTAGCTACTTGTCAGTATGTTTTACCCCCAATAAATTATATATGGCTAGCAGTAAAAAAAACTTAGCCTTAATATAGCCAAGACTGAATATTAATCGGATCAAGAAATCGCATAAGTAGTCTCGAGTATAACCCAAAGAAGTATGGGATTCACTAGGTTCGGGACTTTCAGATCGCTTGCAGAAACTAGAAAACCGATGTGCTAGGGTAATCATGCGCTGCCCGAATGAGTCAGTCAGAGATAACAATGCGTGCATTGGGTTGGACCCCTCTAGCCAAATGTAGATCCCAAATCAAGGCTGAAGTCATGCTTAAGTTTTGAGTAATCAGGCACCAAATAGGTTAGTAAAACTATTCGAGGAATCACATGCAACTAGGTGTACTTATAATTTGCGCAACTCTTCGAATAAAATCGCTTTGCCTATGCCAAAAAACCCGAGTTTTTGAAGAAACGTTTTATTTACAGTGGTGCTAAGTTTGTGGAATTCTCTAACCAGTGACATACGCAATTGTAAATGGCCGGTCTCCTTCAGGAAAAAAACTTTTATCCCTCGGCAAATAAAAATTGGTTTTTAATTTGTTATTTTATAGTCTAGAATAACTAACAATTCATTGATATCATATAAACTGTTTTTAATTGAGAAGAGCGAAGTTGCAATTAATTAAACACGCACGCACGCGCGCCTATTGTTTTTATTATTTTCATTTACACGCCCATATTGGACATCAACTAATGTATTGTTAAGTTGAATATACTAACGTTTACATTGACGACGGGCTGTGCTGTAAGTAATACGAACAACAATCAAATAAACAGATTAACAAAGGCAGTAAGTCATGATCAGTAACTCAGACAGACAGACAGACGCTCACAGATTGCTCGCCATGTTTTTGGATGATGAGCCATTTTCAAACGCGCCCGTGCCTCCAAATACTGTGTGCAATTAAGTCAAAACAAATGCATTTTCTTTGCATTCTATATAAAGGTTATCTATATTATAGAGATGAATCATAAGAAGACTACGTAATTATCATATTAAAGATGCTTTTGGGAGGTTATTTCAGCATTCAGAGCTGCTTTGCGATATAGAATAATCGTGTAACGCCTTGCGCTTTTTTTTGTTCTTAGATGCCTCCCGCGGGCATCCCTAACACGATTGATGCTATATAATGATGATATATAAAGAGTGCGGGACTGCGAATTTGCACCTTATACATTCAATGTTTGTAAAATCTGATTTTACCAACAGAAAGAGTACATCGTTTATAGTAATTTGACAGAGTTTTAATTTGATATGTTGCATAACTGCAGAGCTGTGAGCTTTAGAAATGTATGGAAAACACTAAAGCGACGCTGGTAGAGCCAATATTCTAGTTCTCACTTAATATTTGTTAATTCAAACACCTGTAAATTTGGAACATCAAATAATACAGTCATAAAATTTTAGAATCTTCCCCATTCTAATATCCTCTAAAATGGAGGCAGTAATTTTTTTTATAATGCATAAACTAAGGGGATACCATAACCACACCTTTATTTATAGCGACTATTGTAAACCGTTTCTCTTTCCTGGAACGCTACCTATGAACCATTTCGTAATTCCGTTCCCTCAATTTTTCTTGCAGCTTGTCAGGACAAGTATATATCTTGTAAGAGTTGGTCAAGTAAAGGAGAATGCCGCAAAAACAAGGACTGGATGTCTAAGAATTGTCCAAGGAGCTGCTACATTTGTAGAAGTACGCAAGTTAGACCTGAACTGAACATCAGTTAATTGTTGTAACTGAGTCTTTTTTGATCTAGTAGCATATAATTTTAGTCAACTGAAACTCTTTTCATAGCTTTAAGAATTACGGAATGAATTTTTTTGAGGTATAAAATGGATGTTTCTGCTCCAATTCAATTTGAGGCTAAGGCTGAAGTTTAAAAATAACTAAGCTCGTCTATTCTATTTAGCGATGACAGTTCTAGAAATAACATGATTTTATGGTGCACATGAAAAAGTATACAATCGATTTAAATGATATAACGTTATTTCCACACAGAAAACCCAATACGACCAGCCGGGCCAGCACCAGCAGGGCCAGCAGGACCTTCCAGTCCACTAATATGTGAAGACAAAAACAAAGACCAGTGTCCACTGTGGGCTAAGCAAGGGGAGTGCGATAAAAACAAGGATTACATGCACAATAACTGTCCTAAAAGCTGTAATATTTGTAACGGTAAGTCATGTTACAACATACACTCATTTCCAATGTAATGTAGTGCTTATATAGCGCATTTCACTAATGTCTCAATGCGCTTTACAATCTTTAATATTTATAGTATGTAATCTGGCTTTACAAGCATGAGGTTGATTAGTAGTTAGTGTATGTATTAGTGTAGGCCTGTCACCGAGGATGGCCGTTACCTTCGTCCTCAGTCGTTCTTGGTTAATGTCCTCAGTCGTTACTGGTTAATGTGAAAGTATGGCGAGACGGGGCCTCCATTTTATCGTCCTTATCCGACAAGACGCGAAGCCTAAAAATTATAAATCGAAGAATATTCTCCTCAATTATTTAAAGACCCTGAGTGATGGTCCAGCTGAGGGTTCGAACCCGCAGCCTCCCGGTTAACAGCCAACGCTCCCCAACTGAGCTAACCTGCTAATCAATAAGGGAGAGAATGCAAGATCCCGAATGCGAATTGCTGGACTAAAATGTCTTGGTAAATGTAACAAAATATGTAACTTTCAATTGGTAAAACACCTTTGTAGCAATCTATATTTTATAATAGTTCATTTCCACGTTTTGATAAAAGATGTTACACAACTGGCATTCTCTCCTACAACGTTTATTAAATTAACTAGGCATAAGGTAATGGTATAAAGGGGAGGTGTGTACGGGAAAATATTTGGTAATGCCACATGGAACGACATGACGAAATTATGAAAATAGGCAATAAATACAAACTGCCGTTACAACAACCTCGTTTCAAAGTATCAGTCCCCTTACCTATGGTATGGTCTTCCTCAGAATATCTAAAACTCTAAGAACATCAATGATGTGTCATTTCATCAATGATGAAAAAGTTAAAGACACTTCAATTTAAGCAATCTTTTGACCTGATATATAATTTTCATAATCATCTTCTAGAACTCATATACTGAACATATTATTATTTTATCATTATTATTATTAAATTTTCCCAAACATCGGCGCTTTGGTTTATTTTGAAATACATCAAGTACGGTTCCTTCATTAGCTCCACCATGTGAAGACAAAGAGAAAACTAATTGTCCAACATGGGCCAAGAAAGGAGAGTGCGACAAGAACAAAGACTACATGCACAAGAATTGTCAAAAAAGCTGCAAGATATGCAAAGGTATTGCAAAAATTTTACAAAGATCCGTTTTTTCTTTCATGATATCTTTAAAAATGCGTGCACGCAAGAAAAAATCACAAAATCCAATTTGGTATGGTAAAACTGAGTAACCAAAGAAAACAAAAGAAATGCTAAATTTGGGACTTGCTGTTTTTTGCCTGTAGCATGTACATTTAAAACATATCACATCTCTGAGCTACAACTACGTGTTCGTTTCGTTTCTCAACAATGTGTAACCGCTGAATATAAATATAAATAGATAAATAAATAAACAAACAAACACACAGACAGACAGATATTCACTAAGCCCAGATTGGTACCCCTGTGTCTGAACACTAGGAAATGTATATAACTTAACAGATCTACGTTTATACGCTCGTAATCCCAACATACACGAGTCATTTATAATGATCGATCAGGCTTTGTAAGTCTTTTTGGAACATTTTTAATTTGTTAAAACTATGAAACAATTTTGATTTTGTTTCAATTATTTTCTACTTGATCATTGTAGCCGGGGAAGAGTGTGACGACAACGACAAATATAAAGATCAATGTTCTATTTGGGTCAAAAAGGATGAATGTAGGAAGAATAAGAAATGGATGGAAACAAATTGTCGCAAAAGCTGTAATGCATGTGGTAAGTATGTCAAATACTTCAGTATTGGGTTCATTTTACAATCATTCTTGGAGGGTCGGACCTTAAGCAACCAGTGGATCCTAAAATTTCACGCACAGAGCACCTTATATAGCGCAAAATATGATAGTTACTGTTTTACATTTTCTTAAAGACAAGTGAATAATATAAATTACAATTATATGAATAGCATTTGGATATGATTATGCATTGATTTTTAAATGACATTTTTCCAAGAATAAATGATTGAGTTGCTCAAGCAAACTTATGATACAATCAAATAAAGCAACTGTGATCTGTAAAGCGTACGCGTCTCAAAAGTTTGGTTAACGCATTCTTTCATGCAAAACTTCAATTAAAATTCGATATTCCTGAAACTTCACTAAACTCCAAAATCACAAAACAACATTTTGAAGATGAAGGACCTATTTCATCAAAATAAATTCATTTTAACTATAATTTCCGTCTATTCAGCTTGAAGAAAATGTATACTTTTATATACTGGTATGGAGCGATTCTACTTTGCGCGGGATAAGGTGGCGTGTGCGCATCGGTTTCTAGGGGGTCTATAGTACCTTAACTTGGTTTCCATAATAGATAGAGACATGAATCAATCTTCTGTCCTCAACACAGATGTCTTAGTACTATCAGGGGTGCAGAATGCTGGAGTTACCGCAATAATAAGTATATTTTGCATATTTTGTCCAACTTACCCGAAAGCAGTAAGTCCAAATTCGACCTGTCCCTCCCATGTCATAATATGTGAGCAAACTAAATGATGTGTTTGTTTTTTATCAGGTTGTAAAGATCAGCAAAGTTGGTGTCAGTCATGGGCCAAGAAAGGGGAATGTGATTCTAATCCTGCATTCATGCATGTGTTTTGTAAAAAGGCGTGCGGGAAATGCTAAGTAATGTGTGACATAATTAGGGATGTCACATGACAACAGAGTGGAAAGGATTATCCTGTGAAAATAAATTATCATCAGCTTACTATTTCACACATGACATTACACCAAAGTTGAAAAGGATGGAGATGTATCAGATTATCAGTCAGAAACTAAACGTCAAGCCTTTCGGTAAAAAATAGTTAACAATATAGTATCCCTGGTTACAATTTCATTTTTTTAATCGAGTTTACTTGACTCTGGTGGTGTAGGCTTACGATAGCGCAAATTTCTCTTAGAGAAGATCTTTCTATAACCACAACTGATTTCGAAACGCTGTAGATAGAAATACAGAGTGATTTACACCATAATATTATTTGCGGTGTAATTCATAGACATCCTAATAGTAATATTGATATCTTTATGGATTACATAAACATTACTATATAGACAAGATAAATAGATCAAGTACATACTGCATAATCATGGGTGATTTTTTCATTAACATTTTGAATACAGAAACACACTCGGTTACTGTAACAAGATTGTATTAAACTTAGAGTACTTTATTAAGCAGAATAAAACAGCGTTCAGTAACAAGCGAGTGTCTTACAAGACTTCTAGCAACGTAACAACATACGGGCCTCATGTCACGCGTCTGTGATCTATTGTCACGCAACAGTGATATTGTCACAGCTACAGATGAATTTCTTAATAACCTAGGATCGTGCTTCTTTTCACTTACCAATCACTCAGCTACCCTCGTACATAGTATATTTTTTAATTCTCTAGCTCACAACACTACCAGTGGAAATATCACTAATGATATTAGTGATCACTTGCCTAGTTTTCTAATCATGAATACATTCTCCACTTCATGAAAAACAACTAGGCTTTAGAAGTCAGCTCTGGGCTGAAATGGCAATTCTTCTTATTACTGGCGTAATCACAAACAGTATATGATTTCCCGATTCTGGTTGGTCGAGAGGAGTGCAATTATAGCGATAATAGATACTCCTCAGATTACCTATTAAGTTGCTATGGCAACGAATCCCAGCGATTGCATAGCGGCAAATTTAAAACAAAATGGCCGACGGCCGTCATGAAGATCGATTAAATTGAATGGAAATGGAGTACAAAGTTGAGAAGAAAAAGCAAACAATAGTTATAAAAACGACGACTTGAAATTATTTAAAAGTTGCATGTGTCGTACTTTGGCAGACGAAAGGGCTCTAGCTAAAATGCAAAAGAAAATTTTCCTTGTGAAAACATTTGCAGGAAAACAAGTATTTTGGCAAATCTTGAATGAAAATAAATTTTACTGTAAGTACAAAAATAATGTAATAAATGATGTTTTGATAATACGGAATTATACTTTATTAATTTTGACTTTTTTCTTGCTGTTTTCTTGAATTGATAGCAAACGTGCGCGTGGCTGTCACGACTCTTTGCGTGAATCGAGAAATCATGTACTAATTATGATAAATAATAAATACTCAGTCAAGGCCTGCATGTGGCTACTGTCATGTTGAAGATGGAGAGGTCATACGAGGAATTTTTTGTTGTTGCTTCATGTCAGTATTGTTTGACTTGGGTACCCACACAAAAAAATCGGATGTTTTCGCCCTTGCGAACAAGGATATTCTCTCTAAAAATAGTATTTTGTACCTCCCAATGGAGATTATAACTAACAGTTGTAAGTTATGTTTTGTACGAGCTGGTCGAGCTCCAAACCAATTCATCTTTACAAAAGTGTTCTAAAGATCCGGAATTTATAAAAAAAAACGTGTTGAAAGGTAAACTCGTCACTCAAGCTATAAAAAGTTACCAAAAAAGACGAGAAAAGCAATGGTCGAAAATTCTTCCAACTTACCTCAAAACACATGCTGAACTTAAGCTAGTCCCCAGGCGTTTCTTTATGATCGACAGGAAAACCGGTTGTGAAGCGTCCGATTAGGATTGCGGAAAACTCTTTCTCTATTTCTCTTTTTATATTTTCTTGTTTCCGCCTATTTCATCTTCTTTTTCTCGCGTGGAATTTTTACAGATATAACTGTATCAAAGATTGATAAAAAATACCCAACGAACATAAAGCAAATCACCATGGTTTAAATATGAAATGTTTTCGATGCTTATCATATCCTCTGTTCATGACCATTTATTCAGTATCTGGTTATGCCCAGTAAAAATCTAATCTACCGCAAAGAATTACTGTAAACAAGTTTAGAATAATTGTCAAATCTATTTGAACAATTTTCTTGGATTTGGGTATTTTTTTACGTTAAACATAACAGATATATTACTGCGCATGCGCATATTTCAAAGAAACAACTTTCGCAAATGCCTTTTTTACTCAAACAAAAACCTGGAAAAAAAAAACACGTAATTCGTGCAAAAGCTACTTATTGGAAGGTAAAGATTTCAATTTCTTTCATAATAAATATATAGTTTTGAAATAATTTTGTGAAATAGTACTGAAATGACTTGAATATATTGAATATATTATATATCACGCAGCAGACATGATAGCTTGCGTTAATGTACCAAAAGAAGGTGTGAGGTGATTTTCATCATAAGGGGGGAGGGGACTAAAGCTAACACTCACTCACTCAAACTGACAGCATAGTGGCTACGCAGTTATACTGCAGTAGCCACAAAAATGATATGTATAGGAGATCGCACGATCGATCGATCTCGAGTACAATTCGGGATTGATAGGTACTCGTGAAGTTTTGAAAATTGTCAAATTGGACTCGCCTGGGAAGCTTGGCTCCTATTAATCCCGAATTGCACTAGAGATCGCACGATTTCCTACACAAATTCAAAGAGTTATTGATAGTGGCATGTTTGCGTCAGGAGTTTTTCTAGACCTAACCAAAGCTTTTGACACTGTAAATCATCAGATATTACTACAAAAACTGGAATTGTATGGCATAATTAAGATGTATAGCAATGAAATTGTTCAAACTATAACTAATAGAAGACAATGTGTAAAAAAAGGTAATATAAAATCATAATTCTTAGAAGTTAGTTGTGAAGTCACAGAGAGATGAATTCTAGAGCCTCTTTTTTTCTTCTCTACATCGACAATTTCCCAAATTCATTGACTCTCTCACTTTTGCTGACGACTCAAATATATTTTATTCTAACAAAAGCCTACTTTAACTAGAAAGAATAATCAACAACGAGCTAATGTCCATTCATAGATGGCTTTGTGCTAATAAGCTTGCATTGAATATAGACAAGTCAAATACAGTGATATTTCATCCACCCCAAAAAAATACATTATCATATATCAATATTACGGTAAAAGGGAAAAATCTCCAGGCACAAAGTAGCTTGGAGTATTCATTGATTCACACATTCATTGGAAAGATCAGACTACATACATAGCCAAAAAATTAAACGCAATATTCGTGCTCTAAATTGATACATCCAACAAGTCCTATCTTTATATATGGCATTGTAGCCTGGGCTAATACTTATCCAACCACAATCAAGCCTCTTTTGATTTCACAAAAGAACGCTATGAGAATTATAACGCATTCAAAGTATGATGATCATACAGATCCTCATTTTAAAACAACTAATATATTGAAACTTTAGGACCTCATCTGTTATTGCAATACTAACCTTGTGTATGATTATCATCACAACCAACTATCTAAGCTATTTAACTCTTCTTTATTAAGATTTAATAATATTAATAATGATGATTAATATTTATATAACGCATTTTTGCATTTGTTATATGATCAAATAACTTAACTAAAATAAAACTAACGTAGCTAAAACATAAAACTAAAATAAAAATGTGAAATTTGAAATATTAATATATATACATGTTAAAAAATTTTACATTAGAATGTTTAAATACTAAATTCTAATTTTAGTTGAAATCAAAAAGTGAAATCAATTTTGAAAAATAGTATAAGCTTGATTAAAATAATGTGCTTGAGTTTCTCTTTAAATATATCGAAATTAGTTTCGTTTCTGATATGTTTTGGAAGATTGTTCCATGTTTTAGGAGCACCAGCTGTGAATGATCGGTCCCCTAGAGTCTTTTGAACTTAGTTGATTGGTCATGTAAAGTTATAGGCTTGAGTCTTGTTTAATGTTAATGATATAAGTCAAGTATCTTGGTTCTTTGTTGTGAATGGCTTTGAAAGTTATGATAGCAATTGTATGATATATTCGGAATCTTACTGGTAGCCATTGTAATTGATATAGCACAGGTGTTGTGTGACAATGTCTTGGAGTATAGGTGATTAGACTAGTTGCTAAGTTCTGTGAAGTTAGTAGCTATAATACAAGACGAGTACTTGCGCATCCAAATCATCACTCTCCCTCCCCAATGTAAGAGCTAATCATATCAAATTTAATATACGTTTTAACGTTGCCAAGGTCTGGAACTCAATCGCAAAAGAATTCAAAATACTTAGCAAGCCGTCAATCAAAAAAAAAAAAAAAAAAAAAAAAAAAAGCTCTGCTAGTTAGCTGCATTTGATATACTTGCATAAACACAAAGTCTTGTGAATAAGTGAATAAATAATAATTAATTTAGATGAGTTTAGCTATCTCTATTTTTTCCATCTCTGTATATGTATGTTTTATTTTTTCTTTTCTTTCTACCAGTATATTTAATGAAAATTCGAAAAATTCGGAAAAAAAATCAAACAATGTCAGAAGTCAGTTGACCCTCTTAAATATTTTTTAATTCTTAGAAAACGTCTTTTAAAAATTCGTCCCAAGGAGATTTGCGTCATGTCATACTATTAATGTTTTCATCCACGTAATATCACCCTAAAGAAAACAACATTTTGAGGACGTTACCGTTAATAAGAATAATTATTATTTGAGATGAGACATTTTTTTTCCTTTTCAAGTCTCATATTGTTTTCAAATGAAAGAAAGGCGGTGCCGTCACAGCTGGTATAAGTGGGCAGCCCTCACAGCAGCATGAGTAGAGATAAGTGCCATTGAATCAGTCTTATATTGGTCCTTGGTTATATTGTTTGGTTGTGAAACCTCTTTTTATTATTTTTTTAACTGTTTTGTTTTATTATTGATTTTTTTTAATGTATGTATAAGCTGTTTACTTGATAAACGCATTTTGTTATAGTTTGCAATTGCTTTTTAACAGACATTATTCTGCATTGGTTCTTGGTTAGGCTACTGCAACGATGGAGTATCGTGCATTTGTGTTATTCTCTATACTCCTAGTCTGTTCTATAACAGCTATACCTTTGAGCACTGTGGACGATGGACTAATCGATGAAGGTATGCTATTTATTTACTTTCCGCGAATCTCTATTTTCACATTATTTTGTTGTAGCTACTTGTCAGTATGTTTTACCCCCAATAAATTATATATGGCTAGCAGTAAAAAAAACTTAGCCTTAATATAGCCAAGACTGAATATTAATCGGATCAAGAAATCGCATAAGTAGTCTCGAGTATAACCCAAAGAAGTATGGGATTCACTAGGTTCGGGACTTTCAGATCGCTTGCAGAAACTAGAAAACCGATGTGCTAGGGTAATCATGCGCTGCCCGAATGAGTCAGTCAGAGATAACAATGCGTGCATTGGGTTGGACCCCTCTAGCCAAATGTAGATCCCAAATCAAGGCTGAAGTCATGCTTAAGTTTTGAGTAATCAGGCACCAAATAGGTTAGTAAAACTATTCGAGGAATCACATGCAACTAGGTGTACTTATAATTTGCGCAACTCTTCGAATAAAATCGCTTTGCCTATGCCAAAAAACCCGAGTTTTTGAAGAAACGTTTTATTTACAGTGGTGCTAAGTTTGTGGAATTCTCTAACCAGTGACATACGCAATTGTAAATGGCCGGTCTCCTTCAGGAAAAAAACTTTTATCCCTCGGCAAATAAAAATTGGTTTTTAATTTGTTATTTTATAGTCTAGAATAACTAACAATTCATTGATATCATATAAACTGTTTTTAATTGAGAAGAGCGAAGTTGCAATTAATTAAACACGCACGCACGCGCGCCTATTGTTTTTATTATTTTCATTTACACGCCCATATTGGACATCAACTAATGTATTGTTAAGTTGAATATACTAGCGTGAATAAATAAAGTTTGTCATTATCATCACCAAATATTGTGATTTTTGAATCAATGAGACTTTAAAATCTTAATAAGTTACCTATTAATTTTATAAACAAAAATTGACCAGTCAATTTGATTACCCTCTTTGTCAGGTTTTATAGAAATACCCATTCAATTACTCCAAACAAGTTTGGGGTCTCTTGTCAGTGTTAAAACAATTTTTGTACTCGAAAATGTCTGAAAATACCCCTAGAAAACATTTTTCTTGGAAAAATGACTGTTTTCTCAGCAGTAACATTGAAATGGTTTCTTTTGATTCTTTGCTGTGGTTGGTTAGGAAGTGACTGGTCTCTACTCTGATTGGCTTTTTTTAAAGGATGCGATTAAGAGCTTAAAGGGTACGATTGAGAGCCCCCAAGGATGTAATCAGTTTGGTTATTAATCGCACTCCTTTGAACCAATCAGATTGCAGGTTTTGGTAGTACTGATTACAAAATGAGTGTGATCAATTCTGTCAGATTCCGTTTTGTTTTTACACTTTCAAAAACTTATTCTTAGCATAAACAGCTCGAACTGTGTTTTCTTTAATTTGGCATTCCTTAGTATGGTTTTGTCAATGAGTAGTTGATCTTTTGTTCCTCTTGAGCCACGACTACAACCTTTTTGCTCCTTGGGCAGAAGTCCTTGCTCATCTAGATGTTGATAGATGCTGTCCGATATGATGGATGTCATCAATTTCCACAAAGTTGGCAGACAGGTGATGGGACGGTAATTGCTTGGTAAGGGACCTTTCTTTTCGTCTTTCATAATCAATGTCGTTCTTCCTTCAGTCATCCATGGTGTTATTTCATCACTTTCAAATACATGTTGCAATTGTGCTGCAATTCGTTCGTGCAAATTAGTCAGATGTTTTATCCAATAGCTTCATCTTTCCCTGGCGCTTTCCAGTTCTTTATCTTTTTAGCCATTTTCTTTACCTTTTCTCTCGTAAATATCAAGTCTTTTTGTTCTCCTACATCATCATATTCTTGCTGTACGTTTTTGAGCCACTGTGCATTGGTGTTATGATGCTTTTCTTTTGACCACAGACCACTCCAAAATGTTTTTACTTCATCTTTGTTTGGTTTTGCGTTGCTTTTGGTTTTAGTTGTTTCATTGAGTTCTTTATACAGGTATTTCTGATTTGTTTGAAACATTTTGTTTTGATGGTAGTGCTTGATTCTATTCTCATAACGTTCTATCTTCTTACCTAACGCCTTTACATGTTGTTTTAGTTCTTCAATCGCTTGTTTGATGGATTTATTATTTAATTGATATTTATTTGTTAAAACGTTCTCAAGTCTTTTGTTCTTCAGATTTTTCGCGTCAAGCGATTTATTATTATTATTATTATTATTATTATTATTATTATTATTATTATTATTATTATTATTATTATTATTATTATTATTATTACAAAATTCATTGACAAAAAAATATCACTTCCCCAATTTTCCAATCAAAGATCCACAAATAAATACAATATAAACATGTACATGTTTTCATTTCTGTTTGCAGCACAGTGGTATTTCCAGTATTTTTTCAAATATTAGAAGGCAAAAAAACGCCAAAAAGCTCGAATTGTGAAAATAATGCGATGAGGGAGAAAGTCGAATATTTTCGCGAGCATTTACAGGCGATTTACATAGATATAATCGTAATATAGTAAAAATAGCATAACACTCACCTTCGTAGCAGAGCTGACACCAAATATTGCTTCGTTTTTTAATAAAACCGATGGCAACATACGCCTGTAACCACAACTATCGTCAACATCGCCATTTTCGAGTCTGTGTGTTTGGCTGTTAAATCACGTTTTGCGAGTGAATTATATGACGATATTTACTTGAATCGAACAAAGAATGCATATTCGATATCAAGCTTAATGTTTAAGCCTAACTTACCGGTCGCAGAAGACAAAAAAGTGGACTTTTGAGCATATTTATCCGAGTATCTTCACATGATTGAAACTCCTTGAAGGGGTTAACTCAAGCATGGCGCACTTGCGCAGCAGGATGGCCCCTTGTTACCCGTTTAACGTTTAAAAGAATACCGACAACTCGGTATTACGGACACTTTGCTATTGCGAACAGCAGATCAATCCACGTCTCAAAGAAATCTATGGAACCAACTCTCGCCATTGAGGACTCTCTCTATAGTCCAGTTTCATGTTCTTCATTGCTCAGGCTAAGCCTCAATAGTATATGATACATTCTTTTTCCCGTGGAAATGCACCAATCCAACAATATCAGTACCAATGGTTTTGTCTCGACTCTTTTGTTAATTTCCCTACAATTGAGGCTTAGCCTGAGCAATGAAGAATCTGAAACTGGTCTATTATGGATACCAAAATACCAAAATAAAGTGTATGTATGTATGTATGTATGTACTGTATCCAGTTTTGGATGCAGAACTGGAGTTTGCTTAAGCACTCAAAAAAGCTAGAGTGTCACGCGAACCATGAGACATTATGAATCTCCTTGTATTAATCCGTGGGGGATAAAAATAGCTTTAAAAATAGCTTTTTTAAAGACAAGAATAATTTGGTACAAGGGGATTCATGTTATAAAGGCATAAAGAAAAAATAAACAAGTGTTTTCTTGCCACTTATTTGGGATTCGAACAACTTGCGGCGCCAGCATAAATAAGCCACTAGAAATTAGCTTGGTCAGCCTGTGAAAGAATGGGCTAAAGGAAAGAAGGACTGATGGGAAGAAAAAAAACAAAGAAGCGACACTATTATCAAAAAAGAGCGGAGAAACGCAAAAAAAACGAATAGTTCAACAAAGAAGCAGCATTAAAAACGTAACAGAACAAGCAAGCAAGTTTTATCAACAAAATGTTAGTCTCATTTATTTCAATCTTCAGTCTCAGAAAAACTTGAAGACTCCGAAATCGAGAAACTTTCAAAGAAAGAGCTCATAGCTTGATTTGTTCTAATCCAGAACCAGCTACCCATTGGGATTATTAAAGATTGATTCAGGATATGGGATGTAGAGACTAGATCAATTGAGAAACGAAGTAGTTGATAAGGAGACAGTACACACTTCTAACGCAGAACAGCTTTATAATACTTGTAATTCGTTATCATGATCATCAGTATGCAAGGCCAAATGACAAACTGCCCTCTTGAATACGGCCGGGCGGCGGGCCTATTTGGCCCGCTTCATATTAAATCAATTTTTTTGCAACGATTTAAAAATTTATTAATTTTGATTTAGGATATTGACGATCCGCTACACAAAAGTAATGTTATTGTCCTATTACTGTAGATATTACCGTTTGCTTGTTCGAAAGCGTGCGCTGTCTAACTATTTTACCTGCGCTCACTGTCCTTATATATGTCGCCAGTTGCCTGGCAACCGTGGAAATCTACAGTGATAATCGAGGTGTGGACAAGCCTGCTCAGATAATAGGCAATTTGCATTATAGCGTCATATACTACAACTACTAGAATGCTTTGCCTACTTTCTTTTGTAGCGCAATTAGCAGAAATTGTTCTGTTAATCTCCAAAGGGATTAAGATTTTGAATGTGAAAGAGAATTCGCAAAGAATGCTGGTAGTTGTAGTAAAATGACGCCATAATGCAGATCGCCTATTGAGGCGTTAGTCCAGGTTCCGTTTTCGTTTTCAGGGTTTCATAAATAAACATTCAGTTGTTACAGCGCGACTATAAAAAATATGACCCGTGAGAATGTACTTTATTTTGCAAACCTCCTACTTTTAACAATGAACTTGCTGCCGCATGCTTGACTAATACAGTGGCCATTTTAGCTTGTTGATTTTACAAACGGAAATCCATTTATCACGAAATTGTACAGCTGTAACTCTACCTTGATTATTTTAAATAAGATTAAAAATGCATCATACATCGATGCATTGATATAGAAAGATAAATAAATTTAATAAAAAATGTTTTATCGATCGATAAAAACGTTTTACAAAGTTGGAGTTTTGGTGTTGTGTAAAAAACTGTTGATCATATTCACTAAATTTTATTTGTCTCAGAATATGAAACTGTCCATGATCGAATCCTTGCTGTCAACCAAGCTCATAACAGCAAGAGAGAATTAAGCAATGAGAATAAAGATGACGTGTTTGACATCATCGAAGCAAACAATGAAAGTGCGTAATGTTCTGTTCAATGTAATGACATACAGACCTACGTAAGGACGTTACGGAACGATGTACAGACAGACGGACAAACACACAGACAGACAGACAGACATACAACCATACAGACAGACTAGCAGACAGAGCAAAACATAATTAACAAATAATCGAGCGAATAACAAACAAACAAACAATATTATTATCAAACAGAAGCTGAAGCGGATATTTTAAAGCACACCCAACTTGTTTTTGCTTCTTGTAGAGTCACACGAAAACTTGTACCAAGGAGACATTCAAATGGATAAAGACTTGGAGAAACTTCTTGACAAACCTGTAAGATCAAGAACCAAGCGAAATGCTGTGAGAACTAGGGCAAGATTATGGACTTCCAGGGTAATACCTTACACGGTTCCTGGCTACATGTGTAAGTATAAACAGATGATACATCAGATTCAATCACAAGAATGCAAGCAAGCAAGCACCAAAATAGAGATGCAAAGCGTTGACGTCACGTTTCCATGATTGAATTTGTGCTGGGTATAAACAAACCGAGCAACTACTCTTCTCTTGTATGTCATGAAATAGTTGTAAAATGTGTAGATAAGTTATACACCGTATAATAAAGTGAGCAAAGCTGAGTGACGTTAGTGTTAGGGCACTGCCAGTTCTGAAACAAGTGCACCATGGGTGCCGTGGATACAAGAGGGATTTGGCAAGGACCTCAATGGCAAGGACATAAGAATATCGGAAAATGAATACCGTTTCTGTAAATAATGAAGTGTCCTTGTATCCATGCCATTAAAGGCCCAGTTAAGACCATTGTGCTTTGAACCCTTCAATCCCCTAGCGGCCATTTTCTGTTTACGGAAATGGTGTAGTTTGTGGTATTCAATTTTAATCTATTTCCATCCGCTAACACAAATAATTTTATGAAAGTCTAATGCTATCGTGCTGTTGCCAAGACATCTAAGAATACTTTGAAATAGTTATTTTACAAGATTCTTCAACAATCGCACACAACAAATACAAAAATTTTGGACGGTCATTAATCGAGTAGACAACTGATGGCGAATGCTTCGCGAAGAAGACCGTGTCTTTCTTTCCCTCTATAACCGATTCTTTTGCAGTCACAGTACCTTAAAAAAACGCTCTACATGGTTTATTAAAACTTGCTTATAAAGTGAAGCCAATATTTTTACGTGGTGTTTAATTCTCAACCGATCGATCTCGGTGTTGTTGTTTGATCCGTGTGTTGAACATTTGGACAAGTTCTCTTCTTGATTTGAGTCGATAAATGAACCAGCAACACTTATATTTACATTCGATTAATATGCTAGTGGATCTTTCATTTCAAAAATAACATTTCTTCACAACTTCTCGTGTCGTCTCTTCTGTATAACGTATCTATACATTTTATAACTGTTTCTTTAGAAACACTGATGCAGTCTTATCTAGTATCATACAAGTTCTTATTTCTTCGTGTCTCATCAAGTACTTGATTATATATGTTCCTATTAGTTTGCACATCAGCAGCAGTATTTTTTAAATGTCGTTGCTGTAAACAATGTAATAAATATTAAACCGTTGAAAATTTCTTTCAGCTCACATTAAAGCGAATCTCAACATCGCAATAGCTGAGATCCAGAAACACACTTGTCTTCGATTTGTTGAGTATCTCCCAAGTGTCCACGTGAACTACATTACATTCGACAATCAAAATGGGTAAGAAATGGAAAAAAAAGTATAACAGGGTCTGAATAGGGACGGAACATGACAATAGATTACATTACAAAAATAGATTTTTAAAGAATTTTGCGATTTCTGTAAGTTTGTCAGGACTAAATGACTTCGATGAATATGAAGTATTTATTAACTTGACGAGGTAAGACCAAAAACGGCCGAGATATGTGCCATGGAATGTAAAAATGTCGCCGTGCATTTGTTCATGAAGGTGTGAAATTCCTAAAATAAGAACAAAATGTAAGGCAATGTTTTTTTACTCAAGCGCTCAAAATGCAATCGTTATTCAGTCAATTCTCGTCACAATTCACCATGAATTAGAGTAAGAAAAAATATGCATAGAGTGCAATAGTTACAGGAGCCAACTAAACCCTGATGCTTTGGGCTTGAAAAAATATTTTGGCATTTCTGAGACAATGTTAAAGAAAGTTAAAGGTATTTTTTTATTTCTAAGGCAATTAATTATTATAACTTATTATCATTTGTGAGTTAATTAGATCTTATTAACCGAGCGGGAGGTCTGTACAGGAGAATCTTGACCGAGGTCGAAAAGTACAGACCGACCGAGGTCAAGATTCTCCTGTACAGACCGACCAAGCTCGGTTAATAAGGCATTTATTATATGACCTTTTTTAATAAAAAAACTACAATAATTTTTTTTCTTCAAAAAAAAAAAAAAAAAAAAAAAAAACTAAAATCAATCACGATATTTTTCGCGCGGTGATTGGCTGAAAAACTAGACAAACCCTTGAAAATGCTGTCAGTCGATGCTGGAGCCGGACGGTGTGCTAAAGTTTAAGCGATACGTTTTTCTCAAGAAAAAATGTGTAAATGGACAAATTATCAATGGAAATTAAGAAAATGTAAGTAGCTTAATGCAATAAATGTTTTCATGGTTTGACAAATCGTTTCTGTTGATAGTTTTTGTTCGTTTTCGTCGAAAAGCCCAAACCTTGAAATTGGCTTTCTTCGTTGTTTTCTCGCAATAACACACCAATAAATCAACTTTATGAATGCCATTTCTATCTATTCTCGATTATCAATTACAAGTAATTATTTAAACTTGTGTTTGTTTTGAAATGAGATCGTTTTGGTCTAGTTTTACGGGTTTGGTTTTAGCGATTACTTGCAGTCATTTTGTGGCGGCTTTGGATCTATTTTTGAACACTCTAACATCAAATTCTCAACAAAGAAAGAAAGAAAGCTTACAGAACGAAGAATCTTTTTTTGTTATAGCCATTCTCGACAAAAGCTGGATATTTCTGTGCAAATTGTGTGATTTATTTTGAAGTTCGGACGATCGATTGCATTGAACAGGACTTTCAAAGTCAAAAATCAAGTAGAGAAAAACTATAAAAATTGTGGTAAAAAATAATAATAACGATAAAAAACACATCGAATGGGATTTTCTGTAGTCTTTATTCTCATCAACGACCTCCTCTCTCATGAAAATGTTTTGAAAATGTAAAAAACAATCAGCTGTTCAATCGTGAAAAGGCCAGCTACTCAGTCGATCGGTCCGCGGTCTTAACACAGGGGGATATTAACCGGTCGGGAAGCGCGTATAACCAATCAGATTGCTCCATTTGCTAGTGTCCAGACTCCAAGATTCACGGTCATATAATAATTGAAATTATTAATTTCGACTACAATCTATTGATTTTTTTCTTCTTCTATTTTTCAAAATTAAATGTAATTGTTCTGAATACATCGTTTGAAAAGTTATAATATATTTCGCTTTAATATCTGCTCTACTGTATTTGTAGATGCTCCTCTAGGATAGGCAAGAATTACCTTTTATCTGGCAAACAGTCAATTTCAATCGGTTCCGGATGTAACTTCCCTGGTATTGTTCTCCACGAGTTGCTCCATGCACTTGGTAGGTCTCGTGATACCATAAACTGTTACCCATTAACAAAGTCATATCTTCTATATTTGTTTTACAAAATATTAGATTTCTTCTAGTTATTTCCTTCTTTAAGAATTTTTAAATTCTATTCCTAGAACAACGAGCAATTAAAATGCCTATTTAATAATTAATAATAATAATAATAATAATAATAATAATAATAATAATAATAATAATAATAATAATAATAATAATAATAATAATAATAATAATAATAATAATAATAATGTGGCAGATGCAGACAATTACCATACCAATTATTGTGGGAGCATTGGGAATTGTAAGGAAGTCACTAACTAAACATGTCAAGAAACTGCCAAGATCTTTACACAGATACAAAAAATAGTTTTGCTTGGAACTGCTCACATATTAAGGAGAGTTCTGTCAATATCTTTAGAAGTGTAATTCTTTTATTTATGTATTTTTTTAATTATTTATTTATATATTTATTTATTTTAATTCATTTTTTTTAAGCCCAAGGACCAAGGTTTGGTTCCGGCAACAATCATAGTGTACTATCAGACAAAATGTGAAAAATAAAAATAATAATAACAATAATAATAAAAATAATAATAATAATAATAATAATAATAATAATAATAATAATAATAATAATAATAATAACAATAACAACAATAATAATAATAATAATAATAATAATAATAATAATAATAATAATAATAATAATAATAATAGAAATAATAACAACACATCGAAAGACTTGAACTTAACAACATCAGTCTAATAGAAATACAAAAATCTGTAATTTTAGGAACGGCAAACATTTTAAGAAAGGAACTTCAACTCTCAGGTGCAGGATGAAAAATATAAACCAGCAAACATATATGTAAATGTATGTTTCTCGCATTTTTACAGCTTTTTCAAAGCACTAATTTAGAGATGGTTACCAAGCTTACAGCGCTTAGAATAATACGCTAAAATTAAATTAACCAGAGTAGATAAGCAAATCATTGACAGGTTTTTAATTGTTCTCGACTGCAAATTGAGTATTTTACATAGCTATAAAAATAAATGTTTACAACATCGTCAAGTGACAACATCTTCATAACCCCAAAAACCCACGTTCTAAAAGTCGCCCAGCTCAACAATATCAAGGTTTCTAGACAACCCAAATATGTTCTCGTGATAGCTATACTAAACCCTTTTCAGTGGTTTTAAGTGAGACAGCTTTAAGAATAGAGTTAATGTATGATAAAATATATGATAGAAATAATCCCAGTACCAGCGAATCATTTTCCTAACTTATGCTCATTTTTACTCCTTTATGAAAGGTCCATAGGACAATAACGTTGTTTCCACTAAACAATATTCACGTTCTATTTGTATATTAATTGGAGCACTATCACCGTTTGTGCAGAAACTAAGAAAATTATTACAAAATGATCAACACAACTAGTCTCTTAATGATGACTGCTAACCGGTTTTTTTTAATTTTACAGGATTTTTCCACGAAATCGCTCGCAGTGATCGTGATGAATTCGTGTCCATTAAATGGGAAAACATTATGGAAGGTATGTATATACCATATCTATAGTTAATAGAGCGAAATGGCCTGGAAATTCTTTTGTAATAGGTATATTGTACACTTTTTTCAAGCGTTAACACTCATTAACTTTTGCTTCACTAGTTGTTTTACCATTGCTTGATAAGGATGCTGGCTCGAAAGTTGATACAAACAAATTTAATTATCCTTACAATAATATCATGTGCCAGGTTTCCATAATATAAAAATTAGGCAATCCTAATAGCGGAGCTCCGATTTAAACAGTCTTGATATAGACAATGAAATATTCATTCATTCATTCACTCACCCACTCATTTACTATCAATTATTGTTGATATTGTTTATTAATAAATCATTAAAAAATAACTGTTGATAAAAAAGCAAACAGGTAAATTAATTAATGAATGAATAAATCCATTTAAACAAACATCAAAAGAAAATATAACATAGCAAAAAAAAAAAATAATAAATTAAAAATGAGCAACTCAAACCATTAAAAAATATAATGGATAGAAATACTCAAATCTTTATGCATGCGACAACATTTTATTATACGCAAGAAATAAGCTCAAAAATATCCGACCGTATTTTGGTAGTAACAGGCTTCCCTTTTTATTGCCATCCACGGTTACAATCGCACCTGTCAATTAAAAATGATAGACAATTTTTTTATTCAATGAGAAGTTAGAAGTTCACTTGCATGGATTTTCGCACGCTTTTCGCATTATCACGCTCTCTTTTAGGTTAAATGTAATAAAAATCGATAAAAAAATTCACTTTTCTGATGAAATGTACAATAAATAACTTATTGGTGGTTTAGCTATCTAAACTGGTCGTTAACATTTTGCTGGGTTTTCTTTTTTTTCTGTCAAAACAGCCTGCAGCTCTAGCTTTTCTTGTCTTTCTTGCTCGTCACGTCGACTGTGTTTTTTTTCTTTTTTCCTCGCTCAAAACTCTTTCCGCCAGGAACTTAACTGTGTGTCCATGAGTGCACCGAGCAGATGCGACACATGCCATCTCACCGATTTCGATGAAACTTTCACAGATTAAAGGTCTTAGCTAGAACTTTAAAACGCCAAAACGTATTTGCTTCTACAATTTTCTTTGGCGAGCTGACCACTCCCCCTCGCTATTTCAGGAAAAACGCAAAATATTCACCAAAAAATACATCAACTTTGAGTGCTCATATGTCTGACAAACCTGAGCGTAATTATTTGATACTGGTTAAAGATTTATGTCTTTGAAACATTACACACTGTTTCAAGGAATTTAACATTTTGCCTGTCAATCACGAGCTGTCAATGACTTTGCATAATTCATAAAATTGTGAAAGTCGCAAAACTACGACTTTTTGAGGCAAACTATCTTCAAAGTCCATGCAAATCCAAGAAAATCAATTACACTACGACGACAATCTAACCTAGTACTAATTACTACAAGAATAAACTTTTTGTCATCTGTTAATATTTTTCCACAAATATCGCGCAAATTTGACAAAATCACAACGGAAATAAACGTTGACTTTGATCACACCGTGTTAAAAAAATCAACTTCAATTGCAGAGGGCAGCTAATCTGTTAAAACATGAACATATCTTTATTGTTTGAATAATAAAGTGTGTTAAAATGCATTTAAAACAGTTGAAATAAACGATTTAAATGATTTTTGGTGGTATATTTAGATGACAAAATTGCGGAAAATTTGAAATTTTCAAATATTTAATTTTTATTATTTTCTGCATTGCTTTCTCTCGTAAAATAAATATATCATTGCAAAACGGCCAACTTATTTTATTGCAATCTGGATTTATTTTGGGGGATTGTAAAGTATGGAGCATGATTATCAAACCTATCATGATCAAATATGCTAATCACTATAGCAGTTTCATTGTGTCATATATGATTTTCCTAGAAATTATTGAAAATTGTAACATGTCTTTTTTGTACTGTTTTCAATAATTATTAAACCTTTTTCATTTCACTGCTCTGGAATTTGCATTTAATGGACAGTTACATTGTTACGTATACCGCAGCTATAGCTGGACAACATGTGCAGCAATTTACAGGTCGAAAGCCATTTAGCTGTTGAATCAAACTATGCAAAATTTTGCGTCCACCACACTGAGCAATTTCAACTTGTATAAAGCACGTAGTTAGGGATTAGTAAGGGATTAGGGACGGACAATTAGAAAAGTGAAGGGGATGGTGTGGGGAAGTTTCAACGCTGCATACCCCCTTCCCCCTCACTTTTCTAATGGTCCTTCCCTTATAACATTCATGCAAAATTTCTAAATTTCAATTTTGAATACGGACTTATTAGGGTTCTGATTGTGTCTAGACATTGAATATGTACAGCACTGCAGTGAAACGAACTGTCATCTTTGTCGTGTTCATTTCGACCCATTCCTGGTCTTAAGGTAGCAGGGGACAAAATCGATGTGACTTTTTGAAACTCACGTAATAAGTAAAGTTTAGACGTTAACCCTAGAAAAGTATATATTTTCTGAAAGCTTAAAGAACAAATAATGTGATTGTGTAGTTTATATGGTTGATAAAGTTTTAATAAGTAACTTATTAAATTTTGAACAAAAATTTAGCGGTCATTTTTAAAAACATTATTTTCCACCAAAAATTAGTTAATCATCATGAAAACTATTTTGGCTTGTTACCAAACTCATTAACTTAAAAACTATGTCTCATTTTTGTAAAATGGTTTTTCGTTTTAGAGATAACATAAAAAATGTTCAAAAAATTGATTTTTTGAGGAAAAAAATCACCAAAAAATGATCAAAAATCAATTAAAAATTAACAAAGACCTAAATCAAAAAAGTGAGACACAGTTTTTAAGTTGATGAGTTTGGTAACAGGCTAAAATAGTTTTCTCATCGGTTAAGTAATTTTTGAATGAGAATAAAGTTTTTAAAAATGACCATTCTTTTTTTGTTCAAAATTTAATAAGTTACTAATTAAAACTTAATCAATCATATAAACTACACAGCCACATTATATTTTCTTTTAGCTTTCAGAAAATATATACTTTTCTAGGCTTAACTTCTAAACTGTGCTTGCTACGTGACTTTTAAAAAGTGACCACGATTTTGTCCCCTGTTACCTTAAGCAATTTTCGATAGAAAGATGCACACAAGATATCAAAGCTCATCTTCTCAGTATCCGAGTCTCACAGTCTTGTATAAGGCTAGAAAAAACTTATTCTTGCACGCGTTGGTATTTTCGATGATGGATTAGAAATGACAAAGGGAAATACTATACCAGAAAGGTCAGCAAATCTGTAGTTGGTCAAAAAGATAATGACAAAATGGAAAATTGCAGTGCCAATTGGTGTTCCCAAGTTCAAACAACCTTTAACAATTACACCGATAGCAACCGATGCAGCAACAGAATTAATGAACACGGTGTGATCAAAGCCAATTTTTATTTCCGGTGTGATTTTGCCAAAGTTGCAGGATATTTGTGGGAAATTATTAACAGATGCCAAAAATTTTATATCCTTGCAATAGTTAGTATTAGAATAGATTGTCATCGTAGTGGAATTGATTTTCTTGGATAGGCGTGGACTTTGGAGATAGTTTGCCTCAAAAAGTCGTAGTTTTGTAATTTTCACAATTTCATGAATTATGCAAAGTGATTAACAGCTCGTGATTGACAGGCAAAATGTTAAATTCCTTGAAACTGCGTGTACTTGTTTCAGAGACATAAGTGTTTGATTTTGTTGAGTAAAAAATAATGTATAAGTTGACAGTTCCCAGTCCCTTCGTTATTACAATGCATTTTGGGTTCGCCAAGGGGCAAACAAGAGCTCTCTTCGTACAAATGTTTATGGTCACGATATTATTCGTATTTTTAGTGCTTCATGTGGCACCAGAAATCAGAATTTTCTTCCCAAGTCAAAGGACATGTGTAAGTTTATCATGAATATTGTGATACAGATGATGAAATAACTCGCCTCATTCTTTCGGAAGTGCGATTATGGAATGTAAACATAGCGACCATTGTATAGTTGATCTAAAATGATACATTATGTCTTTACATAAAAAGGAAATTGTTGCACAATTACAGAATATTTGTTTTAGTTCGAGTATCTCGGACTTGTTTTTAATATGGTTCTCTTAAATTGGAAGTAGAATTTCTTACGAATACAACTGTAAAATATGCCTCGCTTGAGCCTCGCGGTGAGCACTGTACTGTCTGGGGTTTTGATAACAAGCGAATCGATAGTGGTTACCTTGAAAAACAAATTCTCCTTCCACGTCATGTTGGTATCTTAAGGTTTTGCTCACCTTTAACAAAACAAGACCTTTAATACTACATGGGGTAAAAACGATTATGAAAGACAAGTCTCAAGTAACTTTTGGTACTAAAGTATCACTTCGCGGCGAGACATAGTAAATGTCGAACGCCAACGTTTTGCATTCGGGAATACGAAATAATGGAGTCAAAACCGATAAAGGAACCTCCAAAAGAAAGAATACTCTCTACCCGAAAGAGGAAACATTGCGATTTTGAAGAGAACAAGAAACAAAGACACCGAATTAGAAAAAGAAAAAGAACTAACTTAATAGTATTCAACGAAGAAAAGCTTCAAAATATTTTCACTGACAAAGTGGGTAAAAGTCACGTGCCGATAATGTCATGAAGTCATGCAGAGCACTGTTAAAATCCAAAGATGGAGATTTTACAAGTTCTAATTTCTTTTCTGGTAGAGCTAGTGTATTTAACAATTTAGCAAGCTTGCATTATGCAAGATTCACAACGAAAAATAAATTTTCATACAAGATGTTTGTCAAAAAATTAGGACTGCCAGTTCAGGGAATGGATGGAAATGCAAATTTAGCACAATGAATAAATGAATGAATAAATAAATAATTGAATGAACAATTCATTTCATTAAATCGGAGCTCCACTATTAGGTTTACCTAATTTTTATATGCACAAGCGCTATTGTAGTAATGCTTATGACAGTTTTAAGTTGGCTTTCAAACGATTTCATTTATTGTCGGGCTATTTCGTTTTGTAATTGCGGATGACAATTTTTCAATCGTAACCTTGACCGTCCTGAAGCTCGATCTGTCGTTGCTACTGGACCTCGTGACGTCGAAGTGAAAAAGACATGGAACATAAAAAAATCATTTGGATTCAAATGCAGTCATCACCTCCCTCCTGTCAGTTTGCCTGCCCACAATTTGCATTGCATGACTTCATTTTTTGAAGTCCACATGCCGACCTTTGAATAAAAGCACTTCGTTTGTCCATCAATTTCAAACTCGTTCAGCATTACAACTTCTAACCATTAAAATAACTAACCATACCATTACTGTTGTTGCATTTGTCTTATCTAATTCTGTTTTTTTTTTGGCTATTTTATAGGATATAGAAATGAATTTGATAAATATTCCTGGAAGATCATTGATACGATGGGACAAAACTATGACTATAGTTCCATCATGCACTATGGTCGCTTTTCCTTCTCCAGGAACGGACAGCCTACAATCGTTGCGATTGGAGACCCAGAACGTAAACTTGGCAATGCAAACGGACTAAGTAATGGTGATATTATCGAATTAAATGCCCTCTACGATTGTCAAGGTATGATGTAGGATGATAAGTGCCATTCACGAGTTCGTTATTCCTCAAGTTACGCAAGCATCAAGTTACATTGCCATACACACTACGAAATATTAAATGTAATGATCAATAAAGCCTACGAAAAGACAGCGTAAATGTTTGATTTACACAACATTTACGCGCAAGAGTGTAGTGCGTGATTCCAGGACACTTTACGTACTTTTACGAATGCGTTATAGGACTTAAATGTGCTGTTTACGAAAACTTTATGCATCATCATACGAAATTGAGAAATAATCAAGCATTCGTAAAGTTCCCCCTACGAGCAATACAAACGCGTAAATGTGCGTCAAAATAGAATTGGTGAATAGGTTTGAATGATAGAATAGTTTGAACCGTGGTAATGAGTAGTGTAAATTGAATGTACCTTGAGATGTAATAATAATAATAATAATAATAATAATAATAATAATAATAATAATAATAATAATAATAATAATAATAATAATAATAATAATAATAATAATAATAAACAAATCTTAAGGATCTAGCATCCTAAAGTTGATTTTAAAGGTTAGTTTTAGTTTGTTATCAATTTAAATTGATTAGTCCTTTTATTTCAAATAAGTTTTTCAAGACTATCGTGTCATTCATAGTCGCGAGGAAATAGCTAGTTTAACATTGTTAGATTGCTTTTTCTTAATTGATTTGTTTATCTCAAATCAAGTTCATTTAAATAAGGACTTGTTCTGAAATATTATATATTCTAGGATAGTATTGCATCTCATATCAATTTTCTATCTTATATTTTCTTTTTTTCTTCGACTAAAAAAAGAGAGTAGTTCTCAAAACACTTTCCAATATCATCGGCTTTGTTTGCAATTTTAATATAATTTTAACGTAGATCTTATTTGTGTTCTTATTTAACACACGTTAGTTTCAAACAGATCTACATTCTCTCTTATTTCTTCTAATAACATTAACTTAATTATAAAATCAAAACATTTTATTGTAATTATTATTATTATTATTTTGACCGTTAGCTAGATTTCTCGTTTGATTCGCAACCATTTTATCTGGAGCCAGCGCGCACATTACCGTTAAACAGAACGTGCACGCGCACGCCCGATGTGTCAGGGCCGCGCGAGCAACAAATGTGATTGAAATTGCTCGTGCATGAAGAATAATAAATAACTGAATGTATAAAGAAAAAATGACCCGTATCGCTCGTCAACCGGATAAAAAAGGAGCGCGTTCAACAGCGAGGGACCAGGCTGTGTTCGAAAAGTCATCTTCTGGAACAAACTCTGCCCAAAATGCTAACAAGGACAACCACGCCGAGGACATTCCTCAAAGAGGCCCTGATCAAGCACAACAACAAAGACTAATTCAAACTCGTAATAAATGGACAAGGGAAGAGTATAAAAAAGTGATTGAAGCTTACTATACAGCTCTAAACCATCCAACAACATCAATAACAAAAGCCGCTTATGACATCTGGCGCGAAAATAATCCTCTATCAAGACCTAATATGGATGCTAATAAACTTGCAAATACAAGACGTGACATTATCAAAAACAAGCGACTGACGGACATTGAATTGCAAGCTATTAAAAACAATATAACGAAAGATCAAAATGAAACAGTTCGTAACTCTCATTCAGACCGTAATGACGCTAATGAACAAGATGAAGTTATAACAGCGGATAATCCCGAGGATCAGCCAGCTGAACAAGAGCAAATCAAGGACGACGAAGAAAACATCGATGAGCAAGACCAAGAGGTGGAAGAAATGATAACCAACATCATGAGGAAATGGGAGATTGTAAAAGAGACAGCGATTGATGAGCGACCTGAGTTATCTAAAGTAAACAATAACAAGAACACCAAAGCAGTAATAGAATTAGCAAACAAAGCTCTTCAAAAGATCAAACAGAATCTTGAAAATAATCTAACTATTACTGAAGTCAATGAGTTATGCTATGCTAGTGCCTCATCAATTATCGATTCTCTTGGCATAAAGACAAGACGAAAGAAAGCTGCTAAAAATAAGCCAACGATCCCTAAATGGAGAAAGCGAATTGAAAATGATATTCGCAACATACGCAGGGAATTATCCATTCTTTGTGAAATAAGCAAGAATACAGACAACGTAAATGAGAAGAAAAGAAAATCTATCTTCAAAAAGCATAACATCAAGAACAAAGACGATATACAAATTATATACAAATGTCTGAAACAACAACTGCAAGCTAAATCACAGCGGATTCGTCGACTTGACAAAAAACGGAAGTTCTACCACCATAACAAGCTATACAAAGAAAACACTAAAAAGTTTTACCGAGATCTCGGGAAAAAGAAGATAGAAGTTCAAACACCACCTGAAAAAGAAGATGTTGAAATTTTTTGGTCCAATATATGGGAGAGAAAGAAAAGTCACAACGAGAACACTGAATGGATAAAACAAATAGAACAAGCAAATCAACTAACACCTGAGCAAGACTGGCCAGAAATATCGCTGGAAGAAACAGTGACAGCCATCAAACAATCTAGTAACTGGAAAACACCAGGGAAAGATGGTATTGCAAATTTCTGGTTGAAACATCTAACAGCCTTACATAAAGATTTGACAAATGCTTATAATGATTGTATTATAAATCCTGACGTATGTCCGAAGTGGCTAACATCTGGTACGACCTTCCTCTTACCAAAAAACGAAGAAACTGCCAATCCAAAGAATTATCGACCAATCACATGCCTACCGACGATGTACAAGATCTTAACATCGATACTAACATCTCGGACTTATGCGCACTTCATCAACAATAACCTACTACCAGCTGAGCAAAAGGGATGCAGAAAAGGCAGTTATGGGTGCAAAGACCAACTACTTATCAACAAAGCCATAATGGAAGAAGTCAAAGCTAAGAAGAAAAACATCACCACAGCGTGGATAGACTACAAGAAAGCCTTTGACTCTGTTCCTCATACCTGGATATTGAAATGCTTACAAATGTATCATGTATCTCCAACCATGATAGCATTCATCACGACCAACATGACAAAGTGGAATACAACACTTATACTTAATCATGTAAAAGGAACAATAACATCACGTAACATCAATATCAACAGTGGTATCTTCCAAGGCGATTCATTGTCGCCTCTGCTTTTCTGTATCGCCCTCGCACCATTATCATATTTAATGAATGAGAGTGGATACGGATATAGAACAGGTAATAAAGTCATCAATCACCTGTTCTATATGGATGATCTAAAGACCTACACAAAGACAAACGACGAGCAAACAGGTTTACTTACCATAGTTAAAGGATACAGTGATGACATCGGAATGGAGTTCGGCCTAGACAAGTGTGCAAAAGCAACATTCAAGAAAGGAAAATTAACACGTGCCGAAAACATCGAACTTGATGTAACAACCACTATTCAAGATCTGGACCAAGAAGAAACGTATAAGTACCTTGGTGTGAACGAAGGAAATGGTATACAACATGCCATGATGAAAGAAAAAATTCGTAAAGAATATTACCGCAGGATACGTTTAGTTTTAAAATCAGAACTGAACGCTACCAACAAGATTGATGCTATAAACACACTGGCTGTTCCAGTCGTAACATACAGCTATAACATTATCAACTGGAAAATGGAAGAACTCAAGTGCTTAGACAGAAAAACAAGAAAGTTGTTAACGATGAATAAAATGCACCACCCGAAGGCCGATGTGGATAGACTATACTTGCCAAGAACAACAGGCGGTAGAGGTCTCATTCAAATTGAAACTTCTTACAAGACCACTACGATTGGCCTTGGTACTTACCTCAATGACAAAGAAGATCATCTACTTCAAATAGCTAAAGAGCATGACAAGACAAAGAAATTGTTTTCTGTACACCGCGAGGCAAAGAAGTTTCGAAGAGAGCTTAATCTACCAGTCGTAGAGAAAACTTCAGCAAACGAACCATCTACCAATTATGCTCGAAGAACAAAAGTGAAAGCGAAACAACAAGCTCAAGAACAACTAAAGAACAACTGGGAGGAAAAACCGCTACATGGAAAATACCCGCGACGCCTTAATGACAACGATGTGGATCAAACACAAACTAACAAATGGCTAAAAACATCTGGCCTGAAATCTGAAACAGAAGGATTCATCATTGCCGCTCAAGACCAGTGTATCAAAACAAACTACTACAGAAACAAGATTCTTAAAGATGGCTGTAACCCGATGTGCAGAATCTGCAGTCAACACCAAGAAACAATCGATCATGTTGTATCGGGATGTCCAGAACTTGCTAAAACAGAATATATACATAGACATAACAAAGCAGCGATGTATATTCATTGGAAACTTTGTAAATATTATGACATAGACGTTACAGAAAGATACTACAAACACGAACCAACGACAGTCACTGAGAACGATCAAGTAACAATCCTATGGGATATGCCGATACAAACTGACAGAGAGATCACAGCAAACCGCCCAGATATTGTAGTTAAGGACAAAGTAAACAAAACATGTTTATTGATAGACATGTCTGTACCCACAGAAAGAAACATCTCTATTAAAACTATGGAAAAACTATCTAAATATAAAGACCTGGAAATTGAAATAGAAAGAATGTGGGGCCTGAAAGCTACAACTGTACCTGTGATTATAGGCGCCCTTGGACTAATAAAGAAGGGATTAGATACCTTTATTAATAGAATACCAGGAAACATCAAAGTTATTGAGTTGCAAAAGATAGTACTTCTTGGTACAGCCCATATACTAAGGAGGACATTATCATATAAATAATATCAAATCACAAAATGTAAATATAGATGCCTTATGCTCAAGGGATGAACATGGTTCTATATTGTTGTAAAATGATGAAAGGAAAAATAAATCTAGATAATAATAATAATAATAATAATAATAGTAATAAAAGATTATTTATATTGCTTGCAAGAGACACACAAATAGAGAACATATTTTATTAGGACTTCATAGCCACATAACAATTTTAATAATATATATATATATATATATATATATATATATATATTTTTAAGTATTATGTAAACAACTATAATAAGTTTTTAGTTTAATATTTGTAGAATTATATGTTTCTAGATCTAGTTTAGGCTTCAGTTTAGACGGTTACAGTATATTCACTGCCCGACTAAACGTAATGATATCGGCATACCGATGTATTCTACACTGCCATAATAATAATAATAATGATAATAATAATAATAATAATAATAATAAATGATGACGTCAAGATACTGTGGGACTTTAATATTTACACAGATAAAAAAATACCAGCCAGAAGACCTGACATCGTTGTGATAGACAAAAAAAAACAAAAGAGTACAAATAATTGACATTTCCGTACCTGCTGACCACAGAATACAAGAGAAAGAAAACGAAAAGGTCAACAAATACCAAGACCTAAGGATTGAAATAGAAAGACTTTGGAAAATGAAAACAACAACAGTACCAGTAGTCATTGGATCATTAGGAGCGATACCCGCTCAATTGAAAGAACAATTAAAAAGACTAGGAATCAGATGTTGTAATATAGCGAATATCCAAAAATCTGTACTCCTGGGCACGGCTCATATCATTAGAAAAGTACTCCAGCTCTCAGGATCAGGATAGCTCTTGAGCTGGAGTTATGTAACATCTGCCAGCAATTAATATTGTAAAATCATTTGTATTTGCTGTGAAATAAAAGATAATAATAATAATAATAATAATAATAATAATAATAATAATAATAATAATAATAATAATAATAATAATAATAATGATAATTGCTGTTTTGATAGCAACGACGTATGGATGGACAAAATGGTCAGATTTTGGACCATGTGATGATAATTGCAACAAAACAAGAGAAAGATACTGTTATCATCCTGGTAATATGGAATACTGTGGCGGTAACGTCAACCAATATGGAATTGAAAAGCAGAAAATCGAATGTACAGAGACGGAGTGTCTGGGTGAGTATAGGCAAATTGCATGATGCCTTTTTGTATTAGTAGTATAGCGCAATGAGTTATTATATATATATATATATATATATATATATATATATATATATAATGAACCAATGAAAGTGGAATGATATGGCAAATGAGCTTCTTTTATTAGACCAACGTTTCGGCACGCTTGCCTTCTTCAGGGTCTACAGGTTTGTGATTTATAATTATATTCAATTAGCTATTGTTAGCGTGAACCAGCAAAGCTAATGATTACTTAAATTGTTGCTTAGTTACATATTAATGTTACAAAGAATGGCGGGAAATATCAAAACAATAATGTATATAAAATACCAATGAAATGTACAAAAGTTAGAATTTTGATAAATCAGCCAATCCTTTTATTGAGCCCAAATGGTTGGGACGATTGTAGTTCCAAGATCCAAAACCTTTCTCTATTTCGTAGCAGTTGTTTTTTTCTCAGTTTCAACATCCATATCATCTTTTTTGATGGTTTCGATCGCCGTGATTTTTGCGTCTCTTGTAAAGATATGGTCAGCAGTATTATCGATGAAATGTTCTGCCAATTCGCAAGATCTATTTTTGTTCTTAATATGGCTCTTATGGCTGTTAAGGCGTATGTTGAAAGGCGTTTCGCTTTTGCCAACATATTGTAAATTACACTTTGTACATGTGATTGAATAATATATATATATAATTCGTTACTTATTCAAAGTATGGGCAAGCGGGGTTATTTTTCAGCCTCTTCCTGTCCATGTATCTTAAATACACTAAAAATACTTTCGCATCGAATAACTTGGTCGTATTCTATCAAATACTGCAAAACTACATAAATTTCATTCAAGGGTTATAACCACTTTAAAAGGCCGTCCGCGTAAAAGCGGTCCGGTGACATTAACTTTGAGATTTAGATTTTGCTGATCTTTTGTGCAATTAAAGACTATTATATATTTATAACAAAACCACAATTTAAATAATGTTTATTTTTGATTTTTTTGTGTTACGAATTTTTTTTCCGTTACTACTTGCAGTGGTTGGTTTCGAGCATTTTCGATACTAAATTTTCATGCAAAATTCAACGGCGATATTTTTATGAAATAACCATTTCTGCTAAAAAAAAATAAAATAAAAAAATGCCAGAACCAGTCAAATTAAGCCTTAATTGATAATCAGACCCGATTTCAAACTTATTGAGGGAAAATCTAGGACGTTACGATATTTTGATTTCACCCATGTTACGCACAATTATTGAACACATGAAAATACATCAAACTCATGATCGATTTTCTACACAATGGAGCATGCATTTGGAATTAAATTAGTACTGGAGAAACGTAGCAATTGTTAACAAGAAAATAAACCTTGCGGCAACTATTAAAAAAAACAGTTAGAGGCTCGTAAACATACCCGAATTCGGGGTCTTTGATATTTTGCCTTCATTTGACAGTCTTGATGAAATAACGGGTTGCATCGAGATCCTTCCTTAATTAGCCTGAAACCATTAATCATGAAAGGCAATGTTGTAAAAATGCAAAGAAGTTCTATTCTCAAGGAAAAAGTATCGATTTGTGCAATTAACCTTGGTCGTATTCAACATTTCTCACCTGGATCAGTTGTCAACTTTCGCAGTTTAATATGTACAGAATTCAAAACTTCTTCTCTTTTAGACAGTATTTCCAACAAAATGAAAGCTAATTCATGATTCCATTAGTACAATCACTTAACGACAAGTGCTTATTTGCAAAAAAAAAAAAAAAAAAAAGAACAGAAATTGTACTTTAATCGACCTTCGCGTGAACCCTCATGTTTACACGACCGCTGACCAAAAAGAGACCTGGCTCATCTTAACACAGTTAGCCCAACGTCATTAGGCAATGTAAGTTTTTTAGAGAGAAATATCGAAAATTAAAAATTCAAGTTAAGAATTGCATTAAAATACTATTGTTAATTGTACGTTTGATTGTTGATTATGTATGTAAGGAACGTTTGCGTGTGTGTGTGTGAGCAGCCCTGTAATATGCCATTTGCCTACATGAATAACTCAACTTTGACTTGATCAGCATACCCGATACTTTACCACAGGAGTCCGTTCAGTGTTTACTCTAATCAAAGCTAATGCCATATCCCGTGCATAATTAAGCCTGAACTCCTTGCAGAAGAACAGATTTGCGTTAACACGGGATTCGTAGTTCTAAATGAAATCGCATTCCGGGCTGGGTACTACCCTATATCGACTATACGGGGATGGTCCCCTGAACAGGGTATGATTTTTCGACCCTGGTGTCATGAATTGGGTATCGAATTTTACTATATTTTCGATTTAATCCAAATTTAGTCTCATACTCAGGGCCCAGGAAATTTAGGAAATCGACAGGATAAGATCATTGATTTTAATAAATGACTTGAATATTTGTGATAGATATATTAGTACAGCTGTACAATTCAATCATTTAGCATAAACAGGGTATGGAAGGTATTTTTTGTCATAAACAGGGTAATCCTACAGGATCCCAGCGTAACATCACTACCCAGTTCTGAAGGGAGTACCAACTTCACCCCCCCCCCCCCCTCCCCCCGCCTGGAATTTCATGATCGACATCGTATGATTTTTCTTATCGCGCAGCAATAACTTCAGTGGAATTCTGCAATAATAGAAGAGATGAGCTTAGTTTGTCATAGGATACAACAGCTTTGTAGGCATTTTCAACTCCTATGTGTTTCTGTGCGCTGTTCTTTTTTGTTTAATTTTTTGATCAAGTATATATCCGATCCATCCCATCTTTAAAACAAGCATTTCAATGCAATAACGCTGGCTGTTCACGATTCGTAGGATTGATTGATTCATTTAGCAAAATGACATGGCCGGCTTTTATGAAGTCAAAATTTGCAACATGTTGGCAGCTCAAATTTAACGTAAAATTGGTGTCATTTAAATCTAATGAACATACCTTATTACTTATCAATGCTCCGGCAAAAAAACTGAGGCCCGTACCCACTAGGTCGATTTGAGGTCAATTTCTGATCATTTTTATGTAAGTAAGCACTTGTCGTTGAGCGATTGTACTAATGGAATCATGAACCAGCTTTCATTATATTGGAAATACTGTCCAATTCTGTACATATCAAACTGCGAAAGTTGACAACTGATCCAGGTGAGAAATGTTGAATATACGACAAAGATAATTGCAAAAATCGATACTTTTTCCTTGAAAATAGAACTTCTTTGCATTTTGAAATGTATGGCATAACCATATATTCAGCTGGAGATATCTCAGTCGCTGTTCAACCAATTTTTTTATGAAATGTGAAATATGACCTTCTTTCTAGACATTCTATACAAATCAGGAATAAAAATGTTTCAAATCAAACTTTCACTTTTTTTGTGACGTCACACTTTGGTATTCTATTAGTATAGATTATTACACCATTCTTGTTTGATGAAAATGGTTTAACATCACGAGTAGCGCGATGGTTGTTCTACCTCATTATTTGAAAATACAATTGGTATTTTTCAGTAAATCGGCTTCGAGAACTTAAGTGTAATTTCCTATCAACACCACATTTACAAAAAATGCGAGTCTCTGATGAAGTAACTTAAAAAAAAACACACAAAACACGACGGGAAGTTGAGTGCAATTATTTAATTGCAAAGATTAAAAGAAAATAACAGCCAATCATGAGCATTCAGAAACGAGCATTATTTGTAGATGTGACATTAAGCGGGTTTTTCACCCACAATAATTGGGTGGTCGTGCGCAATCATCGGGTGGCCGGAGAGCTGGGTTCTACTGTAGGAAATTTGACGATATTTTGTACATTTTTCAGCCCACAATTCCAGCAGTGGTAATTGGGGTCCGTGGAGTTACTGGTCTGATTGTTCTGCAGAATGTGATGATGGGATTCATTCGCGTGTGCGACTATGCAACAATCCTGCTCCTGCCAAATATGGCAAAGATTGTGTTGGATCGGCTAAAGAAGAAACTATTTGTACGATGGGCAGATGCAACCCTGGTAAGTAGTATGTCATCATACCTCAGCCTAGGACAGGGGGGGTTCTCCTAACAAATGCCAAGTTGGACGATGATCATCATTGTGACGTCACGGCAAAGTTCAACATGGCGGACGACAGGGCTGAGAAAAAGTTGACAGTTTTTTTTCGATTTGCGTTGCCCGTGCTGTAAGTTATTGATTTTATTTTAAATTATTTCTACAAAAATCTTAATGTTCTTTAAAAAAAAAAACAGAATGTACAGTGTTCGTTTCAGTTTCATCGAAAGAACTTAAAAGTCATTTCTTGTTCATAAATATTGAGGTTGGACGGTGATATTTAGATAAACTTTATCAAAATCAAAAGATCCTAGCAAAAGAGCTCGACGCGGTTTTATCATACCAAAATAGGACGTTTTATAGCCAGCATATCAATCTATTTGTATGCAAAATTTGGACGGAGTTAGTTGCTTTGTTCGTCTCATCAATCTCTTTAAGTGCGAGAAAAGATTAAAAAGCAAGCTTTACGCCAGAGAAAAAACGAAGATCAACAAATGATGGACATGCATGGTATATTTGGAGTAGTTGAACAGGTATTATTGATTACTTTTTTGTAATAGAGTACTTATTTTCAATTTATCTTATAAGTTTATAATTCATTCTAAGTCACCAAAATTGGTCGGGAACACCGGACGATTAATTGATTTATTTATTTATTCATTGATTGCTTGATTGATTTTTGTTGTTGATTCAAATTTCAGGTGAGGTGTGACCATTTGATTCACATCATTCATCATTTCTGATTAGTTTTGATCTGTTATCCGCTGATTTGTGTACCCTACCTTCCATGTTTTATTCAGTTCAAATATTATTGACAGTAAACATTAACTCAAATTTAATAGCACTAATAGCAATTTCTCGTTAATCACACTTGACCAGCAAAAGACTATATGAAAAAAGTCACACTCACTGTTAATTGACCAATAATACCCTCTTTGACCTCTTTTTAGCCACTTTGTGAAAAGCGACGGAAGCGGAAAGGTTGGGGAGACTATGGAAACGAATGATGTGACAAAGAGGTTTATCGGGAGGGTGCATGTCAAATAAAAAACACAAATCTTTGGTCGATTTTAACGGCCTTTTATTTAAAACCGAAGTATTATGCTTGTTGTTGCTTTTATGCGGGGATGGGTGGCTATTATGTGTTACTCTTCTTGTTGCTAAATAAACCATCTTTCAAAGAAATCAGTGCAAATTAATAGTTTGTTAGATTGAGGCACGAGTCTTGTTTCGATCTAGAAATTAAATTAAATGTTTTAGGTGGGGTTGTCGAGTTACATTTGAGAAGTTCGCAAGTGATTTCTTATCCACCGTATGTTTAGGTACCGAAGATACCGATTTCGACGATTCAAACAGACCTTTTGGAATGTGGCAAACCGGCCCTGGTTCTCAACTGCATTGGACGAGAAACAAGGATTTCACCCAGACAATGAATACTGGACCATTGGCAGATCATACAACGGGAAAAGGTTTGAAAACGCAAACCTTATAAAGATTAGTCGTTTTCGTATGAGTGGGAAACAGTACCGTATCGTATCGTAACCGTAATTTTTATTTCTAAGAACACATTCAAATCGTCTGCCGTATCGTAGCCTTATCGTAACTGTTTCATTTCCCACTCAATTGAAATCGACTCTTTTGATGAATATCATAGTTATGATTACGATTAGAGATGATTGTACTTTGTTATTGCCCTGTGTAGGTTATTATTTGTACATCGAGTCATCAGGTACTGAGTCTCAAAACAAAGCAAAGCTGATTAGCACGACTCTAACAGGCAAGCCAGGTGGACAGTGCTTCAAGTTCTTTTACAATATGTACGGCAAAACGATTGGATCTCTTGAAGTGGCTTTGCTACAAAATGGATGGAAGGTTAAGACGTTGTTTTATAAGGCTGGTGATCAGGGACCTAACTGGATCTATGGCACAGCTTCTATTGATATAGTACAAGGGAATTATCAGGTTTGGCAAATAATATATGATTAATTACTTAAGGTAATTCCGTAGAAATAAAACTGCCCGATGAATTTTTTTGATACTTGTTCTAACAAACAATTTTGAGAAACGCTTTCAGAAAATGCAATAAAAAAGGGGGGTCACCGACTTCTTTGTTTGTGAAATATGACGTCAAAGTTCATGCATTTTAATGACTTGAGAACATAAAGAAAAAAGCTCAAAAATCGAAGAGAAACGGAACAAAAACACAGTAATTTCTTTTTTAAGAGCAAAATTTGTGTTTTGTTCAAATGTCTGCACTTTATTTTATTTAAAAAATATGAACAGATGTATAAAAAATGTGTGATCTTGAAGAAATTTACGAAATAGAACGTGCGCACGAGCTGCTAATTCATTCGAAAAAGTCCTAAGCGGAAAGTATTTTGGAAATTTCTCAAAAGTTAGCCCGATGACCTATGTTCAATTTTAGATATATTTGATGTTATGTTATAAAAGATAATTTTATGAAATAAAAAACATACGTCACCGTGCTAGTTTGCGAAATATTGCAAAAAATATCGTCATTTTAATGTCAAAAAACAGGTTTTCCGAGAGAGGACTGGGTCGATTTTCAAAATTATCGCGTTTTCTCGCTCGAAAATGTCGCAATTCTTCGAATTTTTTATTCAAAGTACTTTACAAACATAATTTGACTAGATTACATGATAAAAGTCCTGAAACCAAAAAACTTGAAACATGCGCAGAACTATGCGCATTGCAAAACTACGGAATTACCTTAAGTGTGATTGTCAGTAAGCACTGGGCAGAACACGGGGATGAGGGTCGGCCGATTCTATTCAAATTTTCAGCACTTTTAATTTTATCTATCGTATAAGAATACGATTGGTGACATTTGTTTGGAAATAAAATATTTTCCTCTGATTTTTGATCACCCCCCCCCCCCCCCCCCCCATCATTTTTGCGCTATTTTGCTCTAAAGAAATGGAAAAATAATGGTAAAGTTCGATGACTAAATTAAGTAACTTCCCGTCGATTTGATCAATTCAAATTTATACACGTCGTTTGTAGATATCTAGACAATACAATTCTGCAATATAATTTAGTTTCAATGGAAAGTTTTGTTTTTAGAAATTTAAAAATACTGACTAATTTAGACTTTACAATTTAGCGTAATTTTTTTAGCATTTTTTCCAGCCTGTTTTCTCAAAAGTGCGGCATTTAAATTAAAAATTTCAGCCATTATTCATTATTCTAAATGTACCTCTTTCAAAATCAAAAAACTCTAATTTGGTAACTTTTAATGCGGCTCCTCTTTTTTTTCTCTCTGAGTTATAACTTCTTGGATTTTTTAACAAAGATCGATGGACACTTTCTAAATTCCAAAATAGCACTTAAAAACTGCTGATTCGAAATGTGTACATCAAATCATGAGTGACATATTCAGAGAAAAAGTCAACAACATGCATTTTTTTCAATTTTTTTTAGTTATCGATGTACTGTTTAATAAATGGGCGTGCGAGGTTTAAAATATATGGTGAAAAATAAGCAAAAATAGTTATAAAACTGACTGGTGGCCCTTCTGATCACGCGCATAATTTTTGATGTGTGTCGAATATGCATCCCACATTTGACACTTGTCCTTGAGAGTTCAAGAAGAACCAACTTTTTTAATATCATAGAACAGAGGCTGCTTCGTAGAGTGCAAACACTAAATGTGCGCAACAGTTGTCACTATTTAGTAGTAGACAGCGCAGCACTGATTAAACAAAAGAAAACAATAGAATTAGCATAAAATAGCACTATTTAGTGGTATTTATGTTGCACACTTTTAGTGCGTGCACTCTACCATGCATGCAAAGATATCTCATTATAATTCGATAACGACCAACGTATCTTTATATATTAAAGACACATGAGTGTTTATATAAAGATATATCATGCAAATACAAATGCCAAGATTGCTTTATGTACTATATAAAAAAACGAGCAGCAGTATTGTTATACTTGATAAAAAACTTAAATAACTCCAACACTTATAAAATCAAATATTTCAAATACACTTTTGATAGATAAGCGAACAAAGCTATAAAAATGACTGGTCATTCTGATCATGCGCAGAATTTCTGATGTGTGCCGAATATGCGTGCCACATATGACTCTGGTCCTAGAGATTTCAAATGGAACCAAGTTTCTTAACTAACAGATTCAATCCATTGGACAATTTTGGTCTCATGATTGAACAGAGCCTGATTTGTATCATACAAAGTAATCTCATTAGTATTCGATAAAGACACACGTGTCTGTATATAAGGACACATCGAATACTAATTAATGAGAATATAAAGAGGGGGACATTGGGGAGTCTCGAACACCGCAACACCGCAAAAAATCAATGGTGAACACCGCAACACCGCAAAAAAATTAAACACAACACCATCACCGCGTTTTTTCATGAGTCACGTGAAAAAAAATCATTTTCGTTGGATTAAAATCGCAACTCCGAAAAAAGTTTTTATTTCACCGCACACCGCACGTAAATTAACTGAAATATCGCACATCGCGAGGTTTTGCATCACCGCAATACCGCAATTTTTAAGCCTCGTTCACCGTAACACCGCACAAAAATAAGGACAACACCGCAACACCGCAAATCCCAATGTCCCCCTCTATAAACATAGTAAGAGATAACGGAGCCAATGACGTTCGAGGTATTTATCTGACGTATTACATGATTACAGAGGTCTTCAAAGAAAGGTCTTTTATTATGAGTATTCTTTCGTGTTCGGTCATTGTAAGATATCGAGGCTCTGTGGTTGGAAACATGGCAAAATGGTTGGTTGACGTTCCGGCTACGCTGTGGTAGTGTTCATCATAAGGATTTATCATTTTTTATTGATTTTTTTGTTTTCCTTATTTTGTTTATATAATCGCGTTCATTATTTACGTCTCATATCATATTTATAGCAATTTACAAATACGATTTGAAACCATTTGAAAGTGATTTCAGGGTAATATATGTATTTTGCCCTTGCATACTAATTATAAAATGAATATAGTAATGAGCAATTCAATTCATTATATCAATCCCGCCTGGCCCGCTTATCAAATCCCTCCTCGGGCTTTAAGCTAGTCTATTGTGTTAAAGGTATTTAAGTGAAATAAAGCACCATTTAAAACAAAGGAAACCGTTGTAATCATGTAATAATGGAGTATAAAGCCTCATGCATTTAACCAAAATGGGACAACAGATTGGACTAGATACTATGAATTATTAATGAGTTTTTTAATCTTTCTTTCAATCATTTTATAATATCTTTCATTTTTATATTCATTTGTTTATTTCATTGTTCATTCATTCATTCCTCTACTCATTCATTTCCCCCATGCCTCTTCTAAATTATCATCACTCTCGTATTTGTTAAAATAAGGTATATTATTTAATTCATTATTATTTCTAGTATTATTATATCGATATACATCAAATAATTGCCTATTCCTTTGCTATGTCCATAAGCCTGATATAAAAACGACTGTTGCCTGTTGAATATTTTTCATCCATTTCCACTTATTTTGATACTCAATCATTCTACCTTGGCCATGCAAAAATAAAAATGATGCTAATGGTATAGTGATTTGATATCGCGCATGTTTATCGAGATGTGTAAATTTTACCCCAACATTTTTTCTCCCTTTTGTATATAGATTGAGATCATTGGTACTGTTGGAGACAAAAGCTATTCAGATATTGCCATCGATGATGTTTACATTGACGACGGGATGTGCTGTAAGAAATGCGAACAACAAAAAACAGATAAACATACGCAGTAATTCATGATCAGCTAGTCAAACAAACAGACAGACACAATGCTCGTGATGTCTTTGGATCTTGAGCCATTTTCGAATACGCGCGCGCATCCAAGTGCTGTGTGCAATGAAAGCAAAACGACCGCATTTTTTATTGCATTAAAAGGCTATCTATGTTATGAAAAATGGATAAGAAGCTTACCTAATTATCGTGCCAAATATGTTTTGGGGAGGTTAAGTCAACACTTTACGACCTAGTGTAATCGTGCAACTCATTACGCTTCTTTTGTTTGTAAAAGTCTTTCTGTGCATCGTTAAAGTAAACGCACTTGTATGGTGAAATATTATCAAAGTGAATAATATTTATTTTTCTTTATTTACTGACTAATTGTGTTTATAGCTGAACCAGAATAACTTAAAAGAAACAAAGGGTAACACAGTAATTGGTCGTTGTGGCTATATGCTGAAGGATTTATTCGCTATTCCTATTGAGGGAAAGGACAACACTATTTTTGTTAATGGTGTAGTAGAATTCAAGCTTCTAATCTTCCTTTACTTCCCAGATACACTTTCCTAGTGTGTGACAATGCAAATGAGTATTCACAATGAAGCCTATCTGGAAAGATTACTTTCAGCAAAGAATATTACACTAGCAAAGCTTCTTGTATACAGCTGCGATTTGAATCCAATCGAAATGGCGTTTGGTCGGGCCAAATCCATTGCAAGACAAACCCCTGGAGCTCGCTCTGAAGGACAATCCAGTGTTGGCAATATTGGATCCTTTTATACAAACAGATGTCATAACGATCAGGAAATTTTACCGCAAATCGTTGATAATTTTGTGCTAGGTTATGTTATATTACAAGAAACGATTTCTAGAAATGGAAAACAAATATGAAATAAAAGTTGAGTGATTGTATCTTGTGTAATAATCCTTTGTTACTTTTAAGTTGTTCTGGTTCCGTGATAAATACAATAAGTCAGTTAGACTAAGAAATACTACTTTTTTGATTTTATTTCACGATACGGTTTACCGTAACACTATTATGAACCATTTCTTAATTCTGGAACGCTCCTTATGAACCATTTCTTAATTCTCTTTCCTCAATTGTTTTGCAGCTTGTCAGGACAAGTATATATCTTGTGAGAGTTGGTCAAGTAATGGAGAATGTCACAACAACAAGGACTGGATGTCTAATAATTGTCCGAGGAGCTGCTACATTTGTAGAAGTACGTAAGTTATTTTTAGACCTGAAGTGAATATCAGATGAATTTATAGTTGTATTTTGGATCAGAATTTTCGTTCTTTTTGATGTAGTAATATATGAATTTAGTCAAATGAAGTACTATTTCAAAAACGACTACGAGTGTTTCATTAGGGTTTCCAAACACGAGAAAACATAGAGATCATAAAGAGTGTAACGAAGGATTCGTAAGTAAAACACAATGCTCACAACGAAATCACAGTTAGCTCAGTTAGTAAAGCATTGGACTTTAAATGACTCGAGCCTCGCCAGTGTCAAGTAAAAAAAATTATCATTTTGTAAATACGTTAGAAAAGTATCGTTTTGTTTTTGTACAAAAAAAGAGGTCTAGTAGTGAAAAAAAGTACAAATTCACAGGGAAAAACCTCTACTTACCGCCAAAGAGTGCAAGCCCGGCCAAATTCAAACAGCCTCGACCAGTGCAGCGATGTCCTCTAAAGTCGGTTTTGATACCAAAACAACGGCAAACCGTCACTCAGAGTTTTCCACAAATTCACGCCAGAGCAGTCACTTCAATAGATACTTAGGCAGCATTTTCTTAACTTTATAAGAGTCATTACAACCGCTTCAAGTTCTGCAAAGCATGCACATTTGCAGGAAAGTTGAAGTATTTTTGCTTAAGGTAATTCCGTAGTTTTGCACTGCTCATAGTTCTGCACATGTTTCAATTTTTTGCTATTATGAATTTTATCGTGGATTCTACCAGGTGATCTCGGAAAGCGCGCAAAGCATGATTACTCAACTTGAAAAAGAATCAATCCCTAACATGACCGCGCGCCGTGAACACCGTTGAACATCCTCGCGAAAAAACGCCATTTTGTTTTTAGTTGGAGTTCGATGATTTTTCAGCTAAATTTATGACGAAAAAGTTCATGTTTAGCGGCAAAAAGCGGAAATCTGTTAATACGACTGCTGTGGAGCTCAATAGTTTTGTGAATCTAGGGAAAAAAGAGGGAAAAGTGGCAATTTTTGTCAATGTTGTGTTCAATTTCGCTCAAGAACTTTAAAGGTACACCATGTAATTTTTAAAATATTAGAAAATCATTAAAATTATTTTGTAAAATTAGAAATGTGTACTTGGTTTCCTCAATAAAATTTTAGATTTTCTTTACTGTCTCTTACTAGCCTTCAAATAATCTTTAACTCATTGCAATAATTCATTGAGTTGGAAAACAAAATATATGAGGCGTAGCTCGATCGTTTTTCTGTTATAAAAGAAGCATAATATAAAAATTAGGTAAACCTAATAGCGGAGCTCCGATTTTAATGAAATGAATTATTTATTCAATCATTCATTTGTTCATTCACTACCAATTATCAAATTCTTGATCCTTGTTGGTTTTTTTTTGCTATGTTATTTTCTTTTCATGATCAAATAATCATATAATCAATTGAAACACACAAAGCTTTGTGCATGCGACAACATTTTATTATACCCAAAAATGCGAAAAATATGTTGTTATGCACATGGTAAAAATAGCAATTGTCAATTAAAATATATTGTCCAATGAGAAGTTAGAAAAGCACTAATATGGCTTCTTTGAGTTTACGTTTGAAAAAAAAAATGTTATAAAAATCGTTATAAAATGTGTAATGAATTACTACTTGGTAATCCAGCTATCTAAAACAGTTGTGAATTTTTAATTATCAAATGTGAATACTACGCAACTCTTTAAAAAATAGCTAGTATGAACTTTTAAAATTTTAACTTGCAGATGAGTACAATGACGAATTCACACAAGCGTTTTATTGCATTCAATAACAAATCAAAGAATTGCAAGAATCAAATAAAAAAACACACACACACACATAAACAACTCAACGATGGAGAAATATTTTACAAAAATAAGTAAATATAAATATTGCAAACTGCTTTCATGTGGATGGTAAAAAAGAAATTCATTAAAGATCGTCAAAAAATGTAAACATACCGGCGGCACGTTTCTTGTCCTGTACTGTCACTTTTCCACTGAACTTTTTGTCCTCAGTTCTGATTACAATAAGCTTGTTCATGTTTTTAGCATTTTAAAAGTGACAAAAAACATTTGCACGGCCTCTAAAAAATTTACAAAGTTCAACTGAACGGCGATGGCAAGCTCGTGTTGCTCGATTACACATTGTGCTAAATTTGCATTTCCATCCACTCCCTGAACTGGCAGTCCTACTTTGTTGACAAACATCTTGTATGAAAATTATTTTGTCGTGAATAGTTGATAAATCTGCATTGATCCTAAGGCTCTCCGTGTTATGAATATCCCGTAAAAATTGATGAATGAACAGAGTGAAATTATCTTCGTGAGTCGTGTTAGTCTTGCTGTTCACCTCTTTTGAATTGCTGCAGATGCAGAGCATATTTGTTTTGTTTTTATGAAAGTTTTGTCGCCGTCGATTCTACTTTTACAAGTAGATTAGTTGATAAGAATCCATGGAGAATACGGCCTTTTTTATTGACAAACTTGTGAAATAAACTCTTCCAGAAAATACGACTTGTAATGACTTTTAAGCGCCAAGGAAAATTTTAACAGCTCTACATGACTTCACATTAATTTTGACTAGTTAAAAACATCGGCACCGGACTTGTCAGGGTAAATATTTTGAAGCTTTTCTTCCTTGAATCGTAGTTCTTTTTCTTTTTGCAAATTCGGCGTACGTGTCTTTGTTTCTCTTTCTCAGTCAAAACTCTTTTACCCTGCAGCTTAGCTTGACTATTTTCCTGTTTTTTTGGTCCATTTTAGAAATACATTTGTAGAAAGTTTCAGTCAGTAAACTGTAAAAAATTGATTGTGAATTTTGATGTGTGGAGATCAGTAAATTTTGCCAAAGTTTTGGCGCCCACTAAAAATGGTCAGCGACCTCGCGCTTAAGGGGCACGGACGCCGGACGTATGTATGTACGTATGTATGTATGTACGTATTACGGACGCGCGGGCTTCCTGTGTCGGTCGACGAAAACTCAGCTCGATGGTTTACCATATTTTCTTAATTATGGTGCTCCGCTTGCGCGGGGCTCCGCTATAATGATTCAAAGGTTTTTTTACGAAACTGTCAGTAAGGATATTTAAGGCCACATGAAACAGGTAACATGTGTGGTGACAAATTTCACTTGCAACCATCAGAGACAACAACCAACAAGTTGCTTAGAGTGATTTTCATATGACCGTGAAAGAATAGACAAATTAATAGTTAGTAGCAAACACCAAACCCATTGTTTTCTTGTGTTCTTTATCAGCTACTTGAAACTAAAATGGTCTATTTTCTTTCACGGTCATATGAAAATCTCTCTATGAAAAATGCACATCAACTTAGAGTAGACAAAAGCACTTTCCATGTTGTTGTTAATCAGTCAAGTGAATGCGGGGAAGGTCTAAATTGTATATTGATCTTATTGATATTTAGTCACTTTTTTATACAATGTGTTTTTTTAATTTTTGTAAACAATGCTATTCTAACCCAGTTCAATGAAATAGACAACAAAATGATGACTCTACTTTGTTTCACAAATCATCTTCATGTAATTAGTCAAATTATCACTTGATTAAAGCATTGCCCTCTTTTAGTGTACAATATTAAAACAAATAATAACTGCCCAAAGGAAGTAAATGGAAGTGAATAGAACAAATACAGGAAAACCATGAAGTTAAACTAAATAGTTAACAAATAGTAGCTGTTAAGTAATTATTTAGCACTCAACCAGAACAGTACTATTTCTTTTGTCTGGGCATTGTGTTCTGGTTGAATGATAGTAACAAATAGTTACTTAATAGCTACTATTTGTGAATATTTGGTGTGTTTTTATTTTATCATTTTCCTGCATTTGCTGTATTAGTATACAGCATTCATGTGCATATGGCTGACAATGCATCCAAAGCTTTAATTTCGCTATTGCAATTTCTCTGCAACCAAAGAGCCAACTGCTGTAGTTTGTTATAAACAAACTTTCTTTGAATTTATGAACAGAATTTGAAAAGTGCCAAACAATGTTATAGTTCCAATTGAAAGAAAAGGCAATTTCTTATTCCAATGTTATTTACTTTTTGTCTTCTCAATTATTTTCTCTAAACAAAGATTAAATTGCTATCTCTATATCACAGTTTTCAATGATGCAACCAAATCAAGCAAATAAAACATGGCTTTTACTGTGCTTTTATTTATTCAAGCTTGATAAAATTCCTCATAGTACATTGTATGAAAATTATAGTAAGCAAGTAAACTTAGATGATTTCTCAAGAGGAAATCCGGACACTTGGTTTGGTGTGTATAATAAAGTAATGTTGAATAGCTAATTGCGAAATCACACCATTCCGACACACAATAGTCATGTTCAGCAACAAAACAAGAAGACAATCATAACCACACAAACAACGATTCGTGTAAATTATTTATTAAGCTAGAAAGTAACTGTAGACTTTACACAGATTGAGAAATTCACTGTTTGCACAATATACAATGGTTGTTATTGCTTAGGGAATCGAATGTGCAATCATAATTTAATTATTTTTGTATCAATCACAGTACTTCTTCGTCACCTTGATTGCATTACACTATGAGCTTGCACGTATAAAATACCTTTTGAAAGACTCAGCATAATTAGAGCTGCCATAGACACAGAAAATAATACTTCTCAGAGTATCAGTCACGTAAAATTGCAGAAATTGAAATGAAGTTTACTCTTCAGCCGGTATCACTCCACAGTAAACTAATACTTCTCTTGGAAAACCGTGCGTTTATCGCCTTCAAATGTCGCTAATGCTGATGGAGCACAGATGTAAACAATAATATGGCTTGAATTGAAATACTTAGCTTATTTTGGTGTGCAATATTTGCCACAAAAAATTACGACCGCAAAGCTCTCTAGGGACTGATTCTTTTTCAGCAAACGCGATTCGCAATCTGATTGGCTAATCGATTTCCGTCAGATCACCTGGTAGTTAGATCACGTTTGAAAAGTGCTTTAAAGAAAAAATCCGGACAATTCAGACATTTTCAAGCTAGAAAACGTGATATTTCTGTAATTCGACCTAGTCCTCTCCCGGTAATGTAAAGATTTTCACACATTTCAGGTCTTTAGACGGCGATAGCACGAAAACCAACTAGGGTACCTATCTTTTTTTATTTTCTTATTTTTTCAAGAACTATGTTTTCTCTCACATATCTAGTTGTCAATAAATTTCCATGTCTAGTTTTTGAGATATTTCAAGAAATGTGTCTTGAATAGGCACTTCGACTTCCTACGAACACTATACTCTATGCTAGCGGTTTTGGTTAGAAAAAAAGGTTTCTTTGATCAAATAATCACATGATTTTTATATCCACTTAAATCTTTATAGGAAAATAGCAAAATCAAGGCAATTGTGTATGTCGACAAATATTTATCGACCAGTAATTAATTATTCTTGCATTTTCGAATTTTACTCCCAAAATGCAAAACATGGTACTTTCCAAAAAAATTCTCGCGAGAAAACGAGTTCAGGGGCCCCATCTTTTTATTTCGTTTTTGACATAAGCAACTCAAAGAATATTATTGTGGAAAGTTTCAAGGCATTTCCATGTCTAGTTTTATTTCTACGGAATTACCTTAAGACACTTTATTTTTTTTCTGGAGGTGAACACTTAAATGAACTTTTAAATAAACGTTAACCAGGCTATCTTTCATTATTTTCTTTATATTAGCACTTTGAGACGAATTATTGTCGATTTTCCAATCAAAAACAAGGCCTTTTTTTTCCCTACAAACTCGTAAAGAAGTTGGAAATGTAAGGTGATTTTTGATTGGTCGATTTTTGCATTTGACGACGTATGGAGAATTTATTGTGTGATCAGGCGTATTAAATTCAATTTTACATATTTTTTCGTTATTACCCGTTGTTGTTATTTTATAAAAGCATTAGAAGATAAAAACAAAGTATAGAAACACGAAAATTATCTTCTAATACTTAAGTAGAAAATAGCTCTGGTGCTACAGGTCTAAGAAAAACAACAACAACGACGACAACAACAACAAGCAATAGTCCTATTCACTAAATCAAGATTGGTAACCCTGCTTCTGAACACTAGCAAATTTGTATGTCGTCACAGATCTAGACTATGCACTCGCAATCCCAGAGTCATTTAGAGATCGATCAGGCTATATCTTTTTGGAATATTTTCCATTTTCCATTTGTCAAAACTATGAAACAATTTTGACTTTGCTTCAATTTTTTTCTATTCAATCATTGTAGAGTGTGAAGACAACGACATATACAAGGATCAATGTTCTGTATGGGTAAAAAATGACGAATGTAGAAAGAATAAAAAGTGGATGGAAGCAAATTGCCGCAAAAGCTGTAACGCATGCGGTAAGTATATATTTCAAACTTTTCGAGGCCATTTTAAAATTATTTTGTTGCGGGACCTTAAGGTACAAGGGAAACTTCACGAAGCAATGCGGTCCAAAATCATAAAACGTCTTTAACATACTGGTACTAATTTTATCAAAATAGTTTCAATTCAACTGTAATCTCCGTTTATTCGGCTTTTAAAAAATACATAATTTCATATAACGCATGCGGTAAGTATATATTTCAAACTTTTCGAGGGCATTTTAAAATTATTTTGTTGCGGGACCTTAAGGTACAAGGGAAACTTCACGAAACAATGCGGTCCAAAATGATAAAACGTCTTTAACATACTGGTACTTATTTTATCAAAATAGTTTCAATTCAAATGTAATCTCCGTTTATTCGGCTTTTAAAAAATACATAATTTTATATAGTGGTATAAACCATATTAGTTGGCGTGCAAAGATGGGCTTCTAGGGTCCCCATAATACATAAGCTTGGTTTTCATAATACATTATCTTCAATAGAGATGTCTTATAGTGAGGGCACTCGAACCGTGAACACTTGTCTTTATTTAGCTTTTTATTTTCTGAGCTTTCTACTGCTTCAAATGCACTGAAAAAGTAGGACTAAACTCAAATGCACTGAGTTATCAAAATTCAAATGTTTTCAAATAGATTCACTCGAAGGATGCATGTTAAAAAAAGTGTCAAAAAAGCACAAAGTGTTCACGGTTGGAGTGTCCTCACTGTAGTACTATCGGGGGTGTAGAATGCGAGAGTTACCGTGGAAATAATTACATTTTGCATATTTTGTCCAACTTCCAAGTAGAAAGTCCTAATTCGCCCTGCCCCTTCAAAGTTGTCATATGTGAGAAATCTAAATATATAATATGTTTGATTTTTATCAGTATGCGAAGATCAGCAAAGTGGATGTCAGTCATGGGCCACGCAAGGAGAATGTGATGCTAATCCTGTATTCATGCATGTGGTCTGTAAAAAGGCGTGCGGAAAATGCTAAGAAAGGTATGACATAATAAGGGATCTCATATGATAACAGGTATAGATGAATAGCCATTTTCGACGACGTCAAAATTGGATGAAATGAATATTGTTGAAAAAATATTGTTTAAAATCTCCTTTACCTTACTTTTAATCTTGGAATACTTAGTTGTTGTTTATTTATTATACTTATTTTCTTATTTTCTAACTTTATTTCGTATGTAAAGAATAAAATCTTGCTCGCAATGCATCCTGGATTAGACGGCCCTTTATAGTTGAAAGTTCCCTCATAAGTGAGAGAAAACAAACCTTTACCCAGAAATCCCCCTTTCTTCTGACTTGTCTTCACAGACTCCTTGCAGTTTGTTGGAATGCAGCTCAGCCTGGAGGACAAAATCATGGATTTCAGCTCCTCTGCGAGCAAAAAAAAACTATTGCTTTGTCTTGCAGATGCGGCTGCTTTGACGTCACATGCAAGGAATCTGTTGTTTACTTCAAATTGTCAGGCACTAATGGTTTTTGATTAACGAAGAAGTAAACAAATTTTTATGCTTATTTTGCATGGAAATGTTTCAATTTCAGGACCAGCTTTTCAACCAAGAAAGAAGTTACTACGAAAATTAAATTAATTAGCAATAGCATTCAGATATTTTACGTCACACTATCGCTCATATAATGTTAAAACTGTAAGTTCATCATAGTTAAGTAAATGCAAAAGACTGTATCTTGTTTATAAAGAAGTTACCTGATTAAAACTAGTTAACCGGCGTTATTTGTTTATTGCAGCTAAAAATCAACCACGCCCTCAATCCATTGTGCATACAGTTCTACGTAGGTCCTTAAAATAAAATTATTATGTAGTTAATTCTAATTATTATGTAGTTAATTTTAATTATTATGTAGTTAATTCTATTCACTGTCAGCTTTCGAATGAGGTGTATCTTAAGGGTATTTGATTAAATACGACCAAGTTATTCGATGAGAAAGTTAGCAATTTTTTGCATTTTTTACATGGTCGTCCGAATGACGGAAATGACGTTCAAGCAGTTACAGATCATGCGCATTTAGCGATATCCGGTTTAATTATCTTCCGTTTTTCATACTCAGTACATCCGGTTTGCATATTTAAGGTTGTAGTTGATGACCTGAAATTTTCAACACTCTTCATTACTGATAGCACGGGTTGAAACATGTTGCGAAGCTGTCAGATTCCCGCTGGTGAGTGTTTTGGTCGATCTTTTATAATATATCAGCTTTCGTGTGAACTAAACAACTAATTATGGAATTAAAAACATTCAATCATTGATGTGAGATGTTATTATGACGCCGTGAATGCTTGTAGCTTATAGCTTATGGAGGATGACAATGAGAATTCCCGTGACTCTTTCGTCTAACAGTAGCGACAGTGATCAAAGAACTATTCTGCAAACTCACTCTTTGTCTAGTTACCGAAACCCATAGAGCCCTTTCAAATCCTTCACAACACGAAAACGAACGATATAAGTCGAGTCTGATTAACTTTTTTACGGCAAATGTACTCTTCGTTTCTTTGGTCTACTAGTCATTTAGTTCATTTTGAGTTTAGCATTTACTATAGCCCGACTAAATATCTGAAAATAATCTCTCCGACGAACTCAGTTGACAAAATGTGACGCTAACATCATTAACTGATAATCGTTCTATAAAATGAGAGTACTGAATTATAATAACATTCATGGAGATGGACGATGAAAATGGATTATAATCAAATATTACAGTCAATTTAATTTCCATCATCACGAAAATTTTCTCTACCAACACGTAGAGTTTGAACAACTGGAGGTACACGGAACTTCGAGTGAAACATCATAATCTCAGTTTTATCGCGGTTGATTTTGAGCTCGTTAACGTCCATTTACAAATAGATGTGACAGATTCCTCAATTTTGAATTTGGCTAAGTCGGCATCTTGCGTTTTGAAAGAAAGGTATAGTTGATTTTCATCAGCATACATGTGATAGTCCAAGCCATGTGATCGTATGACAGCAGCAAGTGGTGAAGTATAAAGCAAATACAGTACAGATCCCATCACGGAACCTTGTGGATTACCGACTGTAAGTTCACGTACTGAAGAGTTGCTGGTGTTTATGTTAACTGACTTCTATTAGTGAGGTATGATTCAAACCATTTTAAGATAGTATCCTGGATGCCAAAGGTATCCTGTAATCTAGACAGGAATCGAGAGTGATTGACCGTGTCGAAAGCTAGTGACTTTTATTCAATAATAAGAGTTGCATTTGATTATTTTAACTACAATTTGAAGTGCTATCGTAAATATTAGTGTCTTATTAAAAGAAAACATTTGAAAAACTTACCACAAACTAAGATACTTTTCATACAAACAAACCAAACACTTGGCAGCTTTTTTACGTTTTCAAATGCCAACGTTACTTTTGCTCCTTCATTCGTTTTTGACACATCTTCGCGATATTCAAGATGTTTCCATCCAGTACCGTTGTCTATCCCTATGGTTATTTGCGATCTCATTCATCAAAGTCGTCTATGTTCCTTCCCACCTCTTAGTGCAAAGTGAATGGGAAGTAGATAAAGAACGTTATCAAGTAGCTGTTGTGGAGTTTGCCATGTCCAGGAGGGAGGGGATGACTCTCTTGCATGCAAATGAGCCGCTCTCTAGACTCATCGCTAACACCGATATATCAACGCTACGCTTGACTGGCTTCTAGTAAATTATCGTGTAGTCGCCGATCGTAGCTCATCTTTACCTTTACAAAAAAAGCTCAAAAATGAGGTCAAGGAAGCTATTGTGGTTTAAGTTATTGTGAGTGTTTTTTTGTATATTCTAGTGTTAGTAGAGTGCAATTATTTTTCGCACTCAAAACCTAAACAGATATACTTCTAAATATGAGGTTTTATAAAGCATTTTCTAAGCTTTCATTTGGTATATATTTTATCTACTGACATGGCATATATCTTTGCCGGTATTGAATGTTGTGTTTATATCGTATCTTGTGTTTAAAAAAGATTGATGAGACGAACCAAGCGAACAACGCCATCCAAATTTTACAATATACAGATAGATAAACATATTAGATAAAAAACCTACAATTTTGAACATATAAAACCACTGTGTTCCTTAGTAAGGACCATTTGCCTGCGAAAAATTGTGTCGTCAAATCGACGGCCGATATCAATACTCCAAAACAAGAAACTACTTTTAGCAACGTTTTATGTGTTGTCTAAACAAAAAAACATTAAATATGCCACTACCAATATGTACTTTGATAGTTTCGAGACATTTTACATCCAAAACTATAAAGAAAGTGTAGTAAATCGCAAAAATTGCAACAAAATATGCAAGCCTTCGTTTCCGCCATATGGAAAAATCAGTGAAGCGTGCGGTGGTAGCGATGAATAAATATTGGTTTCCCTGGGAGACACCCTCCCCCCTGGCCATGTCGATCTGACAATTTCATATACGTTAGTATGAAAGTTACTCCGAGTATTAAGAACATTGGTTTGAACGTGAAAAAATTGGTTTGAACGATATTCTCCATACTGGGACTAGCTTTCGTATTAATGTCATGGAGTTTGTTTGCCCAGTATGGCTTCGCTCCAGAGTAGTTCCTCTACTCCAAGTGATAAAACCTAGGCTATTTTGTAGCATTTCCTAGCCCTTCTTGTGATTCTTTCTTCATTACCGCATTTAAAGAATCTAAGTCAGCCACAATGCCTTGCGCGCTTCTGTTATTGTTTTCATACGGGATATCAGGTCACGTTTGAACGCCAACATCGCGACCAAAGGTCATTCATCTGATTAACAACTTCCCTTTTATATCCAAAGCATTTTCTGTCTTATTCCAGAAGGTGTATGAACATGTTTTTAGACTCTTTTAGACTCTCTTTAAGCAGTTTTTTGGTATTCAGCCGGCCACGAAGTTGTAATTTGCTACTGGCCATCGTGAATAAAGAAAGGATCACTGGATAATCGGCTGTCGATAATATTTCTCCACTGTCCTATGGAATTCAAACAGTTTTAATGCAACCAAGAAATTTAACTCACATATGTAAGAGCGTTATCTGGATTCATTCATTATTGAGAAGTTTGTGTATTACTGGACGGAAGTAAGAGAAAATGTCAACTACCGGTCATTCAGTTATTTCAGATGTTTGGCCAGCCGTCCGTTTAGTCTTCGTATTTTATGCAATACAACTTGTAACCAACAACTTTTGTGCACAAAATCTAGAAGCGCTTGCTACTTTTAAATTATTATTTAGCAGTTTAAATTCTTTAGAAAAGTATTTATTCAAGAAATCAGAGAAAAATATCGGCTGCCCACCGTTTATTAATGTGAAGGCCCTGGTCGGCAGTCGAAAAATGTCACAATAACAAAGTCGTTCTCCAAGTATGTACGGAGAAGGCCAAAGCGGCAATCGCAAAGTCACTACGATGCTATTCCATATCTTTACTCCAGTTCGTGAAAATGAGTTTATTTGTTTGTTCAAGCGTGAGTACTGAACGAAATAGTCTCCTTTAACTGAAAATCGTGTATGGTATTCATGTATTTGATTTGTTGTATTAAAAAGGTCACATATATTAGGCAGGATCATGTGATTTGATATATCATGCATTAGAGTTGCGACCGTCTTAAAGTAAAGCAGGTTCAGTGGTAAAATATTGCCATTAACAAAAAAAGGAATTGCATGAGATGTATAGCTTCCAAAATAGATTAACCGCAAGACTCGTTTTTGAAGGATTGCAATTTTATTCATATGGCTTTTAGAAGCTTGGCCCCACACCGATATACCGTAAGACAAATAGGGAAGAATAAGAGAATTATAAATTTGTATCAACGTTTGCCTGGGTAGAATGTGGCTTTGCTCAATGTGTTTTTGGTATTTTCCCATCACCTCCCCCCTCAAATATCTAATGGTCCGCCCCTTATTATTTCAAAGCGTCTTATCCTTAAGGGGGGAAGGGAGGTTGGAAATTTTATGGAAAGTTCGAAACACTTCTGGGTCATATCTGCTAACATTTCAATTAATTTCACTCCGCTTCGCGTCGTGGTTTTCTACGCCCCTCTCGTGTTCTCTCAACATCCCGCGTGTATTGATCAAACATGAAAAACTGTTTTTGATTTGTTAATTCATATTTTTCCAAAGTGGCCGATCACACCTCATGCAGGACGCATTCTTTTTTTTTCAAAGCGTCTCAAGGGGTGAAGAGGAGGTTGAAAATTCCATGGAACCATTAGAATCAGTATCGTATCCGACAACATTTCTTCCAATGAAAACATTTTAAGATTTTGAGCACTTCTAGCAGAGAAAGGTAGCTGCAATCTTGGGCAAAGGTACTTGTTACTCAGTGAAATAATATTCGACCAAATTTTTCGTGATTATCCGAATACACAAACTGCTAATTTCTTTCCTTATACAATAGCTGCCCCTTGCTTCAATGATCATGTTATTAATTGTTGACATTGATATGGAGAGGTTGGGGGGGGGGGGGGGGGGGGGGGGGGGGGGGGGAGGGGGGGAGATAAAAAATTGTTAATTGTTTTGTCCAGGATTCCAGTACTCCAGTCACATCGTATATGTGGTTGGGTGAGTGACAAAAATAATAAAGCCATCTTTTATTAATATATTTTAATATTATCGCTTAAAAATCGTTTACTGACAAATCTAAAGTGCTTCATGCCTGCATTGCACTCTTGATACATTCTAAAATGCTTTCATATTTGATTTTCATTTAATTTACAGCCTTTCCAAAAAGACTCCCAACGTGTTTGTTAAACCAATTATATATCGACTTATAAATTAGTCAGAAATGCTTCAATTTAACTCATACTTGAATTTGTAAACTTGATAATATTTTTGAAAAAGGTGTACATATATTTTATTTACTTCATATTTGAGCGATACTCTATCTTCCTAAAGTTGGTGTATTAACGTAAGTTCTATAATTTTCTACCACGCGAACCCATTACATCAATATAACTGATATAAAGTAAGTGCAATATACTGCACATATCATTCATTACTATGATATATTATTATCATTACAACAAATGCTTTGACCTACAGTGCATTTCTTCAATTTTCTCTGTATTAAGTGACATTAAATTTCGGCATGTTTTTGCCTTTCACAAAGCAACTGTCCACAAAGACATGAGATGTTTTCAGCATGGATAAAACTAGCGACTCAAGCATATGCACTGCGTTAAAATAGCACAAATAATCCATCTGCAATAAACCAGTTTCAAGTTCATTGCTCAGACTAAGCCTCAATTGTAGGTAAATTCAGAAAAGAGTCAAAACAAAGCCATTGATGTTTATATTGTTTTTAAATTGGTTCATTCACAAGGGATGTACTAAGTACTAAAGAATACCACATACTGTCGAGGTTTAGCCTGAGCAGCGAAAAACATGAAATTAGACTCTTGCTTATGCTGGTATGCTTATGCTTATGTTGCTTGTGGAAGCTACGCTTTACACAATAAAGAGTTGAACCTTTTCTGCAACACTTTGAACATTGCCGAAATGGTGTGTCGCGGAAATTACACGAGAAAATTGAAGTGGTTATAAGCGTCTTCACTCTTCTACATTTAAATCATATATTTCTGTATAAAATCTAGCTTCTGCATTTAACCAATAAAAAGTGGAATTACAAATGGAGTGAAATCAGCAAATGTGGATAGTAAGAGCCATATTTCATGGATCTTAATGGTTTCTCGTTGGTTACGTTTTTTTTCGAAACTGAATATATCTACAAAACATTTCTGTTGTGCATTTTGCAATGTATTCCATTAATTACGAATGTAGTCTTACCATGACTATATTCATCGGCCGTGCTGAAAAAAATCATGATCCGCGATATTCAGTTTGCGAGCTCAAGTGTTTAGCCTTCATCTTCTGTGGTTCTCTCCTCGCTGTTATATTGTTTATCTGATCTGATGACGATTCGAATTAAAAGAATGGCTTCTTCAAGTTATTATTACTTGTTCCTCACAGTCGATTATGAAATATTGGTAGATAAAAGCATTGTCTCTGATTATATAAAAACAAAATGCTCCATCTTTTCGACTCAATAAGTAAAGGCATCAATAAGTGTGTAGTAAAACTATTCGATGCTACCTGTGTTTCAAACAACACATTTGACGACTACGTTTTCTTCAGATTCATGGCAGACGACTACGAGAAGTCTTAAATGCACTGATATGCATATGCTCCGAGCTTAATTCTCAGGAAAATATCGCCTTTTCCGTAGTAGTCAATTCAATATAATTCGTATTTGGACAAAAACTGCAGATTTAAACATTTTTCTAACCAAAGATGAATTTGAAACTTGTCAGACACAGGGGCGGATCCAAGGCGAAGATATCAGGAGAGGGAGAAGGGTACTCACTGTGTGGTACTAAAAGACCACACTACTTTCCACTAATTTCTTCGTTATTTTTAAGTCTAGTGCATCCCCTTTCATAATCATTGGACCCACTCCTACGTCGTCGATCGTTTCTCTTGTTCTCATGCTCAAAGTACATACAGTGATTTAGAGACAACGAATTTTTCTATGTTTTGTGAACCCCGACTGCATTTTACCAGTGTCACGGAATCCAATGTGTAGTATAAATGTCTAGATAGAAGTGACTTGGTATTTGTCGTCAGGATTGTCATATAAATGACGGTCTGATTGTGGTGATGATTCGTAAGGCTCTGGTGACGGAGTGCGATTGTCGCTGTCATTATTTTTGGGAAACGTTGAACGACCAAACGTCGAGAGATCCACATCGGCTGACTCGTTAGCGTCAAAGTCTAAGCTCATGTATGCTTCCTTAAAAAATAATAAGTTTGGTAATTAGCAAACAGATCTGAATTTGATTAAATCCAATTCTTATTAAAAAAAAGTGCGCTAAATTATAGAATGCGTATACCTCGTCACTTATTTGTCATTTTGAAAGAATGCCACTTCTTGGAATTGCTATGTGACGGGGTATTCTAAAATTGCTTCAAAAAGTCCCCATGCAGCAAATTTTTGTTTTGATAATGCCTTTTTTTCTTTAAATTTCCGTTCTGCATGGTGTTCGCTTTTTCTCTGTATTACCATTTACCACTATTTCTGTATGTTCTCAGCGCTCATAAATTTCTAATGATTATTGTCTAAAGCCATGTACATACATTTACTCGGGCAAATTTCAAAACGCAACTTTACTTGGGCCGTTGGACTTTCTTTTTACAGTAACGCCTTGTTCTCTCTAGTGCATAAACGCAAGCAAAGAAAGACAAAATAAACTGCTGTTTATTGACAACAGTCCGTAGCTGTGGTCTGGCATCTTCTACAACAAAGAATTTGATAGATGTATATTCTGGATATGAACTTACTTGTGATTGGAAGAGAGGGTTTGTAGTGTTTGGTTTGATCTTAATGTCACTGTAGTAATGAACGCCGTTACTGTTGATAGCAAATAACTGATTAGATTAGATTGACAGACAGACGGATGAACACACAGGCAGACAGGGAGACGGACGGACACACAGACAGGCAGGCAAACAGACGGGTATGCAGACAGGCAGAAAGGCAGGCAGGCATGTAGACAGGCAACGAGCAAGACAGACGAGGACAATAAGCAAATATACAAACCAACCAACCAACAGAAATAAAAGAGATGGATGCAAAAAAACTATAGAAACAGCGGCAGAATAAGCCTGAAACGTGATTACGTTTTATCCCCGTGTCTAGACCAGAATCATTTTCACATTGCTTTTGTTCGCTAATTTTGACAATTGTCCACTAATTCTCGAGGTAATATAAAATTTGAATATGATTTTAATAACTATTATGGTATAGAGATGGGGTAAAATGTCATCCCGCTTAAGGGCTATTACAAATAACGAAGGAAGATGAGCTGAGGCATAGCAGGCAAAGTGATAATTCAAGATATTATTTTCATTTCACTTACGATAGTGAGTCTTTTGATTTAATAGTTTGGTAATCACTGCAAAGAAAAGATATCAGTTAAACTAGTTTGTAATTCAAATAAGACAGATTACTCGCAGCTGAACATTAAAGCAGCTCAGGCCACGTCTTAGTTTGGTTTGACATGCATCCTTTGAGTGATATCAATATAGAAATATAAAAAGGCTAAGATAATGATCACAGCGAGGCAAACTTCTCCCGGTTAGGTGTGGTGAGGGGTTGATGATGTTGCACTGTATAGGCATTTACTTACTCTTCATCGACGTCAAGGCCCCAGTTTTGATATGGGTCTACCCAAATTGGATTGGATCTGTTAGATACACGAAAAATAGAGACCGTTATCTATAGAATTAAGATCATCAACGAGCGACTACATGCTGCAAGCTTTGATGGTTGCAAATCATTTTGATCACCACTTTATAACATTCAAACTCAAGAGACTGTACAAACCATAATAGCCTGACTTGCACAATTGATACGATAAATCTTAATCCATAGGATATATGCAGTACTTCACGGCCTGAGATGATCACAAGACTTCAACACCTTTACACCCAGGTCCATACCATTAGTAACATCAGAGACTAACACGATCAGTAATTTTCACTAGACTAATCACAACACATCAACATCATTTTACCTCTGGTTTCAAATCAATTAGACAAAAGGCACTAACAAAACACATACTACAAACGCGCAAAAACAAGGAATATATATTCGAGGTTTTTAAGTCACGATGAGTTTTTTTGGGAATAAACGTTTCGACAGTCTTCATCAGAACTGTCAATTCCAAAACGTGCATATTCATTGTGTTTTATCAATAAAAAACGAATATTTTAACATAACGCATGGACAACAAAAGCTTGAAGACTGCCAAAAACGTTATAAGGGTAAAACTCGACCTACCCATCAGCGTTATGTAGGTTGGTGTTCGGTAAAGTTGAGATGGAACTTCGACGAGAAACGTGAGTACTGCCTGAAGATTAAAGAAAAATAATATCGTTTAATCCAACATTAATTATTATCACGGAGTGAGATAATTCCAAACTTTTCCCAATTTTTCCTCCTGTGGAAACTCGTACGCAGGGTATTTGGTCAAAAAAATTGCAAGCATGGTGGGCCATTGAACCAAAATTGCTGTCTCAGCAACAAGCATCGAATTGGCTTGGCAATGACCTCGTACTAAAATACAACTAGTAACTCAATGGACTTTGCCAGGATCTGGAACCATGTTGCTGTAGATTTAGATGCAGAATGTTCCTCGAGAATCACAAAAACAGGAAAAACGATCGACCGTCTACTTCCATCACATATCACAGTATTTGGCAGCATTTTTTCTTCTGAAATTCAAATTTCCAGACTCTTGCCCGATGACGGGATGGATTTTCCGAAAGAGGTTCGGACAGATTGCTGGTCATTAATATTAGTGCCCCTCAATCAATTGTTCTGTCACTTACCTCCATAACTCTGTGCCTGTGCTGCTCTAAGTCTTCGCCCTTGTCTAAAGACAAAAGAAACTGAATAAGTAACAAATATAACATTTTTCTACATAAAAACGTAGCACTGAAAATAAACCAATCATTTCCAACAAATCACATTAAAAACTATGAAACATTGGAACGTTATATTGAAAATTGAATTTCTGAATTGCTAAACCTATAACAATTTTGTCGATAAAATTTTTGAGGATATAAACCATATTTGATGTTAAATCAAAAGATTACATCTAGCAGAATATAGAGATTACTCCAGACGAACATATTTGCATGTCAGCATTCTTTTTTTATATTTATGCAGGCTGTGAGGAAATGATTCCTTGATGTTGTGTTGATACTAGATAACCCACAGCGATACACAACCAGAAAAACAGTGTAAAAAGAAAACGATACCCCGTCCAACATTGCAGCCAGAAAATCAAACTCTCAAAAGATACCCACTCACTACTACAGACCCCAGCATATATTATATGAATTGTTTATAAATATCTAATAATTATCACTCAACATGTGCCCGCAATTTGTTAAAAAATGCGGATTTAACTATGCTAAACATGCGCTGTTAAGAAAAACGAGCGAAACGGTCAGGTCTTAAAATAGATAAGGTGAGTCTGAGAGTTATAAAATATTAATTAGAACTTGTATGTAACGCTATAAACGGGACGCTGTGGTTTTAGCTGAATGTTTTCGTTTAAATCTATAGTTGTTGATCATGAGTCTAGTCAGAAAAATGAAAACAAAACAAAATCGGAATAAAAACTGCATTTGAAACTTTTAAAGCAGCCACATTTTGAATTTTTTCTGTGACACAATGTGACCGAAATTTGCATACAAATTCATAAACATAATTCGGAGTTCATCAACAAAAATTACAATCATTATAATGGAAATGTGATTTGAAATGTTTGGGGATCTATATTTTTTGTCCAATTATTTGAAAAAAAATTTTTTTAAAGCTAGCCTTCAGCAATCTACGTAAATTACTTTACGGCAATTTTGGAAAAATTTCTAGTACCGATATTTTTTTTGATTCTTTGATGTTTTAGATTGCTTGGAAACTGCAGGCATGATGAATAACAAAATCATTTATTATTAATGTAGAGTATTCGTTATTAGGGTGAATTTAAATTTTGGGAGATGTAGCTAATTAGATGCCATAAAATTGTTTTAAATAGTTTATGAAAGCTAGTGCTTGTATAAAAAGCCACTGACCAACTGACCTAACGTATTGTATTGCTTTTTCACTCCGTTGGCGTTCGTATTCCAATTTGTACACCTATTTAAAAATATACATTGTCGGAGAAAATAGCAAACACCGAGAGTCGAGTACGTCGATTATATTCACAGTTGAAACAAAACATAAGATACTAAAACCATGTATAGAATGTGGACTCAGAAACTAAACGCTTTCCGCCTTTTCTCGGTTTTTGCTCCCATCAAACAAAAGCTCGATTACCATCCGAAATGAAAAGTAACTAATCACGAAAAAGTTCGTAGTAACTCGGCATGAGTACATTTGTAGAAAGTAGCCGTGTGGAAAGTAGTTTGGTGAAGTTCGAACTTTTGATTTACATGAGCAAAAACAAATTAATGGTTATAAGTGTATGAGTCAGGCTAGAGTGCAGAAAACGTAAAATCGTAACGCTCAAGTGTACATTTTGTGACATTTGCCAATTCATTTTTTGTACAGCAAATCACATCCCCTATTCTCTCCAACAATGATTTTTGAAATAAGTGCATATCCGGATTAATGTGGAAATAGTTTATTTATTTTATAATTTTAAAATGTACATGTTTCTGCAGTAAACGCGAGTCATTGTCTAACAGCCTGCACTGTATGTTTGTTTTTGTTTATTTGAAAAAAAAATAGCATTATTATTTTTGTTAATACATTTAATCTATCAAAATATTAGCGTTGTATTTATAGTTAGCTAATCAGCGTTCAATTGATTCCCAGTCTTCCTATTTCTCTTTCCTGTATGAAGAGATTTCCTGGGAATGAGTTTTGAATTTAATAATGTTTTTTTTTTTTAAATTCCATGCATATATTGACATTATGTTGAATAAGGCGAGAAATAACAAAATAATATTTTTTACTAAAAAATCCAAATACTATCATTAAAAAAATGATATTTAATAAAATAAGCTTGTGCTAAAGTGCTGACGGCAGTGAAAATATGTTTTGTTTGGTTTCTTTTTAATATTTTACTGCATTTTATTACAAAGTTGAGTGTTCAATCAACTTGAACATTACTTTCAGTTTATTTTAATCCTATTCAGTTATTTCAGCTTTGAACCGTCAAAAATGATTGATAATTTATAATCATTATTATTAGCTTTATAAAACACGATCTCAATTAGAGTATATTGTGTTGTCATTTGCGAAAGTGAGTGATTGCATTTATGTACATTGTATATCTCCATGAATTTTTTTATGTGCTGATATCAGTCGCTGGACACATGACTCGGCAAGGTCTTTGTCCCAACCTACATTTATTTTCAAAATGGCTATCCTAATACCCAGACAATCCTTTCTGTAGCAAATAGGAAAGCAATTGTTAATTCCTGCTGGGAATCTGAGAAGTCTCTTGGACTAGAATTCCTATTTATTGTGAGACCGAGATAATTGTGATCAGATAAAATGTGTTCTTTTAAATAATGATGGAATATGCAAAAATTCCAAACGTAAATGAACGACATATTTGTTAGTCATTATAGTCTATATTATACGGGCTCTGTAATCTAGCTGATTGCTTAATTGCATTAATTGCATTAATTTTTCTAATTTTGAATAGTTTTAAATTTATCAATTTTAATCATCTAATTTATAGATTTTTAAATCAATTTTAATGGCTATTCGATATGGGATAGTATTTCGTGACCACCAGTGATTGAGCATGCTCAGTGATTATAATCTAGTGGTTTCGACAACTACATAATCATGTCCCTTGGGCTCTTTAGGCAGGTGTCTCCATGTTCCGTTCTCAAAGTCAACAGTAAAACGCTCAACATTTCCAGATTCGTCATACAAGTAACCGCGGTTTCTCTCGCTGGCTCGTAATTCATTACGGTAGAAAGGTTGGCCTCGTAGCTCAGAGATTTCTTGCTCTTGCCTGTTTGTTATAGTGTAGTTTGAACATGTTTAGAGTTTAGTTTGTGAAATGCACAGGACGTTACATGGAATACATACTATGTTGTGGTTCAGTGTTGTCATGTACAAGTGATGAGCAAGTTACGCATATTTAGTCATGGATTTCCATTACCATTTCATCCCTTTTTTCTCATATAATTTGACAAATATATGGGATTATATTAATTAAATCATAAAGCATCATAAATCATAAAGCATCATATATCGCATCTTGCTTCCACTCTTTCTCGGAAGAAGCCTCAATTGTTTACTTACCGTTTCCGTAGCAACGCAATCACACAACAGAATAAACATATCAGGAATATCAAAAGTACACCGAGTCCAATTGCCAGAATTAGTTTCCAGTCGACTGATTCTACTTCTGGAGGAGGGACATATTCCTAATACAAAATGTCATTGTGAGTCCGAAAATAATGTCGAAGAATAGAGCGTTTTCACATAATACGCTATCTCATGCTAATGAGTTCTAAAAATGCTAATAAGCCGAAGCAGCTCGGTTAGTGAGCATTTTGCACGTAGCAGATCTCTGTCAACTATTCTATTTGTTGTGGGATCGACGGCATGAAATAACAGTCCAGTCCTTAAATACGTAGGTATTTTTTACACTACGGTGCATATGACAAGCACAAATAATGTAAAGAAGACGCATCAAAATAGTGAAAGCAAATATTTTATGCTCTTCCAACGAAAAGTAGAACGCTTACGATAAGAAGCTGATCAAAGTTGCATTTCTCTCTGTGGATCAAATCGAACATTTCAACGCGCAATTCTCATTAGCAAATTTTTAAAACTGATTAGAATAGGATAGCTTGTTATGTGAAAACGCTCTAATAAATTTTACGACAAATACGAGTACAAGAACAGATATACAAAAGAGCTCAGAGCATGCGCGTTTAGTTTGTCACGATATCGCAGATAAATATGCCATAAGACCACTTGTAGGTAGTAGTTTTACTGCAACATACAGCTTTACGTAGTCAGCATGTCTATCGTGGTGCATGAATTAGAACTTTATGGGTTGTTCGTCAAACTCGTATTCTTTACTAGTGTTCGTCATCAAAACTTAAGTCCGTTATTTTGAACAGGGAGGCTATAAGCAAAATTGTGTTTAAGGCGCCTGGGTGCTCTATGTTTATGGGTTCCCTGCGATTATTAATGGCTGAGGGGATGAAAACATGATTAAAGCCAATGTTTTCATGTTATTCTGAGTACATAAGGCATAACAACTATAATCAATGCCTTGTGCAAGAACAGTATGTTGCACAAATGCATTTCATAGTCGTGAAATAAGGACAAACTAGAGTGGCAAAGAAATTGCAAATACATTGTCGGCGATTTCAGCTTCTAGAAAGTCATAATTGTCAGTCATATTAATTTTAATACCTTGATTTCTTTGATCTTCCACTCTGAAAAGAATGCTTTGCGTTTTGAGTAGTTCTCGTCAATTTTTCTGTAAATGGTAATAAAGAAATGTTTCATGAAAAAATTAATGCGATATTCAGTCAATTCAAATTACCACCAGATAAAATTCCGCGTAATTGTAAAAGATTGGTTGTTCTTGTCGTATCTTGCAGGTATTCAATAACAGGGTTTGCACTGTTTATGTGTTTGGTACCAAGCACAGGAAAAAAGCGCTTCCCAAATTTATTTTGAAATTGCTAAGATAAACATTACTTATTGAGCTGACAAGACCAAACCATGAGATTTCTATATATTATCTTGGTGTCTTTAAACCATTCCTGTTGGCCAGTTCTGTCGTCAGATTAAATTCCTTTGACGAGGTATAATCATTTCATTGATCATATTCTTTTCCAGGGGAATTCCTTCTACCCTCAGAGTAAATTCTTTTGACGAGGTATATATTAACCTTTCATTGATCACATTCTTTTCCAGGGGAAATCCTTCCCTAACGCTGATTTTATTCTATTTTATATCAAAATTACACGCCATTGAAATATAGTTAGGATATATGTAAAAATCCATTCACTTACTGGATTAGTAGATCTCTGTCAACTATTCTATTTGTTGTGGGATCGACGGCATGAAATAACAGTCCAGTCCTTAAAAGTGAATAAAGAAATATTAAAATCTATATTGATATACAAGATATCTCAAACATATGATAAAATAAGTAAATTTAAACCATTTGCTCTTGTAAGTAAATGAGCGGAAGCCAAGCTATAATAATATCAAAGAAAAAATGATTAATCATTTGTAATTGGTTTTATTTTTTGTCATCGCTAATTCTAATTTTACAACAAATTCAGAAACGTATAAAAACTGTTTCTCAGTTTTATTTAGTGATAGATATTGATATACTTTATCCTCAAGCAGTTGCGATGCCTATAATATATATATATATATAAAGTAAATCAAGGCCACACAACTTGCAACTATAGAAGCTATATATATATCTTTTAACGTTGTATTGCTTTTATTTGCATGATCTTTGGCGTGTTTGTATTTTTGTCCTCCATAACTATCGTTTCCTTCTATTTTTTTGACGTTTCATTTTCCTAACTAGTTTGACTAAAGAGGGTAATTCACTTTACCAGTTAATTGTAATTTATTTATTATATTTAAACTAGTAAATAATTGTAGAATATTTGAAAAATAAAAAGTTCAAGGACGTTGGTACATAAATTTAATATAAAAGTTTATATTATAGACTCTTTGCTATAAGGATAACAGAAAACGCCAGGATCATGATATAGATAGAAGTCCAAAACTGGAGATTCCTTCTCTTATCTTGTACTCTCTTAATGGACGTAAAAGATTTATAGAGTTGTTTTTGCATGAGTGGAAAACAGTACGGTTACAGTACAACTACCGACCGGCAGATGATCTGAATAAAATTATGGTTACCATACAAAACAGTACTGTTTCCCAGTCCTACGAAAACGACTTTATATACGATGATAGGATTTCATCTCAACATTCAGTGCATTTACCTATCGTAATAATATTTTCCTTTCTCGTCGCGGTAGTAGTTGATATCGTCAATGTTGATGATGAAATCTGTAATGTTTTCCAAGACGCTTAAACACAATAGAAAAAATACAATTGATGTTTTATAACATATAAGCGAGGCTGTGTAATATATGATCAGATGCGGATCCATAAATTTTGAAAGGAGACACGAATCAAAAAATGATCTGGAAATTTTGGGTTAATGATGTTAGCGTCATATTTTGTCAACTGAGTTCGCCGGAGAGATTATTTTCAGATATTTAGTCGGGCTATAGTAAATGCCAAACTCAAAATAACCTAAATGGCTAGTAGACCGAAGAAACGAAGACTACATTTGCCGTAAAAACGTTAGTCAGACTCGACTTATATCGTTCGTTTTCGTGTGGTGAAGGAGTCGAAAGGGCTCTATGGGTTTCGGTAACTAGACAAATAGTGAGTTTGCAGAATAGTTCTTTGATCAATGTCGCTACTGTTAGACGAAAGAGTCACGGGAATTCTCATTGTCATCCTCCATAAGCTATAAGCTACAAGCATTTACGGCGTCATAATAACATCTCACATCAATGATTGAATGTTTTTAATTCCATAATTAGTTGTTTAGTTCACACGAAAGCTGATATATTATAAAAGATCGACCAAAACACTCACCATCGGGAATCTGACAGCTTCGGAACATGTTTCAACCCGTGGCTCAGAATGCGACTTTGACAATACATTTTTTTTAAAACATAAACAAACGGCCGCAAAGCATCCCGGTCTACACTGGGCTTTTAATATATGAATGAATAAATAGACAAATAAATAATGAAATAAATAAGCAAACAAACAAACAATGAAACAAACAAACAAACGCACGAGCGAACGAACGAACGAATGAATGAATGAACGAACGAACGAACGAACGAACAAACGAATGAATGAATGAATGAATGAATGAATAAATAAATGTACCTTTTAAACTCGTCTTGATTAAGTCTCACTTCCTCTGGCTGTCTCCCTGATATAAGAACAGCCCTTTGCGTGTCCACTAAGACATAAATCTGTAGAACAATACAATATCCATTAGAACTAATCAAACGCATGAACCAACCAACAAACGAGCAAATAAGCAAGCGAACAAACGAACAAACAAATAAACGAACGGATAAACGAATGAATGAACGAGCAAACGAACCAATGAACGACCGACCGAACAGACAAACAAGCAAACAAGCAAACAAACAGATTACAATGAATTACACAAACGAGCTAACCAACAAAAAAAGAAACGAGCCAAACAAACGAATAAAAACAAAACAATTAAATAAACAAGAATACTATGATTTACCTTGACAGTTGCAGTCGCATTAAAGCACGGCTCCACACCGTTGTTATCTTTAGCTACTATTGTAAACGTATACAGCTGACCAGTATCCTTAGCGAACGATGTGTCAGCTCGAATCCAGCCAGTGTCTTTTTCAACTCTAAACTCTGATGACGTTATACTGTATGCTATTTTACTGTTATTTCCAGAATCAGCATCCGTTGCCTGTGAGAAGTTTGATCATATTAGAAAAATAATAGTAGACGGCAACTTAAACAGTGTTTTTATTCGCCATTTTCATAATAATAACCTCCCATAATGCCTTTTGTTGTGGGACTACGCTTAGAGATGTACATAAAAAAGCCAATGACAAGAATTATCAATAAAAATGAAAAGGTATTATTATGATGTGAAAGTAGAGAATAGATAGGTTAGTTTAGATTGACTTGATAAAGAGTTAACACAAAATATATATATATATACAAAGAGTAAAAAGAGAAAAATAAGATAGCAATGAAAAGCTTTAGGGAACTCTTTAAGAGGATTTTCAGGGCTATATGTTTCTTAAACACGCCTCAACCGGTAAATTTCAGTAGGTGGACAATGTTCATCCGTGTTCAGTTACTAAGTATTTCACCGTTTGACAGGGGGAGGTAAAAGGATCTAATTATATTCAATAGTTTTAACGCCAGTCGAGCTTGTCATATTTAGTGGACTACCAAAAGATATTACCAAGACAGCAAAGTTTTCTCATTCAACATTGAAAATGGCTTTTATTAATTTATTCTTTCTGTGCAGTCATCATTTTTACATTTTCTTGCCAATGCCTTCCAGCTCTTTGATGCTATAGTAATACTAATGTTGATCTATACACGATTCACAGCAGATGTGATCATGTGGTCGAGGTAATACCGCACAGTGTGCTCAACCGACAATACAGTACTTACAGTGACGAGAAGGGCCCTGGCGCCATGCTTAATGCTGTCAGACACACCTACAAGCATTAAACAAATAATGAGTATTTTTGTATTAACATATATTTTCAAGCTTCTCAAATTCATTCATTCATTCATTCATTCATTCATTCATTCATTCACTTGTTTACCCAGTAATCTTACCTCCCGTATAAAGTGCGCTCTTAAAAGCAGGACCATTGTCATTCGTATCACCAATGTTTATGGTGATTCTTTGAATAGGTGAAGCTGCAAGTAGACAATTGTTTTAGTCAGCTTGTTTACCAGATATCTCAAACAAAGAAAAAAAAACACAACCAATATACAACAACAGAAAGACGCATGTGGCTACCATAAAATAAATAATTATTTCTCAATTTTTTTTTTTGCGTGAATTACGTACTCAGTCATTTGTTCGGGATCAAAAGAAAATGAGCATAAAGACATAAGACGACTGGGGAACATGTTAATATATCCAGCATTGCTAAGTTTTTCTTTAGCAATTTCAAAGACCTCTTAGACTTAAGGTAACAGGGGACAAAACCGAGGTCACTTTTTAAAAGTCACGTAGCAAGCACAGTTTAGAAGTTAACCCTAGAAAAGTATATATTTTCTGAAAGCTTAAAGAACATATAATGTGGCTGTGTAGTTTATATGATTGATTAAGTTTTAATAAGTAACTTATTAAATTTTGAACAAAAAAAGAGCGGTCATTTTTAAAAACTTTATTCTCAGTCAAATATTACTTAATCAATGAGAAAAATATTTCAGCCTGTTACCAAACTCATCAATTTAAAAACTATGTCTCACTTTTTTTATTTAGGTCTTTGTTAATTTTTAATTGATTTTTGATCATTTTTTGGTGATTTTTTTCCTAAAAAAATCAATTTTTGGAACATTTTTTATGTTATCTCTAAAACGAAAAACCATTTTACAAAAATGAGACACGGTTTTTAAGTTGATGAGTTTTGTAAGAAGGCAAAATAGTTTTCATGATGATTAAGTAATTTTTGGTGGAGAATAAAGTTTTTAAAAATGACCGCTAAATATTTGTTCAAAATTTAATAAGTTACTTATTAAAACTTAATCAACCATACAAACTACACAATCACATTATTTGTTCTTTTAGCTTTCAGAAAATATATACTTTTCTAGGGTTAACTTCTAAACTTTACTTGTTACGTGACTTTCAAAAAGTCACATTGATTTTGTCCCCTGCTACCTTAACTGAGCTTATGATGTGTGCAAAGCCCAATATGGGGGATTGGTTCTCTTAGCTCATTTTCTCTTGTTCTGGATGGGTTTCTTTGTGACAATGGAAATAATTTATTGGCATTGGTTAAACATTTATACAATTTTTCAATTGATCACATGACTGATGATATAATCCAATCACAGCATTACCTTCACTTGAATTGGAGGCAGCTCTCCTTTTCCTCACTCTTGGTTGCAGAGTCGCGGGATCCAACTGTAAATACAAAGACAGAGTTTAAAATCAATATCCATATCAAGCTTTTCCCTTAAAAATGCTGTCGTTTTCTATCAAAGCCTCACGTATTCCCTTTTAAGGATTGTGTCCACCATATTTGGGCATTGAAGTAAATCAGCAATGCAATAAAAGCGATCTTTCTCGGAATTTTTTTTTTTTTTTTTTTCACAGTTTTTGAGTTAAAGCATGTACAAGAAGTCAGCCATTTTGTTTTTTGGCCGAAAAGAAACTGTTGAACCTAAAACGGGAACACAGTGTATTTCACCACAGGAAGCCCAAAATCGACAACAAAACTTTGATATGCTAATTCTTAAAAATGCATAGAATTGATCGTGATCGTGTTTTTTAGTCATATAAGTATGACTTGGTGTCACAACCCACCTTGTAATTAGAAGCTTTGATATCAAGGATGTAAGTAGCTCTTTCTTCACGATCCTGAAGATAGAAAGAGATTAAATTTTCAAAATTTATTTGCAGTTCAGTTAACTTGTGCATGCATTTTCATTTTCCGAATTAAAAAAAAATGAAAACGAAACAAATGCAAAACAACAACAACAACAACAAAAACACAACACCAAACAAACAAGACAATAAGAACAAATCAGAGTGACGACAACAAAATAAAAAAGCAACAACAACATCAACGGCAGCAAATTACAGACTATAGTTAAATATTATAGTAAGATCCCTTTCGAAAGCATGCCAAACAAAGCACAACAAATAATAATAAATAATAATAATAAAAAATATCATTTTTTATATGTAGTTTAGAACTAGAGTGCAAACAATTAATCCGTGAAACTTTAGTAATGCTAAGTAGTGCAATTTTATGCAAATTCTATTGTTTTCTTTTGTTTAGTTATAACTATTTAGTACTATTTAGTAATAAGTGTTTCAGGGATTTATTGTTTGCACTCTATAAGCGCTGTCATTAATAAGTAGCACTTTAATTCTAGCTTCACTGTGTGAATAGCGCTAATTATCTTATATCCAGCATTTGCACAGTGAGAAGTCACATAAATTAAGATATGGTTTCAACGTAGACTTACCAGTGTTTTCTTGGTTGTAATTGTTCCTGTATCCTCATCAAGAGCGAAGAATTCATTGATCCCATCTGAAGAAATACGATTCGAAGATATTAATTCAGGAGCAGAATTTATAACTCGCATTTCGCATGGAAAATACCATTTTTGACCTATCAACTGCAACGAGACTCTGTTCGAAGACTCTGTAAGAATACATGAGATGAACAAGCCGATGACAAAAGACTGAGAAGAATAGAGAAGAAGTGGAAAAAGAAAAAGAAAAGAGAACTGAAAGTAAAAGAAATAGTACAAGAAGAGGAAGAGGAAGAAGAAAAAGAAGAAGCAGAAGAAAAAGAAGATAAAGGATCGAGAAAAAATCAAAAGAGCTATATGAAGAAGAAAAAGCAAAAGAAGAGTAGGCAAAAACTGAAGAAGAAGAAAAACAAGAAGAACAAGAAGAAGAAAAATGAAGAAGAAGAAGAATTGTCTGAGATTGAAAATTAATTTACCTATGATGTAGTAATATACATTGTCTGTCTTATCAAAATCATTAGCCTTTACAGTGCCAACGATCGCTCCTGCTGCAAGGTTTTCATTCACAGTAAATGAAACGGAACCCTACAAAATAGATAATAGTGAAATTGGAAAAAAAGCGAAATATGGTAATCGTGTGCGCGCTCATGTTGACAACATTTTGAGTTAGCACGAGCAGTGCCCTACGAACTTGTACAGCCCTGGGCCCTGTTGCACGAAGCCTGAATAAATTTATCGACTGGACAAAGTTATCCACTCCAAAGGATTTCTTTAGAATTTATCTGCTGGATTGCGATTTATCCGCTGGATAGCGCGATTTAGGCTTCGCGCAATAGGCCCCAGGTCAAAAACGCCGTACGGTCCTACACGCGCCTCGCGCCTACTGGGTGAATATTGGCAATGTGTTACCAGTAACGTACACAACAACAATAGTAATAGCGTTGAAAGCAACACCCATGTTTTGATCAACTGTAGTGGTAGAGTGCACGCACTAAAAGTGTGCAACATAAATACTACTAAATATTGCTATTTTGTGCTAATTCTATTTTTTTCTTTTGTTTAATTCGTGCTATTTAATAATAATAATAATAATAATAATAATAATAATAATAATAATGACGATGATAATACTAATAATAGTAATAATAGTAATTACTTATACACTAAATAGTGTCAACTGTTGTACACTTTTAGTGCGTGCACTCTACCAACAATAGCAGGAACAAATTAAAACAATTACGTAAAAAGTCTGGAGATAAAAACTAGTAAGACAGGTTCGATTAAAATGTGTACTCACCGCTGTAAACTTAGGTATGTTATCGTTCAAGTCGGTGACAATAATTTTGACTTCTTTTTGTGTCGCAAGGCTTGGGCTGCCTTTATCCTTTGCTTGAATGATAAGCTTAAAAAAGATCAAATCTTTTGTCCATATATGCTTATAAGCACTCATCTAATTACAACCGACTGGCAAGACAAGCAAAATAACATAATTTGGATGGTATTTCTAAAATACTTCAAAAGTATGAGCCAGTTCGGCTAGCTGCCTATTTCATAAATAATGGATCGCAATGTCCTCTGATTAGCTGGCAATAAAAGTGTGGATTGTCCACCACGAAATCGCGTGATTAAGTATATCAAAATATTTCAATTTTTGCTGTAAGCAGCTGCGGATTTAGGGGTGATGACATGGTTCACTAGTCACCCCCATTTTTGACAAGTAAAATCTACTTTTTTGATAAAATTTGTCTTCAGCATTATTTATACACTCAACGTTTATCTATTTATCAGTCACCCCCTTTTCAAAACTCTTGGATCCGCCTTTAGAATTTTACAAAAAGGTGTAGTCCAATTGCAACCATTTGGAACCATTAATCACTGTTGCTTACTTGATATAGTGGAGTAGTTTCATGATCCAATTCTTTGGCTGTTTTCAAAGTTCCATTTACAGAATCGAGTTTAAATGCACCCTCGTTATCTCCACTGAGGATTACAAACTCTACCATACCGTTATTGCCTTCATCTATGTCTGTCGCTTTGAACTGCGTGATCTGTGTTCCAATTGTAATGTTCTGTAAATCAGAAATGAGATTAATTAGAAGTGCAGTAACAGGGTGACTTCCATTTGTTTCGTAGGAATTGTTCAAAAAAAAAAAAAAAAAAAAAAAAAATTAAATGAATAAATAAAAATTAAAGGTTACGTGGGTGTTGCAACATTATTATACCTCAAAGTTCATTTTAATAACTTAAAAAAACTTTTAGAGATCCTAAAAGATACCAACACTAAAAATTTTGAAAGGGGGAACTGATACAAAATTATTGATTATCAATCATACATTAAAATAAATATCTATGAAACTAAATAAAAAGTAATAGAATAAATAAGTGAAAAGGTATGCAGAGATGGAAGACAAAACATTATAGAATTATCTCCAACACTAACTGACCTCTTTAACTCGATAAGTCTCTGCACCAACAGTAGTGAAGTTAGGAGAATTGTCATTTCTATCTCTGATCGACAGGCTCACGTTCGCTGTAGTGGACAACGGTGGCACGCCTTTATCTATTGCCTTGACAACAAGTAAAAATGATGCTGTCTCCTCGCGGTCAAGCGGCTTTAGCTTGGTCAGTTGACCGCTAATATTGTTTAGCGTGAAGTAGCCTATGAAAACAAACGTTTTTTAGTTAATATGCAATTAGGCTCAGTTAATACAATGAATTTCACATGCGTCGAACACAAGTCAAGCAATAGGGAAATTAGGGACACACCATTAGTTATTTGAGGAGGGGGTTGGGCAAATACCAAAACAAAATATCGAGCAAAGCCTTAAACAGAGAAAAAAAACGTGCCAATAAAAAATATCGTGCAGGAACGAAAGAAAACATCCTGCACAACCATCACATGTCACAAAAAAATTCCTGCAAAACAACAACAACAATAAAAAAAAAATTGCCCAACCCCCCTTCCCTCAAATATCTAGTGATCCGTCCCTTGGGTGGCCTTATTTGATGTAATCAAATTCGAATCTTGTGAAGTCCCTGTTCTGAACACTGGGTCTTAGAGATGCAAAAATATGAGCTGTCCATCATGAGAACAATTATTTCAAGCGTGTACATAATATACAAATTTAACGATCTCAACTATGTTATACATTCTTATGTCTAGGGGAGGCGGATCAGTGACAGCCATGGGGGGGGGGGGGGGGAGGCACTATAATTAACACCCCTCCCCTCCTCATTCCCCACCCCAAAAGCTGTATAAACTCATGCATTAATGTATTTTAACCAATATTTTGTGAGGGGGCCCGTGCCCCCCCCCCCCCCCCCCCCCCTCCGGTTCCGCCGCCTCTTATGTCGTGAGCACAAAGGAAAACGATACAATGTTGGTAAACCGGGTTGTATACTATGAATAAATTAGGGGATGGTTAAGCGCATTGAGACCCTGGCTACACTACGCCGGATGAATTTGAAATCGCAACTGTTGTTCCGATACCATAACAAAAATTAAATTGCTCGTTAAACAATAGAATTACCATAAAATTCTTTCGGATTCATGCTTTTTGATAAGGACAGAGGGCCTAACCGGATGAAAAAAAAAGCTGCGTTTTCAAATTTATCCGGGTTAGTGTGGACGCACCGTAAGGCATAAGGTGAAAGCACTACATTTAATGACACTAGCCCATTTAGCCGGCATACCTTTCTCGTTTCCAGAGACTATGGTATAAAAAACCTCTGCGTTGATGCCGATATCTCTATCTGTAGCCGAGATAGTCAATACATTCTGAACACCAGATATGTCCCCATCATCTTCTGGTACTTGTTTTTTATATGGTAAATCGATGAAAACTGGAGGCATATCGTTGACATCAAGTACAGTGATTTTTAGCTAGAATCAAACATATATATATATAATACATATTAGAGTCGTGATAACGCAGACAATAATGATGACTATGATGATGACATGATGATGACGATAATGATAATGATGACGGTAATATGATGAACACATAATTTAAAATGATGATGGTAATTGTGGTGATAATGATGGAGGTGATGATGATGCTGATGATGATAATGGTGCTGCTGGTGGTAATAATGATGATAACGTTTTTTCAAATCTTTGTTTCTCTAATTTTCCAAGAGTGACTCAGTAGATCTTGAAAATGGTAACATGGTTGAAGACTACGTTATAAAATCAAAATATCTATTCTATTTTAAGTTAACGCTGGAAATTTACCTTAACAGTTGATTTCTGTTCGGTGTTATTGATAAAGCTTTTTGCAGCCACCGTTAGTTCATAGGAAGCTATCGTCTCGCGATCAAGACACTCACTGCATTTTAATTCCACTGTACCATTGAATTCACCAATGCTAAACATACCACCAATATTACCACTTTCAATGCTATAATGTATTGTATTGTGTTCAGCTGATGTGTCTTGATCCGTTGCATTAACTTGTGCAACGATTGACCATTGAGTTGCATTCTCTAATATATCTGCAGTGTATTCGGCTTTGGTAAATTTCGGAGGATTGTCATCGATGTCTAATACTTTTACAAGTACAAGAGTGTAACCTTTTAAAGATGGTGAACCCTGATCTTTTGCTGATATGTTAAGACGGTAGAGATTAGTGGTCTCGTGGTCTAGTTTTCCTTTTAGGGTAAGTTTTCCAGTTTGTTCTGATGAGAAAAGTTATATGATTTGATTTGTTGTTGTAGATAGAGTGCACGCTCTAAGAGTGTGCAACAGTTGCCACTATTTTAGTACTAAATAGCACTAATTAAACAAAAGAGAACAATATAATAAGCATAAAAAAACACTATTTAGTGGTATTTATGTTGCACACTTTTAGTGCGTGCACTCTTGGATTCTTGTTGAAGTTTACCTTATAACAAATGTCATTACATAGTAGCAACGAAAATTTCAACAAGAGTCAAATGAAACGCACACAATCCACAGCGGGTGTAGGGGCGACGAAAGGGCCGCACGGAAACAAACATGTAAGATGCAATTTAAGGAAGTAAAGAAGTGAAGAGGACGTTTTCTTCTCGGAATCCATGCATAATTGTCGTATAGTGAGAAGGGGAATGATTTGGCAACTAAGCTGGATGAAAACAGAAGCTGATAGGAAATAGGGATAACAATTGGCCTAGGTTAAAAAAATGGATTTAAGCAATGATAAACTGAAAGACGAAATTACACACAAAGAAACTTCAACCTACAATCTTGGACACAATTGTTAGCACTATGTACAGTATCGTGATAATCGTGTACACTAGACCCCTCCCTCCGTATCGATGTTGGTATAAAGCAGTAGGGTTACTCAATCCAGTAAATAAGAAAATTAAGCAGGGGTAATACTAATAAAGCGTCATAATGTTTCATGATAAATAAAAATAGATCTTATCAATAAAAGAAAAAAAGTGACAACTATTTATGTGAACGATTGTGACTGTTACTGCAACATGGAGAAACAACAAAATGCAAAGGAACTATCGAGAATGTTAGTAAAGTTCATGATTATGTTCAACATTAAAGACTTACCATTTAAGAGGAACACGTTATCGACATCACCAGATTCAATCTTGAATGTAAATTCGCTGTTTGTACCTTTAGATTGAAGTTTGAAAGTAATAAAGTTTGATTATATTTACAAGATATATACAAATAAACTTGCAAATAGCTAATGCTAATTTAGGCGGCTTTATTTGAGTATTAACTATATAAATTAACTTTGAAACACACACACTCACAAAATAATACAGCAAAAGAAATAAGGATTAATTGTAGAATGAAATGTAAGTAAAGGAGTAAGGAATAATTATAAATATAAACTAAATATACTATAAAAACTATATATAGAGAAAACAATAGATGAACATTAAGCATATGGTTAAAGTATAGGCACAAATGTATACATAGGTATAATATATTAGAAGGTGAGTTTGGAGACCTCAACATCACATCCACCCTTATTAAATTGTAAATAAAAGATGCTACTTGAATATTTCTTTAAAACGTGTTTTTGAAAGACTTAACTGATTAGGAATTTTGTTCAAACAGAATTGCACCAGTTCAAGAGAAAGAACGTTTTTGTAGTTCTAAGCATGAGATCTTAAAATACAACTTACCGCATGGTATTATGAGAATGATTTTTTCCTAATTTGTTCAACATCAAGGGCGGATTCAGGTGGAGGGTCGCAGGGATTAGGACCCCCTATGTTTATAAACATATGTCATGTACAGGGGGAGGAGGGTGTCTCCCATGGCAACGGGGCTTTACTCATCGCTACCACCGCACGATTCACTGATTTTCCAATATGGCGGCAGTTGAGACACGGACGCTTTCTTGCAATTTTTGCGATTTACTACCATTTTTTGTAGTTTTTTTTAAAAGAATGTCTCGAAAATATCAAAGTACATTGTGACATTGTCATATGTACAATTGTTTGTTTAGATCATTCTTAAAACGTTGCTAAAAGTAATTTCTTGTTCGGGAATATCGCTGTTAGCCGTCGATCTGAGGATACAAATGTTCACGAGCAAATGAACGTAGCTAAGGAAGATGGCAGTTTTGCTCGCTCAAAATAGGAGGTTTTATAGCAAATATATCGATATATTTGAGTGTGAAATTTGGCTGGAGTTGGTTGCTTGGTTCGTCTCATCAATCTGTTGAGGTAACCCAATATGCTCAATGCAAGTGATAGTGTGAAGAAAAGTACCAGGATCAAAACAAACATAACGGATTAGCAGCGTATAAACAGGTAAGGTACTTGCTTGATTGTTGTATAGAATTCTCTGAGTATCAATCTAAGTTACATCAACGTAATTTCAAGAATAAGTAACTTTATCCTACTAAATAGAACAAATATTTCTTTGTTTTGATGTTTACAGCTCACCGTCTCAATCTGCATTATAAAGCATTTCTTTCAAAATTAAACGTTATTTCTTACTCAAAATCTCTAAATCAAGCTATATTCTTTACCAAAAACAAGAACAAATTATGCAATCTTCAAAATCCGATTTCCAGGTGTAAAAATATGAAATTCTCTAAGCCAAAAAAAAAAAAAAGGGTTTTCTTTAGAGTTCATTGAAATAATAATGATAATTGTTGCTATCCTCAGGGGCGGCGGAACCGGGGGGGCCGGGGGGGCACGGGCCCCCCCACAAAATATTTGGGGGGGCTCGCCCCCCCCCCCCCACAAAATATTGGTTAAAAGACATTAATGTATGCGTTTACACAGTTAAAAGTTGTTTTGCGATTTTGGGGTGGGGGTGGGGAGGGGAGGGGTGGGGATTATAGTGCCCCCCCATGGCTGTTACTGTTCCGCCGCCACTGATCCTGAGCAAATATTGAACTCTGCATCCTCAACAGTTCTTTTTTGTTCTTATAAAATGGACCATACTGTCTGATTCCATTTAGTCTTGTGGTTATTTCAGGTGGCCTGTACCATCTTTGTATAATTAATTTATTTATCAGAAGTCTTGTAAAATTATTTACTAGAGAATGATACAAATAAAAAGTTGTTGTTGTTGTTGATGTTGACTATTCATGCTAGAACTAAAGGTAGGCAATGGTCTAATTATATTCTTTTTTGTCATGAATGTATTATTTACAAGTAATTCATACAAAATGGGCCTGATATCTAAATACTGAGCAAGTGATCCTTGTAAATTACAAGTTTATTGTATTGCATTGCATTTGTATCATATTTGACCTTTATGAGAGAGTTTATCAAGAAAATTACAAGCTACTGAAAATAGTTTCCCAAATAAAAATATTTTGTGTTTTTTACAGGCATCATTGTTGGATATGACCACATGGTTCTTGCAGTTTGAGCAGGGTGTTATTGTAAAGACTCCAAGTTGAGCATCACTACGAGATTTGGCAGCACTTTTGCCTTTAGCTGGCTTGTGTCCTCGACTAGAAAGGCTTCCATAATGTCTATCACAAACCCTCAATTCTTTAATAATATCTAATCTGTTGTAATAAAAAAGGGCTGCATGCCAGCTCATACACACCAATCATGCTTTCAAATTTTCTAGAACCAGCTTCTCTATTGCAATTCTTAATACAGCAGTTATTTCCACCAAAAATCATTCCATTCATTAATACCAACCCCAACACAGAATTCAAAGATATGTGCTCACGTAAAGGTTTGCCGGCACAAGAAAGCCAGTAATAACTTTTTGATATCTTTAGTTTTAAACTAATTTGCACATGCACATGCAAATCAGACACTGTTGCATATGGGGCAAATGTGAGGTTGTGTGATGTGTCAACAAAATCCACTTGTTTTGAAAAGGTATTAAAAGGGAAAAGTTTGAATAAGTTTCCATGAAAAATCCAGGGTGGTGAATGTCAACATTTTTAATACATGGGTACCACATAAGTATTCATTGAATGAGATGTAGTAATGCCCAACAAATATTTGAGTCTGTGCTATTTGGTGGTCTAGTATCATGTATTACTGCATTACCAAAAATCAGATTGTGCACTAAAAAACTACTCATAAAAAAGGAGAGTGGACAACTAGCAGCAATAATAAGCACCATGACAATCAGTATGTAAATAGGGGTGTGGTAATTAAAACAGAATTGTGGAAGTAAAGATAATAAAGTGGAAATTATAACATTAATTTCTTGTTATTGAGAAAACCTGCAAATTTTCCTTTCATTTTGACAAAATGCTTGTTAAAATTAAATCCATTTTTCTGATCCGTTTTGGGAAGAAGGCAGTAGCTTCTTAGCAACATGCAAATAATTGCAATTAAAAAATGACATTGTATCAAATACAAAGATAGATGTACAACATCATAATAGGAAACAGAAAATAATGAGATCACAAAATCAAAATGAGAGTCGTATAATAGAAAGAAATAAAAACAGTATTATTCTGGGAAACGAAAGGTTATTCTGCATAGCGGTAAAAATGAGTGTAATTTACAAAAATTAGTAATCGGCAGCAATTTTACAAATTATATGGCAACTTTTAAATCAATTGAACAAGCCGTAAACAACTTGAATTGTGATGTTAGTGTGTTAGATCAAGTGCAATTAATACTTTTTAAGCAATTTTCACCAACTGCAAAAAATTAAAACGTACAATAAGTCCCAAAATCACTTCACGATAGTGAGGTGAAAAGATGGCGCGAAACCGGAAATGTCGAACCGAAGAAGTATGTAGGCATTCACGTGCTGTGAAGAATGAATGATACAAAAAAGGATTGATGAGAAGGACCAGAGACTGGTCCTTGATGAAAAATACTCTAAATTAATCCTTAAGGACTGCTTTATAAAACGTCCTATTTGGAAGTAAATCTGTTTAGTTTTTGAGAGAGAAATTACAATTTTTCTGAAGAGATTTAGCGCGTCCCGAACTAAAACTTTTGATCCCGAGAACGTCCCGCAAAAGTAAAACAGACTAAAAATCACAATAAACAGTTTCAATAGGAAATTAATTGCACTCTACTAACACAAGACTATCCAAGAAAGCCACACTCACAATTAATTAAACCACGATAGCCTCCTTGACCTTGATTTTGAACCAATTTCAAAGGTAAAGCTAGGCGACAATGGCGACTACACGATACTGTTTACTAGAAGCCAGTCAAGCGTAGCGTGATTTATTGGTGGTAGCGATGAGTCTGGAGAGCGGCTCATTTGCATACAATAGAGTCACCCCCTCCCTCCTGGTCATGTATTTGCAATCTGCGGAAGATATATCTCAGCAAACAAGAGGAGCATGTTCTTCTAGCTGCATCCTTCACAAGAAGTGCAAGGAAGTAGTTAAAATATAAGGCAACTTTCTACAACGAATTGGGCTTCCTGTGGTCAAAAGTGCGCAGGATACCGATGATAACCATTTTTTTTTCTCTAACCCCCACCTTTGAAACATCCTGAATCCGCCCTTGAGATGTTTTATTGACTTTTCACCACACTGTAAAACGGAAAGAGCTGATTCAGCCCCAAAAATCAAATCAGCCCCAAAAGGACCAAGAGCTGTTTTGGCCCCTTTGGGGTCATTTTGAACAAATGTGGCTGAAACAGCCCCATAAAAAGCTAATTTAGCACTTACAATTTCTGATTCAGCCCCATACATTTCCAAATTGGCCCAATCACAAATGTCGTTTTGGTGAAAAGGGCCATTTTGGCCCATCAGGTAATGGCTCTAAATATTTGGGTTGATTTAGCCCCTATAACCAAATTGGCCCTATCATATGTTCAATTTGGTTCAGATGAGCCCTGTCATATGGCTAATTTGGCTCAAATGAGCCATTTCGGTACAACTCAAAATGGCTAACGTATTTTTGAAATCAATAAATTCACACCGGAATTTGAGAAGGTGGAACTGATTGCAAAACCGCATTCAGGGCGGCGACCATCGGTGGAGCTAGCTAGATGTCGTTCGATATTTAAACCGATACTTACAGCCCCGTCTATATAAGGATGAAGCAGTACACTACGATTATTTTGCCCCGCTGTTTAAGACTGACAGAATGAAATTGGAAGAACCTGTTGGAGAAGTTTTAAGAAAATGCTCGGTAAGTGGTTAATTAGTGGTCCGACAGTGAAATGTCATTTACGCGGGAAAAAAAACTTTGTAATGTCAAAGGAAGCCCGTTTTGGTAGTCAACCTAAAAAAGAAGAGTCGTATTTGAAAACTATGATTTTTTTATTGAAAAAAAAAAAAAAAAAAAAAAAAAACCCGATGTCATTCATTGTTTTTTCACCCTTTTTCGTGCACATATTCTGCGGTCTGCGTCATGATTTGTGTGACTTCGATTCAGATGACCAGCGGTATCACCACAACACATGCGCATATACTTAGGCGGTAAAAGTACAAATTCCGTTACTTCGTCAGGACTGAGTTTGATGCATGAGAACTGTGTATTTAAACTCATTTAGCAGGGACAAATCTAGCTTAAATACTCCTCGTTTTCATTTCTATTGCTTGATAATGGTTATTTGCACCTTAGATTTATTGAACGTTGATTTTTGTTTATTTTTAGCAGACCAAATCGAGGACAGAAATTGACTTATTGGGAATCCAAAATCAGCCAGCCCTTCTTACACTGTTGTTCAGAATAATCATGAATAATGTAAGTATGTAAAGAAACTGGTAGTTTTGTTAGTACTTTTAATAGAACGTTTCACTTTTGCTTTGTCGAATCTAGTTGTATTTCGTAAATGAGTAAATGAGTAGTGTTTATTTTGACCCATTTTGAAGGGCTAAAACTGCCACAAATAAGGGTCGTTTTAGCCCATTATAAACACAATTCAGCCCTGCTATTTTCCAAATCAGCCCCACTGTTTTGCAAAACAGCCTAACACTGGATTTGTTTTAGCCCCTTTTTAGGGTCTTTTTTACCCCAAAACATGGGACCAAAATAGCCCTAAAAACGGGGGCTAAATTAGCCATTTCACATGGTACCATATTTAACTCACCGTTTTGGCCCCTTTTTTGGGGTCAAATCAGCTCTTTCTGTTTTACAGTGCAGATGCTTAAAAGAGTAATGGGATTTGTAAAGTTTTAGAAGTACTTTTCTCAATAGAAAGTGTCTCAAGTTTGAGAAAATACCAATAATCCTACTGATTTTATTACACAGACAATCTGTAAAATTATTCCAAGAGAGACGTTTATCAATCAGAATACCAAGATACTTAACGAGATACTTAACAAAATCCTTACACTTAAGATTAGAGAACATTTTTTACCAATAAATCATAGAGTGATCGAGATAGAAATAAGGCTGATTTGGGGTTTTCCACGTGGTTGAAATAAAACAAAATTATGTACCTCTGTTGAAAATGCGTTCAAGTGTTCTAGGACATCTTAACAAGTAAAGAATATTTGTATCCGCGAATAAATGGAACTTAAGCAAGGTGGAGCAGTTCATAATATCATTGACATACAGCAAAAACAGTAGAGGACCTAAAATAGATCCTTGTGGTACACCAGAATTTATTGGCATTTTATTTGATACAATTGAATCGACAGACGTATACGTAGTTTGCGTCCTATCCGAAAAATAGGAAGCAAACCAGTCATGGCAACACCCCTTAACCCCATATAAATATAATCTTTTAAATAACATTTCATGATTAGCCGTATCAAACGCTTTGTATAAATTCAAAAATATCGCAAAAGTGTATACCTTCGTCTGCATCAGTAGCACTAACTGTAATCACCTAGAAGCATAACAAACAGTTATGTTGAATTAAAGATATCAAAAAAATAGAGATACCATATCAAAGACTAATCAAAAACTTTCGTTCGCATCCATAACCATATGTGGTAATCTAACCTTATTTGGAAGTGACAATGGAATTTATTTTAGTGATGCTCTACTATTTACTGTTAAAAAAATTCCTTGACAACTTGCAGGGATTGCAGTGAACAACTTTTGTTTAAAAGGGCAGGAAACCCCAAGAAATGAAAATTACACAGGAAACCCAACGAACGACAGCAATTGCTTGATATGCTAAAGATGCAAAAGGTCAAAGCTGAAAATTCAACGTCAAGTGTTGTACCTGGCTCGTTGGTCCTGGTGTTCGATTTTCTGCAAGTGTTGCATTGTAAGTTGCCTGAGTAAATCGAGGTGCATTGTCGTTGTAGTCTTTAATAGTTATAGTGACTGTAGAGTTGCTTTCTCGTTGTGGAGAACCGTGATCTTGAACCTAGAATTACGTTATAATAAATTCAATAAATGAATGAAATAAGTTATCCTGTGTTTTCTCACTGAGAAAAAATTCGAGTTCCCGTATGAGAATCTGAGCAAGGACGTTCACCATGATTTATAGCAACATAAATAACATTATTGGTAAAATTGATTTGCAGTCCAGAAAAAAAAACATCGTATCTAAAATTGGTGTATTTTGTCCGAGTATTTGAATGAAATTATATGTACAATTACCAAGAGAATATGAGATAAGAGAGTTTATCCCTGGACCCCACGAGGGGCTCTAGTCCTCGTGCTATTTTAAGAAACTTGTTACCAATCTCCGTACTTTTGTTTTGAGATGTTTTGACCATGCGACCGGGCCTCCTGCAATCTGGCCAATCATGTTTCGTTACCGAAATAACTTCAGTTTAAAAAAAGGAATGAAAAGATCCCCTGATGAATATAAAGCCCAATACGGGGCGATAGGCTTTCTTATCTCATACTCTCTTGCAATGACATAGCAAGGAGAGTAAATCCGAATGCAATCAAACACGAAATACTAATCAGTACTATATCAAATATAGATAGTAATGTAGGAAGCTATTAATAATAATAATAAATAAAAAAACAGTTTGTGAAATTGAAAAGAAATCTTGTTTATCTGGGGCCGGTTGCACGAAGCCTGAATAGCGTTATCCAGCGGATAAATCGCTATCCAGCGGATAAATTTTAAAGAAATCCTTTGGAGTGGATAACTTTATCCAGTAGATAACCGGCCCTTGAAATATAAACTTAAATCAAGTGTATGCATACCTCATGAATTAAAAATCCACTTATTACGAGTTTATTCCTTTTTATCTATTTACCTTTACTATCAAGACAAAGCTGGCGTTTGTTTCTCTGTCCAATTTTGAAGCTGTTGTTATCTCTCCCGTTACGTTGTTGATAACAAATGCATTATCTAGACGAAAAATATACAATAATGTTTAGTTATGCATAAAACGTTTTTATTTTCAACTCGTGGAAGTATTCTTTGATGTGACTGAATATATTCCGACCATAGCACTGTACACTTTGGGAATAGCTTGGGGAATTCCAGTTGCCCTATTTAATTATGACGTCACATCAAAACAAATCTATTGTTTAAACGCAAAGAATCATGGTCGCCAGAAGGGATACAGCAATTATAAACTATAAAATGTTAGGCTAAACGACCGGTTATAAGAAAATAACAAATTCTATGTTCAAGTATAATACAAAATTAGCTCGAATTGGGTCTGTTCTTATTCATTTAAATAAACCATGACGTCATAGTGAAAAAGGACATTTGAAAGGACAATAATTTGAAGCTCATATGTCTTGTTAGAGCATTTTTTCTTGCTATATTGAATGATCGTGCATTTCTGATCGCAAATCATGAAAAAAGTCCGACTTTTGCCATTTTCACAATTCACGGGGTAATTTGAACCGTGTAGAAAGAAGTACTATGAAGGCGTAGCTTTTTTCTCAAGTACACAACGTGAAAAAATGTAAATTGAAAAACTATGGACAACGATGCAAATCAATGCAGAAATAGAATGAAAGAAATATGAAAAAAGAACCTGAGACAAGAATCCTTTGAATATCTTCCAAATTAACCAGCCCATACTGCACAGAAAGGGAAGATATTGAAAACCCAGCATGGTTTGCTTGATCTCCAACAGATCTACCAACATACAACTTATTTGAAACTGCAGTACGTTGCGTGACCGTCATGCCATTTGCACAACTTGCCAGCAAGACAGTATTACAATATAACTTTAAACCAGATGCTTTACTCCAAGTAATTGTAACGAGCGTCCACTTATCTTTTACATAAGTGGCATTGCAATACAGCTTGTTCAACCTAGTAGAAAGTGTCACGTGGATTTTACTATCACTTAAATGCACAGCCACGCCTCTAAAACTTGGCATTTCGGCACCACTTGATAGAATGAAGCCTTCCCGAGTGTGTTTAGAGTATGTATCTGCTAAGGAATCTAACTTCAGCCAGACAATAATGCTCATTCCCTCAGAGCATATGTCAGGATCTGCTACACAAGTTTTTTGTACTTCTTCAAGTTTAATGTCTGCGTTTATACCGTTTAGGTTAAGGGCCGGTGTTCCTGGCCCTGACACTATAGTTATATTCCCCCTAGTTGTGCCTTTAGTCGAACCTTGAATAGTTTTGTGAGAAATAGAGTTGAAAGGCCATGAGAGGTTGTAAGTAAGGAACCAGTTTGGAGGTTCTGAGGATATAGAGAAGGAATTACAATAGTAAGGACATACACATTTAGCATAAGGGATACGGGAATAACTGGACTTGAATTTTTGTGTGGACACAGTTGGTTTTTAAAGACTAGGATCAACATCGAGATTGCTCATAGCTGGCAAATGGCCAAAAGGCCTGAATTAATTGATAGTCTTACATTTACTTTGTTAGCAGAATTTTCAAACCAGTACTTTTTCTTGATTTTACACTTTTAGAAAATACTGATTATCGTTTATGAACAAAATGCATAACTTTTTTGCTTTACAACCAAAGTCGTTGTGCTGTGACCCGCTTTTTTAAGGCTTTGTTCTGGTATTAGGGTTTTTTTTTTGAACAGTCATGATCAATCGAATTCATGGAGCGGAGCTCAATTGATAAAAGATGGAAACAAAATTTTTAAAGAAACAAAAATGGCAAAAATCAGAATTACATGTCAGCTTACTTTGATTTCCTCCAATAATAGAATAAGATAGTTTAGCATTTTCGTTGATGTCGTTATCTGTTGCCGAGACTTTGCCGTCCACCTTTGTTCCAATAGGAACGTTTTCATTAACGTTAAATGAGTAGTCCGTCTCGGTGAATACTGGCGTGTGGTCGTTATCGTCCAGGACAGTTACTATTAACTGAAAAATAACAACAAGATAAACATGCACAATTGAACAGTCAATCAGATTGTTCTCGTAAATTGTTAAATTTGATCTAAAATTGATGGCGTCATATGAAAATACTTGAAGATCTTGTTTCAAATTTTGTATTCCAATTTAAATGTCCGCTTTACAATAGATACGTTTAAATTATTATAAATCAATAGTAATACTTTTCCAAGAGCTTCATAATTCTAATTAATTTAATTTTTATACTTCTTTAACCTGCCTAGACTAGCTTTCAGCTAAATGCAGGTTAGAAATGTAATGTGTTATCATTTGAATCAATAAACAATTGTTATTGCTAAAAAAAATATTATTCCGTGTGTGTTTCCAGCCGTTTCGTAAAGTTTAAGGGCATGGGTTTAGTGTCCTGATTGTATGAAATATAATATAATGAAATATAAAGAAATACACATTCTTAATTTTTAAAAAAAAAGTGGATGTGCTTTCAATTCAGACCAAAAGATTGTAAATTTTTCTTTTTGGATCAACGATAATATTTTATGCAAGTTCTGTTTGTGGAATCGGATCGACGAGAACATTGATACAGTGAGACCTTCCAAAAATGATAGGTTGAGTTGTGTTATATCTTTCTTACCGTAGTTGATCCCTCTCTTGGTCTGATGGCTTTGTCTTCGGCTCGTACTCTTATGTTATATGTATCTTGTCTTTCTCTATCTAATCGAACATTTGCCCGCGTGGTTATGTTGCCCTGTTGGTGGAAAGAATAATGATTTTTAAAGCACTCGTTTTTTTTATTACAAAAAAATACAACAAACAAAGAAAAAAGCTAACATGATGACATGATGTAAATATACCATAAGCATATCATGAGTTTGAAACAACTCAGCTTGATTGAGCAATATTAATAGAACTTTTATGAAATAAGACCTTGATGCGAAACAATATGGACCAAAGGTCTTGCTGGATAAAAAAAGTTTCGTTTAAAAAAAATCAGTATCCCAGTTAGTGTGGACAGGACCTTATACAAACCCCAGGTTGCACTAGCACCGCGGTCAAACGTCAGCGCATGCGTAACATTTACATTTGTAAACAATCAGATCGTTTGGCAATTGACTTTTAAGTCAATTAACAGCAAAAAAAACAAAAACAAAAAAAAAAAAAAAAAAAATACGGGAATATTAACGCTTCATTTTTTGGTCATACACTCTTTGCATCGCTACTCAGAAAGCACTGGATACGAGATAGTTTGACCGACATTTCCGATATTTTTTCGAGCATGCGCAAATGTTTGACAACGGTTGTTGGTTTCACTCTTACCGTTACAGGATCAATGCGAAAAGCAAGCGAATCATCTGAAAATTCCAAACCATAATTCAGTGCAGCGTTACTTCCAATATCTTTGTCCGTCGCAGTGATTTGTATCACAAACGTCCCACCTGGTTGATTTTCCTTGACAGTTGCATAGAACGTTTTATTTAGAAAGCTGGGGTTATGATCGTTGATATCAATAAGATTTAAGGCGACTTTAACAGTAGAATATCGTGGGGGAGCCCCTTGGTCAGTTGCTTTGACCGTAAAGTTGAAAAAGCTGTATAGCTCTCTGTCGAGTTCTTTCTCTGCCTGTGTTATAACTCCAGTTTCGGGATCAACCTCAATGTAATCAGTCACATTTTCTACGATACTGAAGCGAATTTGTGCATTAATGCCTTCATCGGCATCGACCGCTGACACAGTCATAACACTTGTTCCTTTGGGTGATTGTTCTCTATAATCGACGATAAAACCTCCTGGTTTAAATACTGGGGCATTATCGTTGACGTCAAGCACATTGATAATGACGTTTAAAGTAGCAGCCAACCCAATACTATCCTTAGCTTCTACCACTAGCGTGTATTGCGTGGTGTTTTCGCGGTCCAAGCTCTTCACCGTCGTTATCTGACCGGTTGTATTCTCAATACTAAACTGACCATAACTATCGCCACTTAAAATCTTGTATGTTAAGGTGTCGCCAATATCTTTATCAGACGCAGTTACCATGGTAACATTCGTTCCTAAGGCGGCGTTTTCCAAGAGCTGCGTAGTGACAGATGGTGACGTAAAGTAAGGTTTATCATCGATGACGTCAGTGACTGTGATGTACACCTGCGCATGTCCGTCAGGTACGTTGCCGATGATGTTGGCAGCGGTAATGTTTAATATGTACAGTTTTTTGAACTCACGGTCAAGTTTGGAGTCCAGTTTGATGTCACCTGAAATTCAAATAACAATCAGTTAATTCGAGTCACAATTCAGTGTGGCCGGGAAAGCAGGCTCATTTCTCATAGCAATTTAATAAAAGGAATTTAGGATAAAATTATTTTTGAAATTGACTAGTTAAATGATCATGAATTTAATTTGAATCGATTTGGTAAATGGATTTCTTAAACTAAGCGTTAGTCATTGAAAAAAATCATGTAGTATTGAGTAGTATTATAAGCGAAGAACAAATAATTGTATACTGAGAAGAATTAAACAAATAAACGGTGGAATAAATCATAAATGAGACAAAACTTGTATAATTCCATTTTGGTGTTAGTAAATGAAGCAGATGAATGACTCCACAAACTAATAAATGAATAAATATAAGTTAATATAAACCGTACCTGTTGATCTATCGATATAAAACTTTGCATCTGCCCCAGTGGAAGTATAAATGATCTGCTTATTTATACCAAGATCATTATCTGTTGCTGTCACCCTCCTGACATTGAATCCTCTTGAGGCGTCTTCTGATACATTGGCGTAATAAATATTACTTGAAAACCGGGGGGACTCGTCGTTGACATCTGTGATTGTAACTGTGAGTTGAACGGTTGTGTTTCTTCCTCCTCCATCGATTGCTGTTACGGTGAAAGTGTACGAATCATTCTTCTCTCTGTCTAGCGAACTGCTACTGCTGGTTGTTATGACAGCGGTTGTGCTATTGATTAAGAAGTTTTCTGACCCTAGTCCTACAAAAATGGAAATTGAAAAATTATAGAAGAGAACGACAAAAATCAAAGATAGACGATGGAACAAAAATGAACAAAAAAGTGGACAGATGTAGAAGTTACAAATACAGAAGGAAAACTTCACGAAAGTGAAAAAAAAAGAAAAAAAGAAAGAAAGACATGAAAAAAGAAAAAGAAAAAGACGCCGTGAAAACGCCTAGAGTAATAATAATAAAAAAACCGATAAGAACGCACAAAATGACTGAAATGACGGGAAAATATATATATAGAAGAGAGGAAAAGGAGAAGTATACAAAATTGAGAAGTGGAAGAAGAAAACAAAGGAGAAGAAGAAACAGAACAGAAAATCCGATGAAACCGAAGGGAAAAAAAAGGAAAAAGATAAACTACATATACGAAGAAAAGGAGGATTAGAAGAAGAAATAAAGGAAGAAGATCAAAGGCACACATCTCCAGACTTACCAGATAACTTGAAGCTGATTTTTGCATTGTCGCCAATATCTTTGTCTGTGGCTTTTATCGCTGTGTCCTATAACAAAACAGGGTATAAGTTGTAGCGATGGCATTTGTGATATTACTGATGGTTCACCAACGTATGACAGTATTTCATATTGAATAATAATGCAACGAACCGTGGAAGAATGTACATCAGTAAATGTGAATAGAGGCAAAAATGCGCATGCCTTCATACAGTTCTCTAACCCACTAAGATATATATGGCCAGTGAGGAGTCACGTATTCTCACCATTTTCAGGGACGTTCCTTGTGGTGAGTTCTCGGCTATTTCGCCGGTGTAACTACTTTCACCAAATACTGGATCCTGGTCGTTTTCATCTTCTACAGTGATTTCTACTTCAGCAAAATCCTGCGTAAAATAATAATAAAGAAATCAGTCCACTGAACTGAGCACTGAACAGGTTGTCCAAACGGCCGTCAAATGTCCAATGGGTTGACAATGTTTAGTGTCATGGGTGGCATGGGTGGTCCAGCTGTGAGAGCGTTTTGGCCTTTCATCGCTGTAACCCGGGTTCGATCCCTGGATCGATCTGGGTGATATGTGAACTGAGTTTGTTTATAATGTGTTGTTTCTCTCTCATGCCACAAGGGTACCGGTTTTTCTCTGGGATCTCCGGTTTTCCTCCCTCCGCCAAAAATCAACACCGTGAGTAGCGTTGTATGAGTTGAAATATAAATGTAGAGGTAGTGAGTGTGAGGGTATGCAGATGAAGAACCACTCAGTGGATATGCTGGATTAAAAAAAAAAGAAAAAAAAAAGATTATTAGTGGTATTTGGAACGTCACCCAACATTTCCTTATTTGACCCGGTGGGGCTTACCCAAATGCCAAATGGCCTGAATATAAGGCTTAACAAGGGTGGGCTTGGGAACACTCTGGCCCCCACTGTTCATACTCCCTCGTTGGGATGTAATTCTCAATATTACCTTTCTGCTCGAGGGAAGGCCTTCGTCCTCTGCTTGAACTGTTAGCAAGTAGCTTGAAATGGTCTCTCTGTCAATACTCGCTGCTGTACTAATAACGCCTGTCACATTATTAATACTAAAAGCCCCGTTCCTGTTACCATTGGAGATCTTGTAAATAATCTTCCCATTCACTCCTTTATCCTTGTCTTCGGCAAAGACCCTAGTGACAGAGGTACCTTGAGGGACGTTTTCCTTAACATTCGCAGTGTATTTTGTTTGGTTGAAGGCAGGGTCGTTGTCGTTGACGTCATCAACGTTGATTACAACGTATGTCTGAGATAAAAGTATTCATAAAATGTTTTATGTAAATGCAATACTAAAACAATACCTGACGTTGCTTGTTAGTTGGCTGTTTGTTATCAAGTGGTTATGATCATATCTTATAACTGTGCATCTCTGTTATAATCATTAGCATCACTGAACACTATCACTATGATGCACTCATTACCGTTGCTTTTCATCATGATAATCAAAATAAGTATCATTACTATCATCACCATTACTGCAAACATTATCATCATAATTATCATAATCATTATAACTTATTATCATTATATTATAGTCATCATCACAATCATCATCACCATAATCATGCAAATATCATTGTCATAAGCAACATCATTATCAGCACCGTGACCATCAATAAATTACAAATACTCATACCTGTGATGTCATAGGAGGGTTGCCATGGTCACTTGCAGTAACAGTCAAGTTATACATCGGTACTAACTCAGCATCGAGTGCACTCTTGATCACAATAACACCACTGGAAGTTATTTCGAAATTACCTTAAAACAATGTAACAAAAATTATTACGATTACAAAAAAAAGTAAAATAAACATAAAAAAAAACAACAACAAATACAAAACAGAAAAAAAAAACACAAAAAAAACTATAAATTGTGTAAATCACGAAAATATCGATTTCCCAAATCATGAACAACTATCGATTTTATAACCATAAACAATGCTCTGTTAAAGAAACCACGAACAAACATCGATAATTACGTAAATAGCGAATAATTATTGATTGCGTACAAACCTAGGGGATCACCATTAGTAATATTATAGCTGACTCTTCCTTTGTTGTCCAAGTCTTTATCGTCAGCTGATACCTGTAGTAAATTCGTTCTTTCCAGAGTAGCTTCCGAGGTTGTTATTTTGTATATGTTTTCAGTAAACGTAGGGGCGTTGTCATTGATGTCATCGACATACACTGTCACCTGAGAAAATGTAGTAATCACATCTAAATCCTATGCGTTGTAGAGTTCTGCGTGTTTTAGACTTCGGTTACAGGAAGCGCGAGGGAGGGGGGTGGGGTACAGAAATTTTGAAAGGAGAGGGGAGGCACAAAAAAATGATTCGAAAATTTTGAGGGGGGTGGGGTGGGTCACTAATAAAACAATTAATGATTATCAATGAAAACAAGGTTAAAAGAAATAACTATAAAAATAAATCAAAAGGAGTTGGCACGGGCACAACATGACCCCAACCCCTTGGTTCCGCATCTGAAAAGCATGCATAAAGTTATGAATATTGGGTTATACACTCCATAGTATTATCAGATTTAGAATTTTTGAGCTGAATAGGTATTAATTCGGTGGATATAGCGCTATTCAGACTTCGTAAAACCGGAACCAGGTCGATGTTGTCTTTGCGTAAAAATGTAAGCAAGATAGATTAAGCTACGAGAAGGAATCTCAGGTATTGAGGTCAGTTTTATCCTTATCTCATTTTGATCATGTTTACCAAACAAAATACGAGAAAAAAATGATATAATTTAATGAACAAACAAATAAATAATCAAACAAACAAATAGGACAGACAGACATACAGAGAGACGAACGAATATATAAACAAATTAATAAATAAACAAATACTGAATGAATATATAAATAAATAAATAATAGATAAATGAATAAATAAATAATTAGATAAATGAATGAAAAAATGAAAAACAAGATCGACACAATCTAGTTTAGCAATACTTTGTTTGTATTTGTGGCCTGGCGATTACTTGGAAAAAAGTCGTTTTATTTTTGTTCTTAGAAGACAATTGAAAAAAACGATATAATATAAATCAGCTCAATAACATCGATTTCTTCTCTTACGTTATGCTTTCTAATGTGAGTATGAAAATTAAATTCCAATATTAAAATCACTCATCAAAAGACCCCACATTAAATTAGATCCCCATACCCTGATTGTAGCTGATTTCTGTAAACTCGGTGGAGCTTGGTCTGTAGCTTTGATGTCGAGAAAAAAACGTCCTTTGCCAGAAGAGTCTTTCGGCATTTGGTCGTTCTCTCTATCTAGCTCTTTCTTGGCACTTAGTACGCCCTAAATACATCGAAAAATAATGATAAAAATCATCAGTTTCGTCATGGTCATCAAGATTGTTTTTTCGTCCGCACAAACAAGGAGCCTAGCTAATCGTCATCATCATCATAACTATCCTTACATTAATTTTTTATGTGATTATTTGGATGAAAACTAGAATACTATATTACAACAAGTGTCCTATTATTCAAATGCTGATGATTGAAAGATTTTTGTTCAGTAGCTTAAATTATGGTTTTCGTATAATCGGGAACGATCGAGAACGGTCGCAAGCGATCGAAAAAAAAAAACCATTTGATTGTGCCCGGAAACCAGCGTTTTTCGATCCTATACGACCGTTTTCAATTCGATTCCTGATATACGATCGCGATTGAAAACGGTCGTAGGATGGAAAATCGATTTTTTTCGATCGTTTGCGAACGTTCTCGATCGTTTGCGATTATATGCAAACCAGTTAAAGGACTCAGCTGCTATGTGTCAAAGACGCTAGCTATGAATAGACGTTTTCTTTGAGATTTTGAAGACATAAAAAAAGTTAAAAAATCAATTTTCTTTCATTACACTAATTTTAGATAAATTTCTCCTTAACTGCTAATCGATAATTACTGCTAAGTTATAAATACTCCTTTATAAAACGAGTACATATAAAATTAGTTTGTTTACAAAGTAAACTTAATACCTAATCAATCCATCATTACTAACAGCACGATATTTGGATTACCAAACCATAATCCTGGACTATATTTAGAACTGCTAAATTTAGCATTCTATATCTGTACTGCGGATTGGAAAATAATCCCTCATTACAACTGCGGGTCCATATGATGAGGTAAAAGCTTAAGGCCTGAATAAGTCTTGTGTTGGATCGTTGTATCATGCCACGTGAAATGTCTGAAATTAACGTGTCGAGATTGCTTTCCAAAAATGAGGTGATACTGGAATATTGCATCCTAACTGTGATCCTCGGTTGCTTCTGTTTTGTATTCCTGTCCAGGAATCTGATACCATGTTCAGAGGAAGTCGTACTATGTGATGTGAATATATAAAATCGCCAGGCCACAATCGTTGGAATATTACCAATGATGCAAAGAAAACAATTTTACCATGGTTTTGTCCTGCTACCATTGTCCAGAGCAATAGTCACAGCATTAGTGACGTTGTAAGTGTTTCGCACTTTCGTGTAAAACACTGAACTAAAGTCAGTTTTGACTAAAGCTGTTATGCAAGAAGTGCTAAAGACATACTTTGTTTCGTGGAGAACTTTGTGCGGAGACTCGACACATATATAACTCGAATTCTTGAAGAAACGGATTTATAAAAATTGAATTTATATGGACAGTAACAAGACTACCCTATTGAGCAATTAATGCAAGCTTTACGGGTGACAGTGGGCCTTTAATTGATTTAATTTAATGCTGTTGATCATCTTTATCAAATCAAGTCATGGGTATTTCTAAGTTTGTCTAGAAGTGATTTATATGTACTACTTATAACTTGTTATCGACGACGTACAAGATATTCTAAACAATGGATTATATCAGTACTGTTATTGTAGAGATCTTTTATGAAAAGCTAGGTACTGTAATCAATGCAACGCGTAGAATTAATGATTCAGGAATTTGGACACATCTGTAAAACGTACGTAGCAGTGTTATTTATAAAGCTAATTGTTATTGTTTTACTTGTTTTACTTGTTTTAATGAACGAGAGCTATTACTATAAAATACAAAAGGTCAAACTCCGGAAATCCTACACTGAAATCACATACAAGTTAAAAAAACACACTTATTTCAACGATATCGGGGAATAATTTGATGACTAAAATAAATTGTGGGCAATAGCTTCGCATTCAGTTATGTAAATATGCTGCTGCAACTAATTTAAAAACCTGTTACAGATAGATTGACTTTTTATGAAGTCAGCAATGTTAATTTGCTTTAATTCAGCTGCTTATTTTCCATTTTATTAACAAAAGTCACGGTTTCTTTTGGTTGTGTCATTTACTTTCTCTTTGACAACGTTTTGTGGCTTGATTCGTGTATAATCGTGTTTTGCAAACTCAACTAGTTAGCTGTAAGGGACTCCCTATTTTATATGACATTTGTTGAAATAGCTTGAATTTGTACATCTTCAGTTGTGGTAGAGTGCACGCACTAAAATTGTGCAACATAAATACCACTAAATGGTGCTATTTTATGCTAATTCTATTAGAGTGCACGCACTTAAAGTGTGCAACATAAATACCTCTAAACAGTGCAATTTTATGCTAATTCTATTGTTTTCTTTTGTTTAATTAGTGCTATTTACTACTAAATAGCGAAAACTGTTGCACACATTTAGTGTTTAATTTGTACTCTAGTTTTCATTTGTTTAATTAGAGTGCACGCACTAGGGTGCACGCCCTAGAGTGTACGCACTAAAAGTGTGCAACATAAATACCACTAAATGGTGCTATTTTATGCTAATTCTACTGTTTTCTTTTGTTTAATCAGTTTTATTTAGTACTAAATAGTGACAACTGTTGCACACATTTAGTGCGTTTGTACTCTAAGATTACAGTGCACTATTTAAATGTTTGCATAATTCCCATCAACACCACCAACTTTGTGCATCACTTTATAATGAATCATCCTCATAATTGTGATCATTATAATTATCATTATCATCTACATCTACATTTTATTAAGTTGATAAAATTATATGATATTCCACCAACTATATTTATAAAATTTAACATAATGTCATCATCATTGTAATCATAACTCCCAATATCATCATTGTAATCATAATCAACGCAATTATCATCATTGTAGTCATCATCATAATTGTCATTGTAATCATAATCAACGCAATCATCATTATTGTAATCATCATCATAATCATCATTGTAATCATAATCAACGCAATCATCATTATTGTAATCATCATCATAATCATCATTGTAATCATAATCAACGCAATCATCATTATTGTAATCATCATCATAATCATCATTGTAATCATAATCAACGCAATCATCATTATTGTAATCATCATCATAATCATCATTGTAATCATAATCAACGCAATCATCATTATTGTAATCATCATCATAATCATCATTGTAATCATAATCAACGCAATCATCATTATTGTAATCATCATCATAATCATCATTGTAATCATAATCAACGCAATCATCATTATTGTAATCATCATCATAATCATCATTGTAATCATAATCAACGCAATCATCATTATTGTAATCATCATCATAATCATCATTGTAATCATAATCAACGCAATCATCATTATTGTAATCATCATCATAATCATCATTGTAATCATAATCAACGTAATCATCATCATTGAAGTCCTCATCATAATCATCATTGTAATCATAATCAACACAATCATCATTATTGTAATCATCATCATAATCATCATTGTAATCATAATCAACGCAATCATCATTATTGTAATCATCATCATAATCATCATTGTAATCATAATCAACGTAATCATCATCATTGAAGTCCTCATCATAATCATCATTGTAATCATAATCAACGTAATCATCATCATTGAAGTCCTCATCATTATCATCATCATCATCTCCTCATCAGGCTTCCACTATCACCATCATCATTATCGCACGCATCAGTCATCATCAAAATCATCATCATGATATCATTTAATCATCATCATGCCCACCGTCGCTTTGACCACCACCATAATCATCGTTACATAATCATGATAACAAGAATAATAATCAATATTCTCATCAATATTATCAACAAATTTACTCACAGAGTTAGGATCCAAATTGAAAAATCCATGTTCGTCACCAGAAGTAAGTTCGTAAAGTATTTTAGCGTTGCTAGCGTCATCTTTATCAGTCGCATTGATGTTGATGATAGTTGCATTGACAGTGTTTGGTCCTTCAATTACTGTAACTATGTAAGTTGATGGAGACTCGGACTGCTTTGGCTTAAACTCTGGAGCGTTATCATTGACATCAAGAATCGTTATGTGAACAGTGGTGGTGTTCTGGAACAAACAAATGAGTAAATGAATAACTGAATGAATAAATGAATAGATAAAGAATGGATAGAGTCCGGTTATGATATGACTATGATACTGCAGATGATCCGAATGGTTTCTTAAAAATTACGGCTATTTCACACTCATACGAATCGAAAACAAATCTAAATGATAACACGAATATGTATTTTTTTTTTTGATTTGGTGAAGTAATTATCAACAATCCTAATTGAAAACAACAACAACAACAACAACAAAAAGAAGAGAAAAAAAACACTCAAAATATTCTAGGATGTACTCATCAACCCCACAGTTACTTACAAATCTTGGTGGGCTTCCTTGATCTGTAATGTTGATCACAAGATCATAACTACTTTTCGTCTCACGGTCAAGTCCAGTCGGGGAGATTTGGAGACGACCGGTTTCACTGTTAAGTATAAATCTTCCGTCACTTCCCTGCATGTCGTAAATTAGTTTTTTATTGCTTCCTATATCAGCGTCTGTTGCTGGGATAGATGCAAGGACCTCTGTGCCACCACCGGCAGCCTATCAATGCAATAACAGAGAGCGTTAATTGAGATTGTGCAGTAGATAGGAATTTTGAGCCATCAAATAGCTGTTACGCCTCAATAGTGAATGATGCGCAATAGCTTCTTAATGACACACACACACAAAATCTATATATTGGCACCGCAACTAGCAGCTTTAGCAGACGTGGACGTTTAAGGTCTTGTCAGATTGGCGCAGATAGTTAGAGCTATGGCATGTAAAACGTTAGTACATACAAGAGAATACGAGATAAGGGAGCTTATCCCCGGACCCCATCAGGGGCTCTACTCGTCGTGCTATTTTTAGAACCTTGTTACCAATCTCCACACTTTTGTCTGGAGATGTTTTGACGGTGCGACCGCACCTACTGCAATCTGGCCAATCACGTTCTGTTCCCGAAATAACCTCAGTTTAAAAATAGAATGAAAAGATCCCCTGATGAGTGTAAAGCCCAATACGGGGGATAAGCACTCTTATCTCATACACTCTTGGTTTTTAACAATATCCCTTTATGAGAAATCACAAAACAGCAATGACGATCCCCTTACAAGGGAGTCTACCACATTAGTCGGCAATAGGTAAAATAAATCATATGGAAAAATTCAAGACGATTTATAATAGTCAAAAAACGTCTCTATCCATATCGATTTTGATGAAACATAAGCAACATATCTACATAAGGTAAATTGATAGATTATAGGATTGTTAAATCAATTTTAAATTATTATCTTTAATATCCCGTACCTCGCTGATGTTGACGTATATATCAGGACCTTGTGCAATATAGGGAGTATTATCGTTTTCGTCATTCACTGTCACAGTGACGTCAACGGTTGTATTTCTACTCTGCAATCCATGGTCGTAGGCTTTGACCTGCAATCACCAAGACAATATAATTGCAATGATTTATTTCCAGCTCATCTGTAGGGGGGGGGGGGGGGGGGCAGTATCGGCGATTAGAAAAAAATATAACAGCATGAGTTGTATTCACTCTAATTTTAATTGTGGTCCTGTTTCCATAAGGAGATGGGTATGAAGGAAGCTAAACATATTTAGTGCTACGCTAATAAGGGTCTGCGTTTGAAGGTCGACTCCGCCTAAAAAAAAATCATTTTAGGCTTCGAATTCCTGTGGCCTGAGTTGCCATAGCGATTTTTTTCGACTTCAATCTTATGTTTGGCAAGGGATGCCATTTTACTCATTTATCCAACTTGTGCTTCATTTTAGGACTTCCTTTTTTTTTACCTTTATGCATGTGTATCGCTTTGTCCGTATGCTATTGAATTTACCAACAGACAGTAAACTGGACATACTAACGGCTTTAAAGTTTATCATTGACTGTTACTTCACATAAGATATTCTAGTTACCTTGATAGTGTAGCTTGCAGTTGTTTCTCTGTCAAGTGGCTTAGTCGTTGAAATCACTCCTGAACTGTTGATTTGAAAGGCATTGTCGATATTTCCTTCGACAATAGTGTATGAGACCTACAAAAAATAATAACAATAAAAATAATAATAAAAAATAAATACTTGTGTATAGCACTAGCGGGGTTCCTGATAAGGTCCAGGGATAAGTTCGCTTAGCTTAGCCCATAGAGAGAAAAAGTGTTCGCTTACCCTTCCAAGTTCTCCGCTATCTTTATCAGTAGCAGTCATCGACAATATCACTGTATTTGCTGGTAGATTTTCATCTATATTCTTGGAATATGAACTCTGAGTAAATATAGGGGCATTATCATTGACATCGGTCAATGCAACATTAACAGTAACCGACCGCTCTATAAAGTCGATTAGACCGCCACCATCTTTAGCAAGGAAGTTAAACTGATAGTTTTGTTTGGTCTCAAAGTCCAATGTCTTTGCTGCTATTATGTTTCCATTTGTAGTGTTTACTTGAAAACTAGAAAAAAAAGATGAGCATATAGTTAATACAAAGTTTTAGTGTAACCCTTACACCCGGAGGGGGGGGGGGGGGGGGGGGGGGGGGGGGAGGGGAGGGTTATCCGATGCTAAACGATCGGGGATGCTCGTCGTATGTTTTAGGATTTAAAAATATGAAATTTGCCAAATTCTCACTTTTTGGTATCTTTTTGGGGTTGAAAGCCACTGAAACTTATGATTTTGGTATCTTTTAGGGATGAACAACTTGTGAAGCCACGCCCTTTTGAAAAACGTTTGGTATCTTTTAGGAGTATTTTTGAAAAATTCCGACGAGCATCCCCGATCGTTTATCCCCGGAGTCAGGAAATCACGGCGCGTAGCTAACTTCTAGAATGTTCTCTAAACATCCCAATTGTTTTATGAATATTATTTCATACTATTCAACATCTAATCCTTTCAAGCTGTAAGTGACTTCTCCATAGGTACCACTATCATCATCTGTAGCCTGAAAATCAGATACAATAACATTATACTTGTGTTTAACGTTAACAATTTTATCCTGATTTTGGAAATGTGAGTTGGTTGGGGAAAAATAAATGATTCCTGGCCATTTAAGAATTTCATAAATTACAAAGTGTAGTAAAGGCTGTAAAATTATTTTAAATTTACGTCTGGGTGCCATGGGTAGCCGAGTGGTTAAATTGAAGTTTCTCGCATCTCACGGCTATGATCCGGGTTTTAGTACCGGTTGGGTACTATTATACTATATGTGAGAAGAGCTTTGGGGTAAGCTTTTTTTCTCTCTCCTGTACTTCGGTTTTTTTCCAGATTCTCTAGTTTCCCTACCTCATTACAAAATCATCTCATTCTAGAGTCGTGCGCTAGATTATATCGAGTGTAGATAGTGTTAGGGTAGCGAGTGTGAATGAGCATATTATAAAGTGTTATCCTTAAATAAATTCGAGGATAAACGAAAAATCCTCATTTTTTCAATGAGAATGTTAGTTTTACAAAGTTGAAAGTTTACAAAGTCTGAAACACGCTTTTTTAGATCCTCACAGAAGACCACAGGTGAATAATTTGCATTCTAATTACTGTGCGTTCAAAGTTTCAATTGACATGATTTTTACAAATCATGTAAATAGATTAGAGGTAAGGACTGACGACACGGTGAAGATAGAGTATTGGTAAGGGACAGGAAATCTTACCGTAATTTTTGCTATGAATGATCCAGCAGGAATTTCTTCCGCAAAAGTATAATTGTATGAAGACTGTTGAAACTTTGGCTCGTTGTCGTTCACATTGATGAGGGTGAGCAATACGGTGGCATTATCACTGAACTTTTCCGCTGTACCAGTCTCTGTTACCACGATCTGCAAAAAATTGATACACATTTGTCATTCTCGATCTCATACTCTAAAGCTGTCCTCACAAAAATTCTGAAAAAAGTAGTTGCGCGCATGCGGAACTAATTAAAAAAAAAAAAATAGGTTGGCATGGTAAGACTTTTTGCAACACTAGTAAACTTACAGATTGGGATATTTCATTATACAGGAAGCCGATAGGTGATTAGTCTCCCTCGCATCCGTTTCCGGTCTGTTAAATTCCAGCTGGAATTTTTTTCGAACAGACCGGAAACGGATGCGAGGGAGACTGAGGCAGCGTTTACACGAAGCCGGCTATTTTCGTAAACGCACATTTTTTTATTCCGTTTATTTAGGCCTACCGCTTACACGAAAACGCTACTTAGCCGGAATTTTCGAAAACGCCTCTCAGAGTGGATATTTTTGAAAACGACGGCTATGCGTTCTCGTGTAAACGCTTTAGACGGCTATTTTCGGAAACGCTGAAGTCATCACTTTGGCTCAGTCATAATGAGAGAATTCATTATTCAAACTTTTATTCACCAAAATGCTTACAGACGCTGTTCAAGCGATGCGAAAACGATCCGAAAACGATAAGCGTTTACACGAAAACGCTATGTAAACGACTTTATTTTTAGCCGGGTAAAAAGTAGCCGGCTTCGTGTAAACGCTGCCTAATAGTTGAGAGTTGACTATAAAAATAAATGAACAATTTAATTAAATAAATCGCTGTTTATGTTACTATCCTTTGTTCTTGATACGTGATTTTCAAAAGCCATTTTAACGATTTATCAAAACTCTCATCTTTTAGAAATTAAACCAAATGGCTCAAAAAAAATCTATTAAGCACTGTTTGTTTTCGTTTAAACATGCCTCGAAAATAGTATATCTGAATTCAATAGAAATAAATATTTACTTACTGTAAATGTGAAGTTTATTTGTTTCTCGTAGTCCAGAGTACTGTTTATTTTTAGTATTCCACTATTTGGATTGATACTGAACTTTGTACTGTCAACTCCTGTCAGAGCATAAGTAAAGCGTCGATAGTCCGGCTGAAATATACAAAGTTGTACATAGCTCAAGTTCAGTTGGTGAGGCTCAATCTAGACGCTAAATGCAGATACTATTTTTCTATGATTACAGAAAGTGAGTGCGCCATTCATTGATTTCATATCCTTTGAGGATTTCATAAACTGACAGATAACATCGCTTTCCATTATTAGTCGCCCATTTTCTTTTTATTGCAAAGCTAGAATCTTTCCTGAAATTGAATTTTTTCTGTGATATTGAAAGCGGTCTTTAGCCTATTGGCGATGCAAATGACCAAGTGTACATGTTTTAATAGACATGAGAAATTGTAGAGCATTGTGAAATGCAAACCATATAATACAACTGAATAGCCAAGGCGTCACAATGTGTACTTACGTTTCTGTCTGCATCTGTTACAAGTAGCTGATTGGTTACAATACGTCCAGGAATTGCCTGGTCTTCTCTTACTGGAAAATAGTAACTATGCTGCGACAAGATCGGGGGGTTATCGTTTTTATCGATGACCGTTATTAGGACTTTCACTGTTGTGTTGGAGCTTGGATCTGGAACCTCAGAGGCCTAAAATGAAATTGAAAGACAAGAATATAAAACAAATGAAATAAAATAGCGCTAGCACCTTTATATTTAGAGGAAAAAATCCTTTGCAGTTGGTTATATCAATATAATTGTACCCTGATATAAAGCGTATAGCTCTGTATATTCTCAGCATCAATAGTCCCATTGACAGTAATCTGGCCAGAACTGGAGTCGATGGCAAACGCTCCCCCTTGGTTACCTGGAAACCATTACATGCAAATCAATCATTTTTTATTGTGTAACACTATGCATATAAAACAAGTAATGTTCTTCGTTGGGGTTCCTGTGTATTTTTCGATTTTTTGGGTTTCCTCTCATTCTAATTAAGATTCAAGATGGCTGCCAGTCTAGTAAAGTTGTTCACTGCAATCTCTGTATGTTTTCATTGAATTGGTCCGAGAAATGACACCATGTAGATAGTAAAAAATCACCAAAATAGATTCTATACTTTAACCTTTCGAACCCAGGCAAGTGGACCCGAAGTCCGATGCTCTAACCACTAGGCCACCACGTCTCTCTCTCTGGAATACCAGAAAAAAGATTGATTTACCTTGGTATATCTCATACTTGATTGGATTATCTACACCTGTATCGCCGTCTCTAGCTGTAACCTTAATCACCGATGTATTCTGTAGACAAAATGATATTTTATGAAATAAGCAACACCATACCAGCAAGTTTGTGGTAGGTGAACATGAAGACATTATGATCTGGCAACACAACTTTTTATGGGCGATCCTAACAATTAATTATAAAGAGAAATTTACGTTTTTGGAATTTTTGTAACTAACTGAAAATTAAACTGATTGATTTTCTTTAAAATGAGCAGAACTCTTGGAGGTAAAGTTCTAAAGATACTCTTCAAAAACAAATTTCAACAAAATTTATTTATCGTTGGTAACTCTGATGAAGATAAAACTGACACAATTCTATACTTTAACCTTTCTAACACAAGTAGTTCGAATGTCACATCATCAGAAAAATTCTGTAATGCGGCAACTTAAGGGGTTGTGGAAGTACAGACAAAATAAATTGGTACAAAGGACACGAATCAGTTCATCAAACTACCATACCTTTGGTGAGTTTTCGTTGATCTCAGTGATATATATAGACTGCTCAAACTTTGGTGGCATGTCACTGATATCAGTAACATCAAAAACCACTGTTGTCTCGCTCTTTTGTGGAGGACTACCACGATCCTAAAACATATAATATCAATGGCATTAGAATTATCCAATGATAACAGATTTTCAAAAACGGTATGATGATCAGGAAACTCATACCTTAAATCAAATGAAAATATGAGAAGTGTTAGGCGTTTATTGTTGGTAGCTTAAGCTAAATAAATATCTTTATAAAATTATCGTTTTTTAATGCAAGTTTTTCATATATTTGCGCGCAATTCAAAATTGAATTGACATGGATTGTTTTGAAATTATCGTCTCGACGTTTTTTTTACAATCTAAGTTATTTTTTACGATAATTAACGACCCGCAAAAATGACATCTTGACGTATATAGTCAATTGCACCACCACTGTGGGTCTACAAAGACAAAATACATACCCTGTATGCATGCTGGGAACAGCAGATCTTATACAGCCAAAATGCCCCCCCCCCCCCCCCCTAGCGTTCAATGACATAACGAGCTTTCTAATGATAATTCTCTCTTTTTTTCATACAACAAGCTACATATTTGTTTTAAAAAGGTGTATGTAAACAGTGTAAACCCAACATTTTGTTATTTTGTGAATGTCTTTACCTCTGCAATAACTGTCAGAACGTATCTTGATGTTTTCTCGAAGTCTAATGCTCCTGTCAGTGTAATGTGCCCATTTACATTGTCGATCTTAAACTTATCAGTCTGTGAAAAAAAAAGAGAAAAAAGAACTGAGACCTTGAGTGACTTTGATAATTCTTTTTTTTTTTATATCACCAAATGTCAGCATTAATGTAGATATAGAAAAGGTTCATTTGCATCAGACTTTTAGTGACTTTCACTGGTGTTCTTGTGAAATTTTAAATTTTTTGTATTTATAATTTTGTCTTTTTTCCTTGTTTGTCAGAGATTTTTCAAAAGAAACGTAACTTCTGCAAAGACGTGTTTCGCGCCGTCCAAACGTTTGGACGAATAAATTAATTCGCATACCAGTTATTCAAAAGTTGCCGACAACGCGCGCGCGCAAAACATATTTTCGCGCCAAAGCCATTTCTAAAGTGACGTAAAGTGATGCTCGCTTGCGTCAGCTCGCGCATGCTCGACAAAAAGATAAACACGTTCTTGCATAGGTTTCTATTGAGAAATCTCTTCTAAGCAGTGTAATGTCGTTCTAAACAAAATCCAAAATGAGTGCTATTTTAATAAAATTGTTCCCTGCACTCTTTGGAAGTTTTCATTGAATATTTCCAAACTGTTTGGCTATAGATAGTCAGGAGCATCACCAACAATACAATCCATCAACTACCAAATAAGGTAAGAATAGTCAACAAAGCAAACAGCAGTTGTTTAAGAGGAAAGTTTGTATTAGCCTAATTTTTTCGTTCTTACTTCCGCAGGAAAAATATAGGCTCTTTTTGTATGTGGTAGTAGTATATTTAAGTGTGAAATCCCGCATTCATTTGATTATTCACATTACGCTTCATAACAATTGGACATTGTATTCTCATCGACTTCCGGACTTGGCTTTGCGCTAGCGCGAATGTCAAGATGACTTCGGATGTTTCATTTGCGCATTCGCGCTAATATTTATTGTTGGTTTCCTTTGGTATTGTGTGACTCATTGTAACGTGACAATTCCGGCTCTCTTTGTCACGTGACGTTTCGGTGTCTTTGTCACGTGACCGTCTAATCCTTAATACTCAAAAGCCGGCTAATTTCATACTTTTAAAAATATACTACTTATAGTATGCAGGAAAAAAAACCCTGTTTGGAGGACGAAATCACAAAATGTCATTTTCCCCTGAAATTTCAGCAAAGAATATAATGTATTTCCCTAACATCATCGATTGATTATACACTTAAAATTTTATAGTCATCATCATCACTATCAACATCATCACTATCATCATTTTAAGCATACAGAAAGGAAATTGGTTCATACAATATTTAGTGAGTGCAATATATATATTTGTGCTAACCTCCCAAAGACTTTTAAATTGAATATCCTGTTGGTGCAAACAAATGCAGTGAAGTAACAATAGAAACAATAGTAATATAGTGAGCTGTGATCATTGTATTGGTGGCGCGTGATTCATTGCTATTTTGTCGACGAATCTGACTTCGAATATAAATTTTACTCAAATCAAAAATCAAGCATATGGTGCATTTTCATTGCAGCCACTACATTGTATATAAGGATTTCACATACAGTTGTCTGCCAAATTTATATTTGTACTCGGATTCATCGCCAAAATTGAGCCTTGCTCACGATAAAGTGAAATACAAAACTTACTGACAGTTGCATTCACGATTGTATTAAAAATGTTTGTGCTGAAAGGCCTGCCCCTGGAATAATGCATGTTTGACCAATGTGAGAGTTGCAATGCTGATGTGCTGTGAGTGTATATAAATGTGACAAAAAAGTTAGGCTTGAGTTTTATTTGTGATATTCGCTTTTATCGCGGTTTGATATTCGAATTGCGTGATTTTTTTGCACTAAAGCGAGGCGTTGTGTGGTAAACAAGCAAAGAATGCAAACAAAAATGCTGGCTATGAAAACTCTCATTTAAGTCCCTAAATTCCGCAACTAACTGAGTTAACTGAGCAGAAAGTTAGACTCGCCTAGATTCGCCAATGTTATAGAATATGTAATACCTACCGAGCTGGAGTCATTACTAAACCTATACTGCACGGCTGCATTAGCAGCTGAATCAGCATCAACAGCTTTGATAGTCAATAAATTAGTATTGACGGTAGTATTCTAGAAATAGACAATAGCATTAATGTGAATATCAACACCATCGTTATAATAATAGTCATCATCATCATCATCAGGAGTTTCCCGTATCTAACTAACTGCCTTGTGGATCTTTTATTTGTGCTTAAAGGAATTGCAAGAAGTCATGCTTTTGAAATAGAAAATGATGAAAGTTAATAAAACAAACTTTGATCGATATATTCAACCGAGAAATGAACAACGAATATAGTTTTGTTTTTATTGCAAAAGCATCGTCAGACAGATTCTTTTCGGCATCATCATTCAACATACCTCTGCGATTGATTTTCTGTATGGTTGCTCTGTAAATATTGGTACGTTATCGTTGGCATCCAGAACTGTTACAAATAATGCTTTTTCGGTCTAAGAATAAAACACAGACCAGAAAATCAAAAACAAATATTGGAAGCATGTGTCATCATCATATTTTTTAGGTAAATTCATCTTTTCCAATATTATTTCATTTTAATTATTAGGGGGAACGCTTCATAACGAGCTACCCCATGCTAATAAGAATTGCTTTGATTTACAAATACAAATTTAAAGGCACCTTGTAGGTGATTATCGTAAACGTAAACGCGATAATCAGCTGATTTTGCTTGCCTTTGTCAGTTGTGCATCAAAACATACATTCCAATGTGCAATTAATGCTCATTAACAGAGCTCTTTTGGCTCATTACCATTTTAAGAACTCATTAGCATAAGATTGCTCGCTATGTGAAAACGCTCTATTTAGTGCTAGGTAAGATTTAGTTATTCAATAACTAAGATTATACCGAGACATAAACACAATATCACAAAGGAATTGAAGTACATGCTATCTTTGTTTATGGTTCGGTGAATTATTAGTTAGTGCATCACTAAACCTTACCTGGCAGTAAAGTAGTTAGGAATTGTTTCACACTTATGTGCACTCTATTTTCCAAACTATTTACACAATTTACCTTTTTATCTGCATTGTTTACATCGTCAGTAACAAATGCTTTGAACTCATAATTCGCGGTGAGCTAGAGATAAAAAAGAAACTTTTCAGACTATATTCTGGTTCTTCATTAACCATGAGCAATGTTCTTTTGTGTTGAGTTGCTTATGTTAAATATGCATGTAAAATATAGAATAAATTATCAGTTTCAAATTTATTGATTTTCATGTATGTACCTTATCAATAATTCCCGTCGCCATTTTGAATTTATCATCGTGACGTCAACAGGTCGTCGACTCAGTAATTTACAAGGGGATATTGAAAATTCTGCCGACTTTTCGATGGATGGAAAAAGGATGCCAATAATATTTTAATACGTCATATATTGTTATTTCAACTGTAATTCTCACAAGCCTAATTCTCACAAGACACAAGACAGTAGTATCATTGGTCGAAAGTTTGGTTAGTTTAATGTGAAATAGCACTTAAGTATTTCTTTTTTCCATATGTATACACTATTACCTCTCTATTCAGCGTTTTCTTCAGCCTCAATTCAGCCTTGGTATTCTCTGTTTTTACAAGAGTGAATAACTCGGTTCCAGTTGCATCCAGAGAGTATGTCATAACGTCATTTTCCGGATCATCACCTATCAGCGTATAAACCAACGTACCTAGAAAACAAATAGTACCGTGTATGTTATAAAAACATTACCATTCATTCGTTTAAGAGCTGCGTGAGTAAGAGTACTTTCCTACAATAGTGATGGTGCTCTCTCTAAACTTGGCTTACAGCCTTACAACAAAGGCGTAACAACTATACTAAAGCTGGCATTTAAATGCTTGAAGATGTTTTAGCCACAAGTCTTTATGGACTATATTGTTTTAATAAGGACTGCGCTAACAAGAAAAGCCGGACAAAGTGATAAACTAGATTCCCTTCAGTTAAGCTAGGGAGCACCAAAAACCATATATTAATATATTTCTTTAGTTTACAAATCCGGATTGAGATAAATGTTTGAATTGTTATTCAGTTCATATTTGTCAAAGTTTTGTTAGTGTGTAGTATTTTTGTAATTACTCGTGCCTAGGCCCTTAGGCCGGGGGCACGAGTATTAAAATGGGTTGAGTTTTTTTTTATTCCAAGTCGAAAATCTGTGCAAGTTCAGACAAGCCTGAATAGCCTACGTCATTGTCCAACATTACCATCTCCTCCCCTCTGCACCATGTGATGTCACTTTTACTATCCCCACCCTGCAAAATCATACTGTCGTCACACCTTACTTTGAGGATTTATGTATAATACCACCTACTCCTGTTTTATCCCTCTAAATATTTTTTTTGGCCTTCAATGTGGGATACAAATGTGGCCCCATCAACCTTTTAGTCTGCAATCTCGTACCCCGAGTCCTCGTTACTTCGGCCAGCGGCTCGAAACAAGGACTCTGGCATAATCCACTGAAAAGTCCAAGATTTCTTGGACTTCCGGCTGCGCATGCGCCTTCACGGCCAATGTACAAACCGACCAATGGGGAATCGAGATTATGTCAGAGCTGATATTTAAAACTAAAATCCGTTGTAATTCTGATGGAATCGATATCCAGCATCGATGAACATACGGCGATATCGTCAATGAAAATGGATTTTTCCTAGTGATATTGTGGAAGTTTTGAAACAAAATTCATAGATTGTAATGATTATTTATTGAGTAAACATATTCCGAAGGGATTTTAGGTTAATTTGTGATTTTCGACGAGCTAGAAGAGAAAATCTGTCGGCCGTTGGCAGCCGTATGTGACGTAGCGCGAAACATTAAATAATTTCCTAACTTTTGCTTCAAATTGGCTGAAAATCTCTAGAAAGGTAAAGAAAATAGCGATACACAAGTACAGACTTAATTTTTATCATATTTTATATAATTTCTACTGCTAAAAACGGTCACAAACACATAGCTTGAGTTTATTTGTGTTTCCGTTTGTTAGCGCTTGCGTGGTTGTCAAAATTGAATGACCAATCAAATTTGAGCAAAAATCGGATTATGTCAGAGCCCTTGTTATCCGCTGCTGGCGAGGAAAAACGCGGGCTCTGAGTATGAGATTGTTTAGTCTGAAAAAAGCCGCGCGTGCGCACTGGTCCAATTCAAGCAAAACTTCGAACCGTTCAAAAACACTCAAAAACTCATTTTTATTAAACCAAATGTATTTCAAGGTGTTTATTAGCTATAAAAACACTATTTTGTGTGAAAGTTTGAAAATGAAAATAATCGGTTGAAAAATATTCAAACGGCCATTCGAAAATCCAAGACGTCATTAGCCACATATAATGAGCTTGGGCTACCTGTGACTGGTCATTATCATCCACGCGACATTTGATCTCCGGTCGTTGTTTTGAGAGGAATTGGCAAAACAAGCTTTGTTTTTTACCTCTTATTCTTCGTTGCCGATAACCAAAAACTCATTTATTGTATGGAAAAGAATCCTCATTTACATGGCAGGATTTTAAAGGCAGTTTTAGACAACTTTGAACTTGTCATGGCGTTTTTGTCGTCCGTCCCGTAAATCCAACAAATCAACTTGGTTTGGTCGGTGTTTGCTTCGAAGAAATCTTATAATTTTTCCCACATTTTTGCGTGTTAACATGGTGTAAACAAGATAAATCAAAGTTATACTGCTAGCAAGACATTTATAGACATTAGTAAGTGTTTCTGTGTATACATTTTCGAGTAAATATAATTGAAAATCTATTATCATGAATATTACATGTCAAAATAATAGAATAGAATAATAGAAATAATGTGCACTTGATATAATTCAATGTATTTTCCGATTCTTTCTATAATTATAAACAAGAAGTGTTTTGAAATATCATTCAAGAACTGCACACTAGCCAACAGCACATAACATGAGAATGACAAGAATGAACCGACTATGAATAACAAGTCATATCAAGGCCATCAAGGGCACGAGTAAACACTCCACCAGAGTGTCTAGCTTATAGGGCATCTGATCTAAGGATAATGTTCAATGCTTTTGGGGTATTGATTTCATGGGTTAACTCTATCAATCCATCCATCAACCCATCTATCTATCTATCTGTCATTCTGATTCGATCATTCAATCATCGTTAATTCATTCATTCATTTATTTATTCATTTAACCATTCATTCATTCATTCATTCATTCATTCATTCATTCATTCATTCATTCATTCATTCATTCATTCATTCATTCATTCATTCATTCATTCATGCATACATGCATTCATTCATTCATTCATTCATTCATTCATTCATTCACTCATTCATTCATTCATTCATTCATTCATTAATTCATTCATTCATTCATTCATTCATTCATTCATTCAATTATTCATTCATTCATTTATTCTGCATTTATTTATTTACTAATACATTTATCCATCTTTCGTGCATTTGTTCGTTGATACGTTTGTTCGTTAGTTAGTTATTGTATGTTGACAAATTAAAATGCATATTTTTACTTTTTCATCTAGTTTGATTATTTACTTACCAACTGCGGTATCTTCTTTTATAATTATGACAGGGTCCTGGTTTATGATGTGAGCCCTACTGTTACCGGCGGCTGTCGATAAAGAATTAAATAATAAAAATAAAACAAACAAACAAATAAAGAAACAATCGAACAGACAGACAGACAGACAGCAAAAAAGTAGGTAAACAAACAAACTCGTAAACAACCAAATAAACAATCAAACGACAATTATTATGCAGATCAATATATCTTCGATATATTACTAATGACCAACAGTTCGGAGGCGCTTTTTAATTAAAACTCACCAGACCTTATAATTAAAGCAAATTAACGTATGAGGAAGTCTTTCAGTTAAGTACTTTATTTTTACATTGTTCCAGAAGCTTCAATCGAACGTAAGTTAGATTTTACAATCATTCGCCCCCTTTTTGATTCCATGTGCGTCAAGAACACATGCCTAGAATCATCAAAAACGTTCCGATCTTTCACGGCTCGTTTCGTCACGAATGACTCGACCGGGGTGGATCGACGTAACAAGCTAAAAAAAGAAAACCTTTCAAATTAAGCGAATGGTTATTGATTTCCATTTTTTTTCTCCTTGTTTTTATTTGGGTTCAGATTTTTACTCATACTTTGATTCGGAAAGAGAATAGTAAAAACGACGTTCGCTTCCTAAAATGATCGGTATGTTCTCCCATGTATATGCACAATTTAAGCTCAATGAAATTGAAAGAGTTCAATTTTGGTTTCCTGTTTGAATGACATTGAGTGAGACAACTGAACTTACTCCCCATTTTAGAAAGTTTTTGCATTGGTATTTGATAAAGACATTCGTATCTTTAAAAAAATGACATTATCTCTTTTATTATTAAATACTTATACCAATATCTGTCTCATACCAAATACAAACGACACTAACTCCACCTCATCTATCCGTGCAATGAAAATTGCAGAACTAAAAATTAATAAATACATTACCACTTTTACAAAAACCATTATGCCCTTTGTTTTTGAGGTGCAGGTTTTGTAATGCAACTAAAATCAATTGTTATTTAAAAACAATAACACTAACAATAATTACCCCAAAAAATCAGAACGTATTATGAGTATGTGAAAGTAGAAAATTGATAGTCTATTAAATCAAGTATATTGTGCACTTTCAACATGTTGTGCAATGCAGTGCCCAGAATTCATATACATGGAGTTTGAAACAACGCGTGCTTTGCTCCTATAAAGTCATTTGCTGTTGACTATATGTTGATTACAAAGTTTACTCAAAAACATCCTAAAATTCCGTTATCAAGAAGGATTCTTAGGTCTGAATTTTTCTTAAAACATTATTTATTAGATCACATATATGTCTGAAACAACTGCACAGCACTTGTTACTGACGTAAATTGTGAAATTTCTATGGAACAGTTTTGCATCTTTATTGCTCTTTTCAGATTCGCAGCGGTAAACTTTGTCAATTCTCTACAGGCAAATAGATATTTAGAAAAATCATTTACAATAAGCATGGAAAGTTCCCACGCAGTTCTTTGCATACAGGAAAATTTTAGATACCAATATAGCTCAGACGATATTTTATCAGTAGTTATGTTTGTAGCTAGTCAAAACTTTGTGTCCGCTTTTGTTTATGTTTTACATGGGAGTTTAACTCACAGAAATATGGTTCAGTTTTTTTTCTGAACAAAATGTTTTCTCCTGGGATTAATGAGCAAACGTGCGGGCTTTGTTTTGCAAAATGAAATCAATTTCGTTACATTTCGAATGAGGGTAATTCGGGGTGGAGGGGACATGCGTTTTTACACTGACGGCGATCAAAATTTAACTCGGTTTTTTAGATCTTGGGCCACTAAAATTTTATGCAAAAACGGTTTTTCCACAAGAGTCATGTTATTGGAATTTAGAAAAAAAAGATCAATCAAATATGTTGGAAATGAATGTTTTTAGGATGAAAGTGTGTTGAGTGTTAATTTGTAGTAATTCAAAGGAAAAGGAAAATAGTGGGCTTTGAATCGCCTTTTGTAAATGAACTGGTGGTCGCTTTATAGAACAACAATAGTTTCCATTCGTTAATCGCTTGAGTCACTAAACATGCAAATTGCTTCCAGATGTAATAAATACTACAACAACTGACTTAGCACTTAAACTTCAGTTTTTGTGAAGTGACAACAAAAAAAGGTGTAAATACAACAATGTTAAATCCACTAAATGATGCTTTATTCCATTTTGTTAAAAAGTGCCATTTGAAGATGAACCATTCTTTGTGCTCATGCGAAAATTACTGGCAAAGAAAATAAACTGAAACTTCAAATTACATATTTTAAATGTTTTTAGCTTGAAAAGTTTGAAAAGTTGCTTTTACAGAAGAAAAAAAAATACGTGGCAAATACTGAAATATCCCATCAAAGGTTCACAATGTAAGCTGGGAGATACTTATTCTGTTCCGATATGTAAAAAAATGTACTTCTTCAAAATATATGTGCAGATCTGGACTTATTGTATTATTGCGTCCGTTTAAGTCATCAATTAATCTAGTTTTATCGCGAAAAACTGCTCGTTTATAACAAATTATAAAAATCTTAATGTTAAATTACTAAAAAAAAACGTGCGGCACAAGGCCAGTCCAAATATTCTCATGCACACACATGCGTCAAACACTACGCATATAAAGTTTGCAAAGAGGCTCAATATCGTTCACATGATTTTTTGAATAACAAATATGCTTAATAATATTAAAAAAAGTTTTAGAGCAATAAAGTATGTTATATTTCCTTTTACTAATAGCTGGAAAATAATGTAGCTTTGCAACACCAGCTATTATTTTGACATTTGTACATAGAAAAGAAAGAAATGTTTATCTTGGGTTATTTTTGTGAATGTGTCGAAAGTGATTTACTTTTTTCTATTGATAGAATGACGGCTATACGTTATTTACTGTAAATGATTTTCTATTTGATCAGCCTATCACTAAATAAATATTTGGACAATGATTAAGCAGGATTTTGATATTAAATATTTGAATTCCTCTTAATTCCTGTTAATAGTTTCATTCAATAATGCCGGACTGTATATGAGAGTGCTGATATTTGCTATGCAAATCTTGGTTTCATATTATTATAATGTGCAAGACTAATATTTCTGATTTTTTTCTTTCGACACAAAATAACCCAGGATAACCTTTTTTTAAATGAATTCAAACATTTTCTATGTATAAAAGATTCAAAATACTAGTTGGTGGTATAAAAAGTAAATATTTTTTCAACTATAAATAAAAGGAAATATAACAAACTGGTCTAAAACTGTTTTTATATTACCAAGCATATTTGTTATTCCAAAAATCATGTGAACGATATTGTGCATCTTTGCAAACTTTATATACGTATTGTTTGACGCTTGTGTGAGCATAAGAGTATTTGGACTGGCCTAGTATATATCTGTGTTTTAAGATAGATATATACTAGGCCAGTCCAATAAAAAAAAAAAAAAAGGCTTTGACTATACCAACATGATCTCTTTGATACCGTATCGAAAATAAGCTTTATGAAGACACAACATTGAATAATAAATTAAAATGTATCTTATTTATGCATGTATTAGCAGTTTAAGAAGCAAATACATTAAAAAATAAATCTTGAAAACGTAGTGATGATTGTTTATTAAGCTTTTGACACATTTACTATTATAATTTCTTTCAGTATTTTTGTGAATCAAAGCGGCCATTTGAGTAAGATCTGGTAGGCGTCTCTCGAACTTTTAATGACCGCACTTACTACTCGTGCATGAAAAAGAATCATCCGTATTATTATCATTATTATTATTGGGATAAGATTAATTAATAATATATTAATGAAATAAATCGGCATAATCTTTCTGAGATATTATACTTTAAGGGGTTGCGTGGCGATGTTCAAAATATCACGAAGCAGAATTAGCCATACAAAAACAAATTGCAAATTTATGTTTTTCGTTCAAATAATTCGACTAAGTTGCTGCGCATTTGGTTGGAAAATTATTTCATTGTAGTGAGATACGACAAGGTCGGATTGATGCAAATAGATATAAAGAATTTTAAGAGATAATTAATTTTTTTTCAATAATTTCAACGCCCTGGTTTAGAAGTGATATGTGGTAATTTAGTTTCCGTTGTCAAGGTAGAAAAACGTTCGCGAGCAGGAACAAAACGTTTTTACCTACAAAACTATCTAAAACGTTAAAATTTTACTTCAACTAAAATGGACTTAAATGAAACGTGAGCTCAAAACTTTAATATCTACCATATATGTTTTGTTGAATCCAATATGAAAGTCGTAGGCTCTTCTGGCGAGGTATAATTTCAAGTGCGTGCGAAGCAAAATGGCGGGATTATTTAGAACAACATATCATGCAAAGTATATATTTCCACATACATCCAAAAACTAGTTGTCCTAGTTCTAAACTGAGATGAAATTGCACAGAGTGAGTCTTTCGCAAAATGTGCTAGTTTCGTGTTAAATGTTTATAGATTTTATAATGATTTTTTTGTCATGCAGAATGTGGTCATCAATGCGGTAAAGTGGAAGTTTTAATACGGTCTACTAGCTTCTAATTTGAGTGAATATATATTATAGTCTAAAAACAACGAAATCCTCTGAACACAACTAATTGTTATATATTTCTTTATCTAAACAAAGAACTATAGAAAACATATCACTTCTTCAATCCTAAGCTAATACAAACACGAGATTTGACAGTAAGTAAATTTGAATTTTGGAACAACTACAATTTAACACTGGTGTTTGTACGGCCCTCAGTGTCAATGTAATTCAATTTTTCATACATGAGAAACTACAGAACATGCTGTTATTCATAGCAATATTCCCTTAACTTTTAAAGCAAGACGAAATGTGGTTTGAGACACATAGAAAGTAAAAGAAAAAACTGTGAAAAACGTTACTCAACCATGTGTTATCATTATATAACGGTTTCTTACGAAGACTTCTGGTACCGCGTTGTTAAGATACGAAATACCTAGCACAATCTATTATAAAGCGATCATAATAGTCTAAAAAATCTTACCTGAATAAGCTCCATAGACAAGTGAAGAGAAAGTCATCCAAAGCAGCACTAATTTTCGCCTGAATTTCATGGTGGTATATAAAATGATGTATCGATTTTTACTATTTAATTTAATGTCCTTAGTTTTGACATATCAGAGTGGGATCGCTCACATCGCTTCAAACGAGTATAACTTTTTTCCCTGAAAAACAAAATGAAATGAGAAATTATCAATAAAATATTATGAACAAAACACCTCGATACCTTAGCAAGAAGCAGGCTAAAAAGTAACGTTTTACAGGTACAGTGAATAACGATAAAGCGAATGTTTCATATACTATACGATACCAGCTAAATTGTTTGTTCAAATTTTTCATTCATTAGACAGTTAATGCTTACCATTCAAAGTACAAACAGAACAAAATACTTCACAAAGTTCGGTATTCAACACCGCCTTGGCCAAGTTCAAAAATCAAGGTATTTTAAACTAACATTTAGAGAATATTTCAGGCTTAGATTATTTGTTTAAAGTATGTAGTTCGCCAGTTGGCAATGTTATTGTTGAATGCCGCTGGGTTACTTGTGATGTCATCGCTAGTATTACAAGGACTGAATATTTTAAATATAGCTATGATAATATACAAGCTTATAAATCATGATCTATAACTCCGATGTACTAAATTAAAACTTTAGTGTGTTGTAGACATAAATAAAAGTTAAAGTTTCGAGTAATTATTGTTGTTGTGAAGAAACGTTTAGCGAGCGACAAAAACAAGCGACTACAAATTGAAAACCAAGTCCTTCGTATATTCAAAATTGAATAAACATCAAAATTTCCATCAAGCAAAAAGTAGAAAACTGCAAAACTCAAAGTAACTGAGAGAGCTCAATTTACGCCCCAAAGTTGCAAGTTACCAGACACTGAGCTAACGATCGGTTTTTGTTTGATTTGTATACATGTTACTTAATTTCGTTGTATTTGTATTTTAGCAGGTAGAATTCAAGGATTGTATATATTATTGTTAAATCAGTTCATTTTAATTTATGCTTTCTTCGTTAGCAAAATAATATTAATTTTGGAAACTGAAACTGACAAGTTTGTCTTTATACATTTTTGCTTCAAACCGCCGTCCGAACGACGCCGGGCAGGTGAAAAAACAAAATCCATCTCGCTGCTCAACATGTTCAATTTCTTAGCACTATCATTAACATAAAAGATTATGAATAAAATGTTTAAAACAAAAACTATTTTCCTGAGATCTAAACCAGCTATGCCCTTATAATTTACAAACCTTAGAAATTTTCTTCAGTTTTTTTTTCAGCTTGTTTCCAAGATTTTGGGAATTCCACTTTAGAAATTGTGTAAGTTTACTCAACAAAGGTGTTGTTATTCATGAATTTTTCAAAGCTCAAACGATGCCAAGGTTTCTATACAAGGCCTGATTGATAATTGGTTCGATTATAGCAACATCTATTAGTATGCTAATATATATATAAAAAAATAATTTTCATATGACGATGTTTTTTTTCTACAATGAACTGAACTATGCAGATAAAACGACGCATGCTTTGTTTTTTTTTAATTCCTGTCGATATAATTTCTGCTGTATACTTTGAAGGCTACGAAACTAAGAAGAAAGAATTCGAAACAAATAACAATATATTTTTTCAACGGCGGTTCGATCGTTTTTCCTTGGAAACTACGGTCTGCACTTTAACTGTTTCCATCAGTTCATCTTTTCAAGATCACAAGCCTAAATGATGACTAAACTAAATGAACCGTGTGTTTCTCAATGTGCTGAGTGCACTCAGAAAAAAATCTGGTCTCTTCCTCGATCATTGAGAGAAACGCACGAATATTTTATTTCACTGTTAAACGCTATTGTTTGTTACTCTTACTGAAATATGTATTTGTACTTGAAGCCATAGACCCTGGTAAAGTACTTCAGGAAGTCGATAGCGTGCATTTTCTTTCCGTATTCCTAGGCCGGAAGGCATTCACAGGTATACATGGAAACTTTCGACTAGCTGAGAATGCTAACTTTGTAAATTCCAGTTGTTTTTTGATACGTCGTGTGAAAGATTAATGAATATACGTGAACGCACTAAAAGAAATGTTTTGTTCAAAATTAAAACCAATTTGATGTGGAGGTTTTCCTGCAATATTCGTAGCATAGCACCTATACGTACGTACTAACGTACGTACCTACCTTTTTCCCCTACCCCCTACCCATATATCTATACATATCTGTCTGCCTTAATAGTAATTTCTATAGGCAAAATGTACGCATAAACTATGGTAAATCGACATATATATCAATTCACTAACTCCAAAGTCTGGGAAAACACTAGCTACCCAGCTCATTCAAATGCCTTTTTATGCATCCTTGAAACGGAAGTATAAGAAATATTTGATAAACGATGAACAGTAATGAAATATACCACGATCGATACATACATATATTTTTCTTCGTCGATCTAGTTTTCCTTTTAAAAATGAACATTACTGCAGCCAACTCGAAAGCATTGCTCCTTTGGGCTCCCGTATACATTGTAATTCAGTATAATTGTAAATAAAATGTTTCTTTATGTATTAAAAATAATCAAAAATATTGTAAATAACAGCTGTAAATAGTGTGAATGAAATTAAAATTGAATTGAATTGAAAGTATAACTGGTTTCTGAATTGCCATGATAACTTTTAGCTGCGGTGCTACCACGAAGTTAGGTAACTTGAATTACCCAGAAATAAGTCTATTAAATTATTATCAACAAGCCCGTGGAGTGATTATCCCATGAATAAAACGTACGTTTTATCATTTAAGATTGAAAACACTTCAATTATCACTGAAGTGTTAATAGTATTTCCGCGTCACATAACGTAGAACTTGTCAACAATTCCAAGAAAGTGGATGCTTTATATAGTTCCAGTTGGAATCAAACATAGGTGTACTTGACTTACTTTTAGCTACGTTAGTTTTCTTAATCAGCAAGATCGTAAGAATAAGAAAAACAGGCAAGACTACAATCTTGGACAACATGAATTGAGACTGCGTGCGCAAAAACGCCTATTTTTTATTCAATGCATTTTTCACATTCACGCGCATTTTTCAGACATGTGATACCCCTTCCCCATCTCAATGTTGTTGCCAGACAGCAGGGGGAGTGCAGGGGGGGGGGGGGGGGGGGGGAGGGGGAGGGGCAACACCACAAAAAATTCGTCTCAACTGTTTTGTCCAAGACTGTAGTTGACGTCATGCTCAAAATTCAACGTTATGAATGCATTTATTTTAACACTCTGACCACTGGACCATGCTGCTTCCTATATATAGCAATTTCAAATAACAGTGTCATCACCAAAAGGCAATAGGACATTCCAAGACCACTAGGAACGATGGGTAAAAGTCATGACAGAATGTGAAATGGCATCTTGGACAGTCAAAAAGATGAATATTTACCTTTTAATCTATGGAGCGAACAGAAAGCAAATCAAGTCATAACTAAATGGCATGAATTTCTTGCCAACTGCTGCAATAATTAATATAAAAATTAGGTAAACCTAATAGCGGAGCTCCGATTTAATGAAATGAATTATTTATTCAATCATTTATTCTTTCATTTGTTCATTCACTACGAATTATCAAATACTTGATCAATTTTTTTTGCTATGTTATTTTCTTTTCATTATCAAATAATCATATAATCAATTGAAATACACAAAGCTTTATGCATGCGACAATTGCGAAAAATATGTTGTTATGCATGGTAAAAATAGCACTTGTCAGTTAGAATTGATTGTCCAATGAGAAGTTAGAAAAGCACAAACATGGCTTCTTTGAGTTGTAGATGCGGTCATTTTATTGCATGCTCAGCATTTCTCAACATTTCTCATGACTCGAAGCAAGGAGAATCCTAAAGTCGGTGCGTGCATAAAATTGTTGTGCAAAAATCACCTCCCTTCCCTCCTCACAAGTTAAATAACACATCAAAGAATGGCCTTAAGAAAGTTGTCCTTCGCACAGCCATCGCTCCATATCCATATTTGGAATAGCTTACCTTATTTGGAAGTACGCTTAAAGCCTTTTAAGTTTTTTTTTGGTTGTCAAGTGATGTTTCCAAAATGTTTTCTGCATGGACCTCGGCATCCTCACCTAGCTACCCGCAACATCAGATATTAAACCTGAGACTGCTATGAAAATATATTTTCTTTCAAAAATCGTCCAAGTAAAAATAACGATAATCAGTGAATCTTTTGATTAATTTCGATAATGTTTGTAACAAAATAGTTTTTCGTTGTTGGCATATGTATAATAACTGCCAATCCTATTGATGTTGTTATGGTTAGGTCATATCTAAGTTGGATATTCGTCAATGCAATCAACGTTCTTCTATCAGGGATTATGAGCATGTACTATCCATATTTGGCAAAATAGTTCTTAAATTCACTCGAGTCGGTCTTTTTGCACCAACGCAAAATTAAATGGATTGCGAAATTTTGAACAAATTTTTTTTTCTTCAAAATGTTGTAATTTTTTACCAACACCACTTCCTAAAACTTCTCTCATCCAGACACCTGGAAAAATCTGTGCGCAGTGGTAACAATTAATGGTGCGCAGTTCAAACGGATTTATACTTCCGGGTTGTTGCCATGATCACCAGCTGAAATGCTTTCAGCTGGAACAGTTCAATAACATTTGTCGAGACATGCATACATAGTTTTTAAAAGTTGGTGGCGTGGATGAATAGGAGAAAGCATGCATGAACAAATGATTTCTGGGAAAAAGTTTCTAATACTTTATGTACATGTATATTGCTTCAATTTTTGTACAGACCATAACCATCTGCACCCAATGGAGTTTTTGTAAAGTCAGCATCGTTTATTTGTTTCTATTGTTGCCTTTTTCTCGATGTTACTCAAACAACCCATAATTCGCTTCGGTAGTGCTTAATTTTTTTTCTCTTGGAGACAACGGTTTTGAAATGGGTGTATCACAAAAATGTGTTTACCTTGCAGTTTCAGTTTGCAAATCAAACCGAGAAAAGCAAGCAAAGTCGACTTATTTTCTCTCAAGACATTTCTCAATTCACTCGTAAGACGTGCCAACAGTGTCTGGCTGCAAACGAAGCGAAAGAGTTACAAACTTTGGTTTCGTACTCTCATAAAGTTAAACTGATTCGTGAAAGAACAAGTTAATTTGTTATTAAGATGACATTTGGAAGGAATCAGCTCACATTTTGCATAGTGTTTACTTATTTCATTTGGAAATCTAATGCAGGTAAGTCAAAGCACTAAAATAATTACGTTCAACTAAATATATACTCTTTTTATAAAAATATGAATTTGAATTCGTAATATCCTGTTTATGAAAGTATTATTAATTTAAAAAGTTATTGGCTTAGTTGCATAAAGCCCGTTGACATTCGTTTTAGTGTTGGATTGCTTGTCGACTTTCGATATGACTGGCATTATTATATTCGATTAATATATATATATATATGTATATATATATATATAAAATGAATCTCCGATTCGCTCATAGACCAGCATTATCAATATTAGTTTATACTTTAATTTGTGCATTCAGACATTTTTAGACTAAAATTCAATAGCTCGCTACAAATTAACTAACATAGGTACACAAGACACAAGGTATTTGAATGCAGCTGTGAGACGGGACCGGGACGCGGTAAAAAGAGCGACTGAGGACGCAGGTCGCGGCCATCCTCGGTGATAAACCTTCAATAAAGCATATTAATATCTAACCTCTAATCAATATCATGCTTGTATAACCGAATTACACATGTAAATATTACAGATTGTAAAGCGCATTGAGACATTAGGTGCGTTGTACTATACTACATAAAATTCCTTCGCAAAAATGATTTTTTAAATATTTGCTTACTCTGTATGCTTGTTTCATTGTAATGTGAAAACGCAAGAGGGGGAGGGTTGATGTATTTCCTGCACAACATCTCACCCGTCAAGTATGGCAATCTTTTTACATGGAAAGGGCCAGTGAGGGCCACTAAGAGGGAAAATATCGACAATTCCAGAAACAATTCACGTGGCAACTCAACTGCAACTTCGTTGGACATACATCGTCAATTTATCAAATCGAACATACATTCTCATTGTCTGTCTTAGCTGTTATTGATCATAGACGACGTCAAAAAATGCTCAAAACTCAAGTGGAACCACGAGCGTATCAAGTCACGAAGCAGACAAGTTGCCGTATAGTATGCAAAACTATCCAATTTAGGAAAAAAAAACAATTTGTAGTTTTTGAAAATTTAATTTAGTAATGTAGTCCTTTTGTAACTCAAGCTGAGATTTGATAAAAAACAATAGCCGATTAGCTGCCACAAAAGCGACTGCATGCTTGTTCTCCATAATCAAGCCACAACTTATGCGATGCAAATTTTTCAAATTTTAAAATATCTTCAGCACAATCATTCAATTCTTTTAAAAATTAAAGAAAACAAAGCTAAATTTCATTCATAAAGCGATCGATGCAATGAGGTGTGCTAGCAACCAAACAAAGCATTTTGAACTTGATGTTTGTTTGAAAAAATTTTAACGTCAACTGATGGCGGTCTGAACTGTTTTCCAATAAAGCTGAACAAAAAACTGGTAGACAAAACACAATCATCGGATCACAATTAAGCATTAGAAGTGAATTTTTGTGTTTCTATAACAGAGTTGTTCGATTGTTTGTTTATTGTTTGTTTATTTTATTTTGATTTAATAATTTATCGACAGCAGCCGGAAACAGCAGGGCTCACATCATAAACCAGGACCCTGTCATAATTATAAAAGAAGATACCGCAGTTGGTAAGTAAATCATCAAACTAGATGAAAAAGTAAAAATATGTACTTTACTTTGTCAACATACAATAACTAAGAAACGAACAAATGTACGAAAGATGGATGGATGGATGGATATGGATGGATGGATTCATGGATGGATGGATTCATGGATGGATGAATAAATGATCCAATGATTGAATGTATTAGTAAATGAATGAATGCGGAAAAAATAAATTAATGAATGAAGCGAACGAACAACAAACGAACGAATGAATGAATGAATGAATGAATGAATGAATGAATGAATGAATGAATGGATGAGAAAAAGAATGAGGGAGTGAAGAGGGGATTAATGAGTGAGTCAGTCAGTGAGGGAGTGAGTTGAGTTAGTGATTGAGGGAGTTAATGATTGAATGATTGAATGAGAATGACAGATATATAGATCGATGGATGGATTGATAGAGTTAACCAATGAAAGCAATACTCCAAAGGCACTGTTATCCTTAGAGGCCTTATAAATTACAAAAATACTACAGATTAACAAAACTATTTTACTAACTGAATAACAGTTCAAACATTTATTGAAATCCGGATTTGTAAACTAAAAAATATACTAATATATGGTTTTTGTTGCTCCCTAGCCTAATTGATGGCAATCTTGTTCATCACTTTGCCTGGCTTTTCTTGTTAGCGCAGTGCTCATTAAAACAAAATAGTTCATAAAGACCTCTCAGGTGTATTAAGGCTTGACTTGCCTTAAAGAATATTAAAACAATATTTAGCAAAACAGATCACGTGACCAGATTTTCAAATCATATTTGTCAACATATCTCGTGCATGAACCAAGAATGCTAGGTCATGTTAAAAAGCTTATTCATATACATATTTTTATAAGTGTTCAATCAATACCAAATTTGATCCAATTAAAATTGCTTTAATTTTACCTATTTTGACTTGAAAAATAGACGCCATTGATTGGCCAGCCTATGATCACGTGGCTCAGATTTCGCAATATTTTCCTATAGAATTGTTGAAATGTCTAATTTCAGTTACACCAACAATTTTGGTTACATATGAGACAAAATTCATCAAATTACAAAAATAAACAGTTTTATGCCTAACTTTAAGGCAAGTCTATGGCGCGCCGTTTGTTTCAAAATTTATACAAAATAACTTTTAGACTGAAAATAGCTTTGGTTGGAAAAAAACCTTTGGTGTAAATAAGGTTTGATACGCAACACAATCTATTACATGCCGAAAAAAACATTTAATAATAAAATATATATTTGATCACCATGAAATTTATTTGATGGTCAAAACATCTTTTAGATGTCAGAAAATGATTTGATGGTCCAAATATCTATTGGAAGTCAAAAATCTATTTGATGTTCACAAAACCTATTTGATGGTCAAAAAACCTATTTGATGGTCAAAAAAATCATTCCGTAGATGTCGAAAAAACTATTTGATGGTCAAAAAACCTATTTGATGCCGAAAAAAGTATTTGATGGTCACAAAATCTATTTGATGTCAAAAAAAGTATTTGATGGTCACAAAATCTATTTGATGTCAAAAAAAAGTATTTGATGGTCACAAAATCTATTTGATGTCAAAAAAAAAGTATTTGATGGTCACAAAATCTATTTGATGACGAAAAAAGATTTGATGGTCACAAAATCTATTTGATGTCAAAAAAAAGTATTTGATGGTGACAAAATCTATTTGATGTCAAAAAAAAGTATTTGATGGTCACAAAATCTATTTGATGACGAAAAAAGTATTTGATGGTCACAAAATCTATTTGATGCCGAAAAAAGTATTTCATGGTCACAAAATCTATTTGATGTCAAAAAAAAGTATTTGGTGGTCACAAAATCTATTTGATGACGAAAAAAGTATTTGATGGTCACAAAATCTATTGGATGACGAAAAAAGTATTTGATGCTCACAAAATCTATTTGATGACGAAAAAAGTATTTGATGGTCACAAAATCTATTTGATGCCGAAAAAAGTATTTCATGGTCACAAAATCTATTTGATGTCAAAAAAAAGTATTTGATGGTCACAAAATCTATTTGATGACGAAAAATGTATTTGATGGTCACAAAATCTATTGGATGACGAAAAAAGTATTTGATGGTCACAAAATCTATTTGATGACGAAAAAAGTATTTGATGGTCACAAAATCTATTGGATGACGAAAAAAGTATTTGATGGTCACAAAATCTATTTGATGTCAAAAAAAAGTATTTGATGGTCACAAAATCTATTTGATGTCAAAAAAAGTATTTGATGGTGACAAAATCTATTTGATGAAGAAAAAAGTATTTGATGGTCACAAAATCTATTTGATGACGAAAAAAGTATTTGATGCTCACAAATCTATTTCATGACGAAAAAAGTATTTGATGGTCACAAACTCTATTGGATGACGAAAAAAGTATTTGATGGTCACAAAATCTATTTGATGACGAAAAAAGTATTTGATGGTTAGCTGCAAGGGACGATACGCCACACTAGAGACCACACAAAACAGGAAACTCTGCTCGCTCATGTGACTGATAAAATTCCAGAAAGTGTAACTTTGCGGTTTTAAATGTCCAAGACAATAAAATGCCGATCTCCGGTTTTTGCGTTTCGCATGAAATTGTTCTTTTGTAATAAGTTCTATGATGTATAAGAAGGTTGTACAATGTGGAAAAAAGTATTTGATCGTCACAAAATCTATTTGATGACGAAAAAAGTATTTGATGGTCACAAAATCTATTTGATGACGAAAAAAGTATTTGATGGTCACAAAATCTATTTGATGCCGAAAAAAAGTATTTGATGGTGACAAAATCTATTTGATGAAGAAAAAAGTATTTGATTGTCACAAAATCTATTTGATGACGAAAAAACTATTTGATGGTTAAAAAAGCAATCAGTTGCCGAAAAACTGGTTTGATGGATTATTTTTTTCCAGAAGGAGGAATATCATGAGTTTTTTGAACTGTTGATTACAAATACTAAAAATTAAATGCTTGCAACACAAACATACATGAATGCAATGCAAACAAAGTACGACGGTCACGCCGAGTTGTAAAACTAATACCAACTAATTAAACATTATTTAAGGAACACTTTCTGAAGCGAATCAAAGCAATGGCAATGAAATACGCAGAACTTTCACTATAAACCATAATTCAATCGTGTGCACTCAATAGGATGTGATGGAATTCGATGTAATCAAACTACCACATGCTGTGTGAGATTTGGATAAACAACAACAACAAGATAACAGGATCTTGTCTCAAAGTACACACGAGTGACCACGAGTGACCACGAGTGACCACGGATGACCACGGATGACCACGAATGACCACGAATGACCACGAATGACCACGAGTGACCACGAATGAGAAAATGAAAAATGCGACAAATTCAAAAGAGAAAATATGAAAAAAGTCAAAAAAGGCATATTAAACACAAAAAAATAAAATAAATAAATACAAAATGAAATAGCAAAAAATAAATAAACAAATAAAAATAAATAAAGAAACAAATAAATAAATAAACGTTCAAATTTTCTCGTGTTATTACTAAATGAGTGAATGAATAAAATAATTTAATGGCAAATATGAATATAACTCAATTGTGACCACATGCCGGTGGATACGGTGAGTGTGGAAGACTTTCAAAATGGGCTGATTGCCACCCATAATGAGACGATATACAGAAACAACACATCAAATAAGCTATAAAACATAATGGTGTAAATTCCCGAGCTGCTAGGGATTAGGTCAATATGAATTACCCTTATAATGGTTGCATGTGGACCCACATTTACCGATCTACTAGAATAACAAAGTGATGAGTTGAAAACTAGCAAAAACAAACGACCCGTCATGTCAAAATGATAGCAACAGGAAGATATATGACATTTGTGGTTTTGTTTACGTTACTTTAGTGTACGGTTCTTATCTTTTCTTTGTTTGCATTATCCAGATACGTAAATATTATCATAAACGATTCAATTTAGAAACGAGAATCAAATGTGACTTGTACTATAATGCTACTTTTAATTGTACTTATTTGAGATAAACTATAGTAACTGTGATACAATAAGTAATATCTTAAGCTACATTTTTTTTGGACAGCACTTCTTGTAGCGAGATATTGATTCAAATGTGATTTAACGGTATGTTAAAATGTTTCGTTATATTTTGAAAACGTTATATCCACTCGTTCCTGTTCCAAGCACTGAAAAGCATCAAAATTAATATTCATGTTTATTTTTTTTATTTGTGTTAAATATGTTTTTTTCACTTTTTCATTTTTTCAATTTTCTCGCTACATATTCATCAATTCACTCTTTATTACTTTGTTTAATAATTTTTAATTCATTTATTTCATTTTGTATTTATTTTTTATTTGCGTTTACTATGTCTCATTCGCGTTTCCATTTTCTCATTTATCTCATTTTTTCACTTTTAATTTTTCGCTATTTTTCATTTTCTCACTCGTGGTCACTCGTGGTCACTCGTGGTCATTCATGGTCACTCGTGGTCACTCGTGGTCACTCGTGGTCACTCGTGGTCATCCGTGGTCACTCGTGTGTACTTTTAGACAAGATCAGATAAAAGTAATGAGCAAATGGATTAGTGCATTCCTCAGCTAATACAATCAATACATCAATCATTACTGAAAGCAATGGCATTCACACAGCTATCATAATCCACTCAGAAGGAAATGGAATGAAAAATAAGGAAATATTAGAAACCCGCTCGTTCCCGAGAATGACAACACCATTTTCCGAGTGTGCGCAGTGCGTTTTTAACCCGTGCCTGAAAAAAGAGCATAACGGTATAACACAATATTACAAAAAAATTTTGCTAAGGGACGGACCATTAGATATTTGAGGGGGGGGGGGGGTGGATTTTTTTTGTGCAGGATATTTTTTCCCATGTGATGTCTGTGAAGGATATTTTCTTCTTCCCTGTACGATATTTTTTTTATTTGCACATCTGCCGTGCACAAGTATCACTGTATTGATGATTTTTGGACAGGTTCTAGTTATTATTGTATTGAGTGTAATACATCAAAATTACAATTGTTCCGAAGATTGAGAGCTTTAAATGAGATGTAAATACGATATACAAGATCTTAGTGTGATAGTAAATTTATAAGTCTCAATACGTTCAGACTGTTCATATATAATCATACTTTTTTCATCTCTCATTTCAATTTCTCGTCCCATCTTATGTTTCCTTCCATTTCCTTCTGAGTGGATTAAGATAGCTTTGTGCATGCCATTGCTTTCAGTAATGATTGATGTATTGATTTTATTAGCTGAGGAATGCACTAATCCATTTGCTCATTACTTTTATCTTGTTGTGGTTGTTTATCCAAATCTGACACAGCATGTGGCAGTTTGATTACATCGAATTCCATCACATCTTATTGAGTGCACGCGGTTGAATTATGGTTTATAGTGAAAGTTTTTGACGATCAAATACCTTTTTTCGACATCTAAAAGATATTTTCACCATCAAATACTTTTTTCGTCATCAAATAGATTTTATGACCATCAAATACTTTTCTCGCCATCAAATAGATTGCGTGACCATCAAATACTTCCTTCGTAATCAAATAGATTGTGTGACCATCAAATACTTTATTCGTCATCAAATAGATTTTGTGACCATCAAATACTTTTTTCGTCATCCAATAGATTTTGCGACCATCAAATACTTTTTTCTTCATCAAATAGATTTTGTCACCATCAAATACTTTTTTTGACATCAAATAGATTTTGTGACCATCAAATACTTTTTTTTTGACATCAAATTGATTTTGTGACCATCAAATACTTTTTTCGTCATCAAATAGATTTTGTGAGCATCAAATACTTTTTTCGTCATCCAATAGATTTTGTGAGCATCAAATACTTTTTTTTGACATCAAATAGATTTTGTGACCATCAAATACTTTTTTTTGACATCAAATAGATTTTGTGACCATGAAATACTTTTTTCGGCATCCAATAGATTTTGTGACCATCAAATACTTTTTTCGTCATCAAATAGATTTTGTGACCATCAAATACTTTTTTTGACATCAAATAGATTTTGTCACCATCAAATACTTTTTTCGTCATCAAATAGATTTTGTGAGCATCAAATACTTTTTTCGTCATCCAATAGATTTTGTGAGCATCAAATACTTTTTTTTGACATCAAATAGATTTTGTGACCATCAAATACTTTTTTTTTGACATCAAATAGATTTTGTGACCATCAAATACTTTTTTCTTCATTAAATAGTTTTGTCACCATCAAATACTTTTTTTGACATCAAATAGATTTTGTGACCATCAAATACTTTTTTTTGACATCAAATAGATTTTGTGACCATCAAATACTTTTTTTTGACATCAAATAGATTTTGTGACCATCAAATACTTTTTTCGTCATCAAATAGATTTTGTGAGCATCAAATACCTTTTTCGTCATCAAATAGATTTTGTGACCATCAAATACTTTTTTTTTGACATCAAATAGATTTTGTGACCATCAAATACTTTTTTTTTGACATCAAATAGATTTTGTGACCATCAAATACTTTTTTCGTCATCAAATAGATTTTGTGAGCATCAAATACTTTTTTCGTCATCCAATAGATTTTGTGACCATCAAATACTTTATTCGTCATCAAATAGATTTTGTGAGCATCAAATACTTTTTTCGTCATCAAATAGATTTTGTGACCATCAAATACTTTTTTTTGACATCAAATAGATTTTGTCACCATCAAATACTTTTTTTGACATCAAATAGATTTTGTGACCATCAAATACTTTTTTTTTTGACATCAAATTGATTTTGTGACCATCAAATACTTTTTTCGTCATCAAATAGATTTTGTGAGCATCAAATACTTTTTTCGTCATCCAATAGATTTTGTGAGCATCAAATACTTTTTTTTGACATCAAATAGATTTTGTGACCATCAAATACTTTTTTTTGACATCAAATAGATTTTGTGACCATGAAATACTTTTTTCGGCATCCAATAGATTTTGTGACCATCAAATACTTTTTTCGTCATCAAATAGATTTTGTGACCATCAAATACTTTTTTTGACATCAAATAGATTTTGTCACCATCAAATACTTTTTTCGTCATCAAATAGATTTTGTGACCATCAAATACTTTTTTCTTCATTAAATAGTTTTGTCACCATCAAATACTTTTTTTGACATCAAATAGATTTTGTGACCATCAAATACTTTTTTTTTGACATCAAATAGATTTTGTGACCATCAAATACTTTTTTCTTCATTAAATAGTTTTGTCACCATCAAATACTTTTTTTGACATCAAATAGATTTTGTGACCATCAAATACTTTTTTCGACATCAAATAGATTTTGTGACCATCAAATACTTTTTTTTGACATCAAATAGATTTTGTGACCATCAAATACTTTTTTCGTCATCAAATAGATTTTGTGAGCATCAAATACCTTTTTCGTCATCAAATAGATTTTGTGACCATCAAATACTTTTTTTTTGACATCAAATAGATTTTGTGACCATCAAATACTTTTTTTTTGACATCAAATAGATTTTGTGACCATCAAATACTTTTTTCGTCATCAAATAGATTTTGTGAGCATCAAATACTTTTTTCGTCATCCAATAGATTTTGTGACCATCAAATACTTTATTCGTCATCAAATAGATTTTGTGAGCATCAAATACTTTTTTCGTCATCAAATAGATTTTGTGACCATCAAATACTTTTTTTTGACATCAAATAGATTTTGTCACCATCAAATACTTTTTTTGACATCAAATAGATTTTGTGACCATCAAATACTTTTTTTTTGACATCAAATTGATTTTGTGACCATCAAATACTTTTTTCGTCATCAAATAGATTTTGTGAGCATCAAATACTTTTTTCTTCATTAAATAGTTTTGTCACCATCAAATACTTTTTTTGACATCAAATAGATTTTGTCACCATCAAATACTTTTTTCGTCATCAAATAGATTTTGTGACCATCAAATACTTTTTTCTTCATTAAATAGTTTTGTCACCATCAAATACTTTTTTTGACATCAAATAGATTTTGTGACCATCAAATACTTTTTTTTTGACATCAAATAGATTTTGTGACCATCAAATACTTTTTTCTTCATTAAATAGTTTTGTCACCATCAAATACTTTTTTTGACATCAAATAGATTTTGTGACCATCAAATACTTTTTTTTGACATCAAATAGATTTTGTGACCATCAAATACTTTTTTTTGACATCAAATAGATTTTGTGACCATCAAATACTTTTTTCGTCATCAAATAGATTTTGTGAGCATCAAATACCTTTTTCGTCATCAAATAGATTTTGTGACCATCAAATACTTTTTTTTTGACATCAAATAGATTTTGTGACCATCAAATACTTTTTTTTTGACATCAAATAGATTTTGTGACCATCAAATACTTTTTTCGTCATCAAATAGATTTTGTGAGCATCAAATACTTTTTTCGTCATCCAATAGATTTTGTGACCATCAAATACTTTATTCGTCATCAAATAGATTTTGTGAGCATCAAATACTTTTTTCGTCATCAAATAGATTTTGTGACCATCAAATACTTTTTTTTGACATCAAATAGATTTTGTCACCATCAAATACTTTTTTTGACATCAAATAGATTTTGTGACCATCAAATACTTTTTTTTTGACATCAAATTGATTTTGTGACCATCAAATACTTTTTTCGTCATCAAATAGATTTTGTGAGCATCAAATACTTTTTTCGTCATCCAATAGATTTTGTGAGCATCAAATACTTTTTTTTGACATCAAATAGATTTTGTGACCATCAAATACTTTTTTTTGACATCAAATAGATTTTGTGACCATGAAATACTTTTTTCGGCATCCAATAGATTTTGTGACCATCAAATACTTTTTTCGTCATCAAATAGATTTTGTGACCATCAAATACTTTTTTTGACATCAAATAGATTTTGTCACCATCAAATACTTTTTTCGTCATCAAATAGATTTTGTGACCATCAAATACTTTTTTCTTCATTAAATAGTTTTGTCACCATCAAATACTTTTTTTGACATCAAATAGATTTTGTGACCATCAAATACTTTTTTTTTGACATCAAATAGATTTTGTGACCATCAAATACTTTTTTCTTCATTAAATAGTTTTGTCACCATCAAATACTTTTTTTGACATCAAATAGATTTTGTGACCATCAAATACTTTTTTTTGACATCAAATAGATTTTGTGACCATCAAATACTTTTTTTTGACATCAAATAGATTTTGTGACCATCAAATACTTTTTTCGTCATCAAATAGATTTTGTGAGCATCAAATACCTTTTTCGTCATCAAATAGATTTTGTGACCATCAAATACTTTTTTTTTGACATCAAATAGATTTTGTGACCATCAAATACTTTTTTTTTGACATCAAATAGATTTTGTGACCATCAAATACTTTTTTCGTCATCAAATAGATTTTGTGAGCATCAAATACTTTTTTCGTCATCCAATAGATTTTGTGACCATCAAATACTTTATTCGTCATCAAATAGATTTTGTGAGCATCAAATACTTTTTTCGTCATCAAATAGATTTTGTGACCATCAAATACTTTTTTTTGACATCAAATAGATTTTGTGACCATCAAATACTTTTTTTGACATCAAATAGATTTTGTGACCATCAAATACTTTTTTCGGCATCAAATAGGTTTTTTGACCATCAAATAGTTTTTTCGACATCTACGGAATGATTTTTTTGACCATCAAATAGGTTTTTTGACCATCAAATAGGTTTTTTGAACATCAAATAGATTTTTGACTTCCAATAGATATTTGGACCATCAAATCATTTTCTGACATCTAAAAGATGTTTTGACCATCAAATAAATTTCATGGTGATCAAATATATATTTTATTATTAAATGTTTTTTTCGGCATGTAATAGATTGTGTTGCGTATCAAACCTTATTTACACCAAAGGTTTTTTTCCAACCAAAGCTATTTTCAGTCTAAAAGTTATTTTGTATAAATTTTGAAACAATCGGCGCGCCATACAAGTCAAGCCTTCATTACACACCTGAAATAGCGCTTGTGGTTAAAACACCTTCAAGCATTTAAATGCCAGCTTTAGTGTACGGTTGTCACGCCTTTGTTGTAATGACTGTAAGCAACGTTTAGAGAGAGCACCATCACTATTGTAGGAAAGTACTCTTACTCATGCAACTCTTAAACTAATGAATGGTAATGTTTTTATAACATACACGGTACTATTTGTTTTCTAGGTACGTTGGTTTATACGCTGATAGGTGATGATCCGGAAAATGACGTTATGACATACTCTCTGGATGCAACTGGAACCGAGTTATTCACTCTTGTAAAAACAGAGAATACCAAGGCTGAATTGAGGCTGAAGAAACCGCTGAATAGAGAGGTAATATTGTATACATAATGATATGGACAAAGAAGTACTCAAGTGATAGTTCACATTAAACTAACCAAACTTTCGACCAATGATACTACTGTCTTGTGTCTGTCTTGTGAGAATTAGGCTTGTGAGAATTACAGTTAAAATAACAATATATGATATATTAAAATATTATTGGCATACCTTTTCCATCCATCGAAAAGTCGGCAGAATTGCCAATACCCCCTTGTAAATTACTGATTCGACCACCTGTTAACGTCAGGACTATAAATTCAAAATGGCGACGGGAATTATTGATAAGGTATATAAATGAAAATCAATAAATTTGAAACCGATATTTTTTTTTCATATTTTACCTGTTTAACATAAGCAACTAAAAAAAATCATTGTTGGCATGGTTAATGAAGAACCAGAATATAGTCTGACAAATTTAAAAAAAATCACAGTGTACTGGTTTTCATTTGTTTCATCTCTAGCTCACCGCGAATTATGAGTTCAAAGCATTTGTTACTGACGATGTAAATAATGCAGATAAAAAGGTAAATTGTGTAAATAGTTTGGAAAATAGAGTGCACATAAGTGTGAAACAATTCCTAAGTACTTTACTGCCAGGTAAGGTTTAGTGATGCACTAACTAAGAATTCACCGAACCATAAACAAAGATAGCATGTAATTCAATTCCTTTGTGATATTGTGTTTATGCCTCGGTATATTCTTAGTTATTGGTCTTATTGAATAACTAAATCTTATCTAGCACTAAATAGAGCGTTTTCTCATGGCGAGCTATCTTATGCTAATGAGTTCTTAAAATGGTAATGAGCCAAAGAAGCTCTGTTAATGAGCATTAATTGCACATTGGAATGTATGCTTTGATGCACAACTGACAAAGGCAAACAAAGTCAGCTGATAATCGTGTTTACGTTTGCGATAATCACCTAATAGGGGCCTTTAAATTTGAATTTGTAAATCAAAGCGTACGTCACCAAGTGTTCCCCCTAATAAATAAAATAATATTGGAAAAGATGAATCAACCTAAAAAATATGATGATGACTAACACGTGCTTCCAATATTTGTTTTTGATTTTCTGGTCTGTGTTTTATTCTTAGACCGAGAAAGCATTATTTGTAACAGTTCTGGATGCCAACGATAACGCACCAATATTTACAGAACAACCATACAGAAAATCAATCGCAGAGGTATGTTGAATGATGATGCCGAAAAGAATCTTTCTGACGATGCTTTTGTAATAAAAACAAAACTATATTCGTTGTTCATTTCTCGGTTGAATATATCAATCAAAATTTTTAGATTAACTTTTATCATCTTCTATTGAAATGGATGACTTCTTGCAATTAAGCACGATACAAAGAAGAGCTCCACAAAACAGTTAGTTAGATACGGGAAACTCCTGATGACGATGATGATGATTGCTATAACGATGGTGTTGATATTCACATTAATGCTATTGTCTATTTCTAGAATACTACCGTCAATACTAATTTATTGACTATCAAAGCTGTTGATGCTGATTCAGCTGCTAATGCAGCCGTGCAGTATAGGTTTAGTAATGACTCCAGCTCGGTAAGTACTAGATATTCTATACTATCGGCGAATCTAGGGGAGGGTCTCCGCCCCCCTTCTAAAAGGATTTCAAGTTTTCGTCTTGTCTAATATGTTGCAAAGTATTCTTTACGTATTTCATGTTTACTGGGTAGTTCATCCTTCCTAAAGATAGTGTACCCCCTGAAATGATAAAAAAACTGACCGCAACTAGCTTATGTGCGCCGGTTGCCCAAAATTTGAGCCGGCTTATTCACCAGATGACCCTTTTCAGCGAGTAAATTTATCCATCGAAAGTATATGTTTAAACAATAATATTGACAATAGCATGTACCATCATAAAAAGGTTTATATCAAGAGAAAATGAGCTCAGAGAATCCGGTTATCTTTAGTATGTCACCAATCCAGTTAAAACCTTATTCTTAAGAGAAATACGACTGGGAAATATGTAAATATATCCAGCATTGTCAATGTTTTCTTTTGTAAATTTGAAGACTGAGCTGCTCTTCTTTTTTACCTTTGACGCCAGTATAAAATTAGTCTATTTCCTCTCTGGTCAATAATGAACAATCACGTCTCGTTCTTAAAATAACTCGTCGGCAATACATAGACTTAATGAGGCTTATGTGTGCAAAGCTCAATATGGCGGATAGGTCTCTTAGCTCATATTCTCTTGTTTACATATAAAGATAAAAAGGCAAATCGTACCCCCGTGAAAACTTATCTATGACATAATGAAATTTATCGCTGCTGTTGATGCGCGTCGCACTATTACGTTCGCTTCAATCGAGGATCCGCCCTACTGGAAAATACGTCATTGATTATACACTAAAACGAGGCATTGTGTAATAAGCTTTCATCTTTCTGCTCAGTTAACTCAGTTAAATATATGATGAATTTAGGGATAAAAATGAGGTTTTTCATAGCCACAATCTTTGTTTGCATTATTTGCTTGTTTAATACACAACATCTCCCTTCTGTGCAAAAAATAAAAAAAATAAAATAAAAATAAAAATAAAATGACGTAAATATATTAGCAAATATCACTAATGAAACTCAAGCTTAACTTTTTTGTCACATTTACTTAAACTCACATCACAGCATTGCAACTCTCGCATTGCTCAAGCATGCTATTCCAGTCGCATGCCTTTCAGCACAACAGTTATATGACAATTTGAATGCAACGGTCACTAAGTTTTGTCCGAATTTGATTTTATCATAATTAAGGCTCAATTTTTGCAAAAAATTGGAGTACAAATATAAATTTGAAAGACAACTGTATGTGAAATCCTTATATACAATGAAATGCCTGCAATGAAAATGCACCATGAGATTGATTAATTTGAGTTACATTAATATTCGAAGTCGGATTCCTCGATAAAACAGCAATGAATTAAACGCTACCAATACAATGATCACAGCTCACTATATTACTATTGTTTCTATGTTTACTTAACTGCATTTGTTTGCATCAACAGGATATTCAATTTAAAAGTCTTTGGGAGGTAACCGCAATTATATATTGCACTCACTAAACATTCGCCTTCAGCTGCCTACATTATACCAACAAATGCGGTGTAACAGGGACTAGATTAAGTTAAGCTTAAGTGACAAAAACGAGTACGAATACGAATTTGACTGACAGATTTATAAGAGTTTATATTTTAATGGTGAAGTGAAAATATCTTATAATTATAAAAGTGCTTGTTTTACATAAATTTTGCGACTCACATTACTTGCATGATTTTATTGCTTTCGACTTGTATTCGTACTCGTAGTCATAATGCATGGCTGAAAACTAATTATCACAAGGTTTCAAATTTGTGGTGTAAAAAAATATTCAAAGAATAGATATCCACCTTAATAATAGCTTGTGAAAGTTTGACAAAAATATTTATTTTGTTAGAGAGATAAGCATTTAATAATCAACATTAAAGTTACCAAAACGAGGCTAGAAAATCCTCGACAAGAAATGTCATACAAATTCCTATAATTTAAAATAGCAGAACTTTCTGCTCATTTTGTCCAGAACAGTTAAACTTTGCACGAATGCCTATTTATGATACTTCTTTTATTTGAGCCTAGCAAAATATGAAAAAGTTTAGTATTTTGGAAAAGTCAATTTTCTTTCATTATGACAAACGTGTATTCGTCGTCAATCTTAACCTTTCTATAATCTATTAAATAACAACATGACTTACATCGGCTGATCAAACTGAGTTAGTTCCAGGCAATTGGCACCCTACATTTATTTGTTCTATTTTTGTAGACTGACAAGTTCAAAATCGACAATGTTAATGGCCACATTACACTAACAGCAGAATTAGATTTTGAGAAAAAGAATAGATATGTACTTATTGTCATCGCTGAGGTGCGTATTATCATTGTGCAAGGAAGCGTGTCTATTAGCCAGACTAAAATATAAATATAAACTTTATCCTCCCTTTTCTCTCCATCTCCACCTTTAGCCCAGCCTCTTCTAAAGCAGTAATTCGATTATAACTTGAAATTGTACCTTTTCATAAGATGTGATCAGACTTGCAGCACTTTTTTTGCATTTAATCATGCGTTCTTGAGCATGAAATTAGTATTAAAATAGACATCTTTTTCGTGCAGGATGCTATTTTTCATTTCTGACTTATTTCTAAATCTAGTTATACTATTCCAAGATACTTTATTTCAAAAAGATAGTATGGTTTAGTGTTCCTTTTTTAATGAAAAGTGAAATTACGTATTTCTGTTTGAGTGATTTCTCGATATTTTTTTTTAATATAGGATCGTGGTAGTCCTCCACAAAAGAGCGAGACAACAGTTGTTTTTGATGTTACTGATATCAATGATATGCCTCCGCGGTTTGATCGATACATTTACTCGGGTGACGTTCAAGCAAATTCACCCAAGGTATTTTTAGGAGGAGGGGACTTAAAAGAACGACTGGGGACGCAGGTCACGACCATCCTTAGTGATAGGACTACACTAATACATACTAACTACTTATCAACCCCATGCTTGTAAAACCGGATTACATACTATAAATATAAGAGATCGTAAAGCACATTGAAACATTAGTTGAAATGCGCTCTATTAGCATTACATTACAGTGCATTATTGAACTTTATCCTTATGTTACTATGTACATTTAGGTGGTCAGTAGTAGGCTTGAAAACGCTATAGCACTTAACATTCTATTCTTAGAAAAAAATACAACAAAAAAACTTACTTTAGGGATACTCTTGTAAATTTATGTGTTTGCTTGCTTTCTTTATTTATAGCTATTAATTGATTGATCAATGATTTAGTAGATGATAACGAATTTAATGATCTTCAGGCTCTTGATCAGTGGTCCGCTATTAGGTTTACCTTATATTTATATTTTATTTGATACAATATTTCATTTTACAGGGAACATCAGTGATACAAGTTACAGCAAGAGATGGTGATATTGGAGTGAATGACCCAGTCAAGTACAACATAGTTCAAGGTGACAAGATTTCATAATTTCAGACATCTTTGAAGGATACGTGTCTCTTTATACTTTAAGAAATTACAAAATTTAGTTTTTATTCACTTTATGTAAACTTTTCCACCATAACAGCCACTGAAACAGTTCTTCTCTATGGTTAATATATATTTAGTTAATTAATACAGAAAATTATCGCTGCGGGATCCAGACGTTTGCGTTATACTTATACACTACAAAAATGAAGACGTGGGCTCGATTCCCACTAAAGGCATAGGAAATTTAAATTATTTTATTTAAATTACATTTTCTCCTTTTGCATACTCCTAATGAGGAAAATAGGGAAAACAAAATTGGCTGTGGTTACATAAGATGCCTAGCAGCTAAAATGCTAAAAGACCAGACCTATACAGTAAAAGCAATAATACAAACTATGTGTTCCACAGGTAACCACATGGACTCGTTTACCATCAATGTCAACTCTGGTTTGATCACAGTCAATGGACGAATTGATGCTAAGAATGTACAGCTCTTTACACTTTATATCATGGTAAAGATGAATCTTAATGTTTTCAACTGAAAACGTGTTTGCTATTGCTCAACTCTCTCGAAAGAGAAAAAAATGTGAAAAAGGTGATAGAAGATACATGATCCAAGTTTCCCCTCTATTTCCAGGCTACTGAAGTTTCGGAACTGGCTTTCAACACCACAGCCAAAGTAGAAATCTCGGTAATTGAACAAAACGGAACAAGTCCCATCCTGTTGCAAGACAGCTATTATTTCAAAGTTAGAGAGGATCAGGCGATTCATGGACATGTCCTCATGAATAATATATATATAATCAAGGTAAACAAGGGACGTTATATAGTTGAGCTCACTTTTTCGTTTCCCGTGGAACATTTGTCATGTCAGAAGTCTTTGTATCCAAATCTCAAGGCTCACATCATTTTAGAGTCATCCATCCGGGCGACCGGATCTAGATGAAGGGTGTCTCTTCACATTCATTACATGATGATGATGATGATGGTGATGATAGACTTTATTTAGTGAAGTTCATTAGCTATCTACACGCTAATTGAGGACACACAAAATTGAACGAGCAGAACTATAGGGAGCAATGAAAGCTATTCCAAAGGAGAAGCTTGCAGTGCTGTTTGCATGTGACTAAGAGGTCTTAGTCACATGCAAACAGCACTGCAAGCTTCGTCTTTGGCTTTCGCTTTGTCTAACCGTTGGAGTACGTGCAGCATTAGCCTCCATTGAACTAATAACACACAATTTTTTGGTTTGTTCCAGTCTGAAAAACGTGTCCTATCGTACTCTCTGACAGGAGTTGACAGTAACAAGTTCAGTATCGACCCAAAGAGCGGAATATTGAAAATAAACAGTATTCTAGACTATGAGATACAAATAGTCTACACTTTCAAGGTAATAATTCAATGTTGCTTTTTTATGATTGGCTTTAGACGATTATTTCATTAAAAACATTTATGGTCAATCGTAAACTTGATAATTTAAGGCTACCTTAAATACTTCTATCGATTGAATATAATGGAACAAAGGACCGTCGAAAAAAGGACCAGGATTTTAGGAAACCATCTCTGAGAAACACCAGGTTGTTATGGAAAATAAACTCGAGCTTTTTTAAACTTATTTCGCGTCGTTGTATAAAACTGGTCGTTTATTCACTTTAGTCCTCTTTCTACCAACTAACTGATTTTTAATGTTTTTCAGATCGTTGTGACAGAAACGAAAATGGCGGATAAATTTAGTGAGAATGCTACTGTATTACTCACTCTGATCAATGTTAACGACAATACTCCAAAGTTTGAAAAGCCTACATATGATTATATATTTGAAGGAAACATCAATGCTGGGACACCCATATCTGCTATAACGGTAGGCCTAGGTAGACAGGGTTAAGCTTCGTATGTTTTGACTTTTATCTTAAGGCCATAAACAATTGCATGTTTATTTATAGGGGTTGTAAAACTCATTAATAATTCAAAAAGCTAAAACAATGAAAATCACGACCCACTGCGACATCTGTAAATCGGACACAGATTTGCATAATTTTTTATTTTCTCAAAAACAAACGAATACATTTTCATTTTTTATTTCAGTTTTGATTTTGTTTTAACTTTGAATATCTTTAAAATAGAGCATTCTTTTTAAATAGAAGTATGCATTAACAAAATACTGCAAAGCTCCTGTCTGGCTAGTCCCTAACACAGGCATTCTTAATGCCACGACATTAAGAATGCATGTCAGAGGCTGTTTGGCAAGTTTTTTTTCCATCTACACTATTTTTGGTCAGTATTAACTTTCGTGATGTCCAAGCTGCGAAATGTACGGGATTGGCGCAACTAAGGAAACTTAAAAAACTAGCTCAAAAACTCAGTAATTTATCAAATAAAAATGTAAAATAAAATTTTAGCTGTTATTTTATGAGAATTCTATGGTTAAACCTATCTTCAAACACTAAATGTGTGCAACAGTTGTCACTATTTAACTTATTTAGTATGTACACTTTTAGTGCGTGCACTCTACTGCACACCGAACACACTCTTAAATTACTGCTTTACTTAGGAGAATCATTGATTTCGTTCTCCAGTCGTAGCACGGGGAGGGGACTCCGGGGGTAAACGATCGGGGATGCCGGTTGTATCTTTTAGAGGTAAAAAGATTTGGTCTCTTCTAGGGTTTGAAATATGCATATGAGATCAGTGCCAAATCCACTCTTTTTGGTATCTTTTAGGGCTTGAGTGTAGCGCTAAAACTCATGTTTTTCGTATTTTTCAGAGATGAAGAACTTGTGAAGAACTTGTGAACACGCCCTTTTGAAAAACGTCCGGTTTCTTTTAGGGTCATTTTTGAAAAATTCCGACGAGAATTCCCCCCTGGAGTAATAGTTCTTGAATATTTAAGCTTAATAATTACCAGTGATTGTTTGTTTCGTTTGTAAGGCAAAGGACTCTGACCTTGGAAGTTACGGTATCTTATCCTACTACATAACAGGACAAGACGCAGAGTAGTAAGTAGTGGGGAATCAACCAGCAAGTTTGTGTTCTTATACCTTAATTTCATATGGCTTGATCGTGCGTGTGGCTCACTTCAACTTTTCCATACAACAAAAATATGATATGTATATGTGCTATTGTGCTACTACGAATAGTTATTTTCAGCTATGAAGAAATTTCTTTGTTATTTATCAATCACTCACCTTGGGACATTCTTTGTTTTCAACCCATATTTTCATGAATTCTGTTTGTTTTTTTGGCCGGGATCACCCCTCCCTAGAAAGCCCTAACAATGCTCAAAATATCTGTGCTGATTTTGATACGAAAACAAACTGCAAACAACGTTTCGAGGAAGACTTGGTTCGGATAATATTGATAACAAAAGAAAAAATAGCCGATAAAGTAAAGCGTAGCTTTTTTTGTTCTCTTTAGTGTCAAATTAATTATAAGTAGTATTTATAAAATGAGAGAGAGTGTTTTATCGGCAGATATAGATACAAGGCGAAGCCGCGTATCTATAGCGCCGATAAAACACGAACTCGAATTTTCTAAATTGCTTCTAAAACTCCAAATGTGAGTTCACATTTTTCATTAAAAAAATAGACTTTTTCAACTTTATCGTGAGAAAATAGAGTTTTAAGTTTATGCAAATTAGGACAGTTCTATATCAGTAGTTTTAAAACTCGTCACGGGTATATATTTGCTTTGAAAATCACTCATTAATTATTCATGAGTTTTAGAATGAACTTTATAAGCCAGGCATCAATACGATAGTAATAAAACATCGTTGGTTCTTATTTTTTGTAAATTATGCCGAGGTATGTGGTAATTGTAAAAGACGTATCGTGGCCATTTGTTGTAGCTTTCGTAATGGCTTAGCGTATGTTGCTGTTTATACAAGAGTTCAGTATTGTTTACGCTTTCTCCATCCTTGCTATTTTCCAGTTTTCAGATCACCTCTCTTACTGGAACGATAACGGCAAAGAAGACCTTAGACTACGACAAAAAAACTACTTACCAGTTCCGTGTTCATGCTAGAGATGGTGGTCGTCCTGACTATAGAGAAGGAGTAGCCACCGTTAATATTATGCTAAACCTTACTAAACCTACTTTGGGTCCTATCTCACCGATTACACCCACCAACATAGGGAATACAGGTATTTGTGACAACCATAAATATCATAAGTTTCGAAATTTATACTGTACTCATAAAAAAACTTACGGATGATATGAATAATTTGTCTTAGCAGACTCCACTTCTAAATCAGCGATAGCTTTTGGTGTATTATTTGGTATCTTTCTGGTTCTCAGCCTAATCCTTCTTAGCTATATTATCTGGAAGCATACCATCGGTAAGAATGTATTGTATGGAGCTGTTCTATTTCTAAACATTAACACACGATCTGAATGCTTTCAGCATTGGGCTGGCGTGCGATGTAAAGAATGACCTATTGTCAAATCTCGATTTCCCATTCAATTTTAATACTTGCTTTAGATTCTGCGCGGCGTTAACAAAAGTTCCATGCAAACATTTGAATTTTAAAACAACTCTCAGAAACGGTTTTCCTTTCGCAAACTTATGACCTATATTCTGCTGTAGGTTATTTGCAATCTACAACTAAAATTGTTTTTTTTTTAATTTCATTGTAGAAAATATATTAAAGAAAAAGCGCAACAGGTAGGTATTTCAATCAGGACACCCTAATTTCTTTTTCTTAAGCACAAAACTCGCTCAATTACTTGGTGCCATGAAGAGCACAATTCGTTGATTTTCTTGACAGTGAACTGATGCATGACCTCATCATTATTTATGTGACATCATGACAATAAGCCTGAAGCATGATGACGTTTTACCCCCGTGTCTAGACCAGAATCCTTTTCACATTGCTTTTGTTCACTAATTATGACTATTGTTCCTGTATTCTCGAGGGAATATAAAATTTGAATATGAAAGGATTTTAAAAACTATTATGGTATAGAGACGGGGGTAAAACGTCATCGCACTTCAGGGCTATATTGAATCTTTGTAGATTCAAAGTTTAGAGCGAACAAGCCTCTTTTACAGCTAGCCACTCTTAGGGAGGAGAGAGACGCTGCATGCATTTAAAAACAATCTCCACTTCACAGAATTCTCAAAAGAGAGAAAAAGCGAAAGTTGCCGTTAGAGATGGTTAAAACCGCATTTATTTGGCTTTCAAAAAAATTCTATAATTATATTCTTTTGCAGACATCTTTGTATGTCAAGTGACCGTTAGCAAAAGCAGAAAACCCGAGTGAGGTCTTATAGCGCATTAAGAATTCTTTTTAATGTTCATTTCTTTGTTTCTAAATTTCAGTACGAACAGTAACAACGAAAGTTTGTACATGGTATGTAAGTGCATGTAATGTTTAAACACAGTTAAAAGTAACATGACGCATGAGAATACTAGTGATGCTGATCATAATCTAGCCAGAGATAGGATAAACGAAAGTGATGGTTAACCGAACTCTCCTATACTTAATAACAAATTTTAAATTTAAAAAAGTCTCATTTCCTTGTTTAGCACATTAACATTTCCCGGCATTTCTTTACAGCCTTATTCGTTGTAGCGCTACCTTCCGTTTCAAACTCTTTGTTTGTATTTTGGTCGTTTTTTTTTCTTAACCTTCAATCATTTTTGTAGGTCGGAGCTTGCGCTAACATATTATATTACTGGTTATTATTACTGGTTAGTTACTTTCCAGACGAGATCGAATCAATTCTCTTCCAGACTTCTAGGAGCTTGCGCTAACATATTGATTGTCGATCGACAAAAGACAAAATCAAACTATGGTTTTGAAACAACAGCCCTCGATACAACAAATTTGGTCAGTGTAAATTAGTGTCCTGTTCACTAAAGAGTGAATGTGGATAATAATAGCTCGTTTAGTTTGAATTTTTGTTGTTCTGGACTTTCTTGAAAAATGGGTTGGGGTGGTCAAAATGACCGTAAAAGGTACGCACGAGTTTAGTGACACGTGGATTTTAGAGCCTTTAAATATTAGATCAATACAAAATAGATAAATATACACTAGGTGCAACAAATATGTTGATTTTATGGAAGATTTCTAAAATTGGGTATAGTTGTAAGGAAAAGCCCCACCCTTAGAGGTAAGGAGTGAGTTGGAGAACCTTTGAGGTACACCAAGCTCTCAATATACTCTCTAAAAGGTCCCGAGCGCTCCTACCACTTTGCTACTGAGTCCTTCCCGTGAAGTGCTGCGTGAGTTCGATTTGTGCAGCTAGTATTTGATATCTATTATATTAATTCACTCTACATCTAGTGCGTGCATGCAATTTGCTGCCACGGCAAATACTTAAATAGATATTTTATTAGTTTCTTGTCAAAGACGTTTTTCTCACGGTCTGTTTTTAAAGCCACTATCTATTCATAGTTTAAACTTTGTTGACAATTTCATACTTAATTTGAAACAGAACCAAATAGCTTTCCAGCAAGAACAGAATTTCAACAATTTGGAAATCCCTTACGACGATGTTAATATTGGAAACCATCATCATCACCCCATGGCCATGCCACCACAGCACTCGAATGAATCTCTAGCAAGTCGTCAGCCTTATCCCCGACCTACAGAAACACAACGTTCTTTAGGAGAGCGAGAGCCTCCTCCAGAGCCTATAGCAAATACCAACGGCGATGCAAGTCAACTGCAAAAAGACACTCCAGCCTACCATGAGATTCTCGAAAACCCATCAGGTCATGGAAGAAAGCTTCGTCTTGAACCAGCTGTTGAAACAAATGTTGGTGCCTATCAGGAACTTCAAGAAGTTGTACATGATTATCAATCTTTAGCTAGACCGAGTGTCGCGTAGTGATACTCGGGGGGCTCCTCTGTTTATTGAACGTGCACGCTCGTTGCAAATCTGAGGATGCATGTCTCGTTTGGGTGTTTCTCCAGATAGATGAACCTTAACTATAGGGTTCTTGTACAACCTGCATTTGGCGCCTGCGACAATGCGACAAACTTTGATTTTTTATCACTTGTTAAACATATGGAAATTAGTCATAGATAAGACGCCCTTTCCAAAATATGTATAAACAATATCTAAAATTGGTTTGTACGTGGGCATACTTATATATAGCTATTTCAAATAACGTTGTACTACCCTATATCGACTATACGGGGATGATCCGCTGAACAGGGTATGGTTTTTCGACCTTGGTGTCATGAACAGGGTATCTAATTCTACTCTATTTTCGATTTAATCCAAACTTCCTGTCATACTCAGGGCCCAAAAAATGAGAGAATTTTTTTTTGCATTCAGGAAATTAGCAGGAATAAGATCGTTGAGTTAAAAAAAAAAATAAGAGCAGCACGTGTGTCTGAATTGATATATTTATACAAATCATATAATGTTTGTAAACAAATGTAATTTGTCATAAACAGGGTATGGAAGTTAGGTATTTTTGTCATAAACAGGGTAACCCCTACAGGATCCTAGCGGAACACCCCTACCCAAATCTGAAGGGAGTACCCCCCCCCCCCCCCCCCCGGGCTGTAGACTTGATGTTTCAATGAGAAATATTGTAGTGTTTTTTTTGAAATTCATGATCTCGGTTGTCATTGTTAGAATGCTCGGCGAGTTCACAATAAGCAATAACAATAAGCAGTAAGCACTTCGGTACCTTCGTGCAAGCACTATCAAAAACAATTATAACAATATTGTTACTTTTTGGCCCTGTTTAAATTAGTTATATCTTCAAAAGGTAATTCTGTAGTTTTGCACTGCGAACAGTTCTGCGCATATTTCGAATTTTACAGTTTTACATTTCGTATCATCAATAAATACAGGGTTATGTCTGAGAAACACTTTAACGTAAAAATACGAACAGTTTTCACATTTTCAATCAAAAAATTACGTATTTCTTTATATTCGCCCCAGTCCACGCTCGGTGAAGCCTTGATATTATTGAATTTTGAGGATATTTTTCACAATATATCAAATCTTGTTTTTTTTAAAACATATATGATCGATGGCAAAATTCTATGGCTAGATTTTTTGATATTTCGAAAAGTGTTTCGTTCAAAGCATCCATGAGGTCCGTTAAAATTCGAAAATTTTGTTAATTTTTGTGTTATATTTCTTTTCTCTGTTGAATTTTATTGAAAATATTTTGCTTTACATCGGTAGCCCAATGTATAAGAAGTACATTAAAACACATTCCAAACATTTGGTATTGACCAAGCTCAGTAAAGAGATACTTTTATGAATGATGCCCATTTATGAATGTTAGACACTAAATTGACAAAAGAGGGTATACTTTAAAACATTTTCTCGCGAAATCCAATAAGGTGACCCCACTTTTTTATATTTTTGAAGGAAAACTCAAAATGACTGTTTTATTGTGGAAAGTTTTATCAAAATTTTATGTCTAGTTCTATTACTACGGACTTACCTTAATTTGAGATGTTGTCATTTGTTGAAGAAAGAACTTCTGCACGGTTAATAACCGAGCAGTGATTAATTCGGGTTAGAAAATGATCACACCCACTCGGCCAATCAACGCTCAGTATTTCGATGCTCTATATTCCATAGAGTAACTAAAGGTGTCAAGTGGTGTGGGCTTTGAAGCACAGGGAAATTGTGGGGTAAAGGAAGCGTGGAATTTTATATCTAATTAGTATTCTATATATAGAGCATACTAATGATTTCTTTTGAATTCTTTTATTTTAAAAGTTCATTAGCATGCTCTATATAAAGCATACTAATCAAATATAAAATTTCACGCATGAGGTACAGATACAAGAACTAACTTCAACAATTTCGATATTTTATTACTATTTTGTGGAGAAATACTAGAAATTAAAATTACACTTCTCATAACTTATTTAACATTATCATTTTACAAATTTCATTGCCGGGGCGCAGCGTGGTCATTTTTTCAGGTATGCACAAGTACATATGATCTAAAAAATCCTAAGTAAACTGATAAAAAAATACTGTGTTCTTGTTTTCGTGCTTAGATTCAATTTTGCAATTTAATCAAAGTGATTTTTTTCATCACAAAAGTCTTGGTTGCGTACAAATAAAATTTTAAAAATAGAAACAATTGGTAACAATTTCAAAATTTTCGGTAACTTCAAGTACACACGTGCGTATATGCGTATAGGACGCTTCGCCCTCGATGGCTTCGAATAATCTTGAATACAAGACAAATAGCTAACTTACAAGAAATATATTTCTTAAACAAACTGATATATACTATATACTTTAAAGAAAAAAATTGAATTAAACTTAACGTGTTAGACTTGTCTCACCATTCGATGTTCAGGCCATGCTTTGTTAACGTTCACTGCCTACTGCGTATTTTGTCTTGTTTTTAGCAGTATTATCTTTTCTCAGTTTCGTATTTCTTCCTCTGTAGTGGAAGCTTTACACCTGCCAGTTAAATGGCCTTCCTCTATGAAGTCTAGCGTGTCTTCCAATTCAAGTAAATCGGCAATTTCGGTAAATATCTCACTAGCTTCGATAAACGCCATTGCTCTGCAAAATGACGACCTGTACTGATTTCGATTACAACACGGACAAAACAAAGCATTCCAACGGTATTCGTACTAAAACAATGACATAATAAACTGCCATTATCATTCCAAAACGCATACAGAAATTGAAAGAAAGAACAACACAAGACAATATAAGCTAATTCTTTTTTTTATTCCGGAAAACAAAACAGCTCAAACCTTTTTAGTTATGCAAATCACTGGCTTAGTATTCGCTAATATTGCAATGTTATTCGCTTCGTAAATTTTCATTCTGCCGGGACATTGCTTTACAGAACTCGAAGCGTTAAATGATATCGATATCAACATACTGCCGACATGATTAAAAAATCGTTGATATCATTGATATATAAGCAATACAAAGAGAAAACCTAAAACTCAGCCACCTTTATTAAAAAACGCATCTACAGTAAACAACAAACATTCCCTCGTGAGTATGATCATATTCTAAGGCAGATAAAGAATGAAAACTCGTGTTCCATGGGATAGAGTCCCTCGCATAAGATAAAAGGCCACTCGGGCTACGCCCTCGTGGCCTTTTATCTTATGCTCGGGACTCTATATCCCATAGAACACTCGTTTTCATTCTTTATCCCTTACTTAGACACTTCTTTATCTTTCTATGTGCTGGATTTTGTGCGTATGAACATAGCTCAGCTGTCCGATTAGACGGTTAATTTAGGTACAAATGAAAAGTGTTCGGACAGCAGCAAGCGATTTGGTAATAGCGCGACACGTCTTAGCGCGGCTACCCTGGCAAATATTCGTACAATTGAACCAACCAGATAGTGAGATTTGCTTTAAAACAGCCACTTCAAATGTTAAACTTTAGTAGTCCAGAGAATGAGGTTTAAAAGCGATAAACTACCAGAAACAAAACAAGTTTAAAAGGAGGCGTCTCAACCAGGATGCTTTGCGGCCCTGTGGTCTATCATATGCCTATAGCGGCCATTTTCGAGGTGGCCGAAAATGCCCGCTAGAGAAATTATATCTCTTTAAATTGTCCACATTATTTCACTCTCGCCATACAAGTGAGTTCTTTAAAGTTCCGTATTGAATATTGATTGATTTTTGAAGATATGTGGTACTTTATTTATTTTACTAATATGTAAACAATAACTGAGGCGTGCAAAGCATGATGGTTAAGACCGCTACCTTCAAAATATCTTTGGTGAGCACGCTGGGGTATGTCTTGCTATACGCTGAGACAGCCAGCCAGCCAGCCAGCGAGCCAGCCAGACAGAGAGACAGACACACAGACAGACACACAAACAAACAACTAATAAACGAATAGAAAAGTGAAAGACCCACAGGATTTACAGTAATAAATATACACTTATATATTTATTTTTTGCTAAAACGAATGTACAATTTGAAATTATTTAATACAATGTTCATTTATATAATCACTGAGGGTATTTTTGTACCTGCAATCTGCTATATTGCTGATTGACGGTGATACAACAGTTGAATACTCCACTTTCAACGGCAGCACCCCTCGAGTATCGTTTTCAATAAAATCGTGGTTTGGTAAAAGTTCAATAAAATTGGTGATTGATCAGTCGAGACTTTTTATATGATACAGTTTTCTAGAAGTTCGTGTCATGAAACACACGATTGAAATGCTATAAATTTGGACGACAGATAGTGCCTTGTTTATGTGTATCCAGACAGGGCTAAACTACAGCGCAATCAATCACGTTTTCTTTTCCACATCAATGTACTTTTGTATGGATGAGATGAGATGGTGTGGACCAAGCATGAAGGCAGCTTTTAGTTACTTTCCAGACGAGATAGAATCAATTCTCTTCCAGACTTCTAAACTTCACAATTTTGACGACAAGAGAGGGAACATTTTGTTCGACACTTCTTCCGACACATTACAGTTCAATCAGAAGAAAGTCATACAGTCCTCTCCGTCTTCTTCTAAAACACATTTGACGAAGTCATTATACATATTTGAGTCGTCCTCTGACCATCCCAGCATCGATTTGAATTATTGTACAATTCTAGCATAACGAAGAGAAGTTTCTTGAAGTGTATTTTTGCCCGTGTTTAAATTCTGTTGCAGATCTTCGAGAACACCAACAAATGTAAAAAAATGTACGTTTGTCAGCTATAATCCATCGCTAATCAGTATTCCAAAGATTAGAGCAGTTCCAAGTAAAATATGAATTCAGATCCACATAAACGTGTCAGTTATTCCAAGTAATTAACTCGAGTCCAGTATTCTAACGCTAAAAACAGTTCGAGGTAACTGCATCTCAATTTAGGCAGATCAGGTATTCCAAGTTTGGTCCAGTATTCCAAAGCTAAGAGTAATTCCAATTAAAATAAATTCAGTTTGCATAAGAGAGTGAAGTCTAACCAGCTCGGTTAGCCAGTTCCTCTAGTGCATCACAGTTCCTCATTTTTAGGTTATTTGCTTTCTCAATTAGAGAAGGTTCTTGCCAGAATCGACCTCTTGCGTAGAGTTCCTCCTCTGAAGAAAAAGAACAAAAAATTGTGAGTTGAATGTAGCGGTAACGTTTTGAGAAATATTCTCAAAAAGGGAATATCTAATGTTGTTGAAACAAACAAACAAACAAACAAACAAACAAACAAACAAACAAACAAACAAACAAACAAACAAACAAACAAACAAACAAACAAACAAACAAACAAACAAACAAACAAACAAACAAACAAACAAACAAACAAACAAACAAACAAACAAACAAACAAACAAACAAACAAACAAACAAACAAACAAACAAACAAACAAACAAACAAACAAACAAACAAACAAACAAACAAACAAACAAACAAACAAACAAACAAACAAACAAACAAACAAACAAACAAACAAACAGACATACAGATATACAGACAGACAGACAGACAGACAGACAGACAGACAGACAGACAGACAGACAAACAGACAGACAGACAGACAAAACAAGCACTTTACTGTGAACTAGTAAACCAACCAAACAATTATCCAACAAACAAACAAAACAAAAACAAACAAATAAACAAATAAAAAAACAAACGAACAAGCAATAATACTGATAAAGAAACACGCAAGATAAACATACCAAAGAAACAAACATGGATTTAGTAAAAAAACGAATGAATTAATTTTAAGAGAAAGAGTGAGCAAATACACGAATACTTTAATTGATTAGTGACTAACAACTAGCGACTAATTGCAACATAGAAAAATAAACAGAAGCATTTATTAGTAAAAATATTCAATGACCATGAATGAACTAAATGCACTTGGTAATGCAAATGTTGACGTTGCAGTACTACACAGTAAGTGAAATCACCCTTGTAATAAAAACTGCATATGTCGTAAATATCCCAGAGATAAATTATCATGAATGTGAGAAAGACACAAACATGTACTCAACACTCTGGGTTTATCACACAAACAATTATAGCGGAGCTCCGCGCGGGCCGAAGGCCCGCGCAAGCGGAGCACCATAATTAAGAAAATATGGTAAACCATCGAGCTCATTTGAAATCGACCACAGGAAGCCCGGATTTCGAAAATACGTACAACGTCCGTCCGTACATACATACATACGTCCGTCCGTGTACATTCACGCAAAATTTGCTGACCAGTTTTAGTGGGCGCCAAAACAATCATTATTTTTGCAGTTTGATGCAGTTCACTAAAATTTTTCTACAAAATGTATTTCTACACTTGACAATTAAAAAGAGCATGAAAATGGTAAAGCTAAGCTGACAGCTTAAAGAGATTTGACTGAGAAAGAAAAACAAAGACCGCGGCGTGAAAAAGAAAGATAACTACGATTCAACGATGAAAAGCTACTTCAAAATATTTTCAATGACAAAATAAGTAAAAGTCGCTCATGGAGCTGTTTTTAACCATCCAAATGTGCAGTCATGTAGAGCTGTCAAATTCATTCAATAGTCATTCAAAGCTTGGAGATTTTCTGGAAGAGTTTATTTGACAACTTTGTCAGATGGTGAAAAAGGCCGTATTCTTCATGGATTCTTCGTGGCGTTTTTCAGTCATTACTTATCGACTAATCTACTTTTAAAAGTAAAATCGACGGCGACAAATTTTCATAAAAACAAAAACAAAACAAATATGCGCTGCATTTGCAGCAATTCAAAAGAGGTGAACAGCAAGACGAACACGACTCACGAAGATATAAAGTAATTTCACTCTGTTCATTCATCAATTTTTACGGAATATTCATACCACGAAGAGCTGTAGGATCAATGCAGATTTATCAACTATTCACGACAAAAAAACTTTTCACACAAGATGTTTGTCAACAAAGTAGGACTGTCAATTCATGGAGTGGATGGAAATGCAAATTTAGTACAATGTGTGATCGAGCAACACGAGCTTGCCATAGCCGTTCAGTTGAACTGTGTAAACTTTTTAGAGGCGGTGAAAATGGTTTTTGCTACTTTTAAAATTCTAAAAACAAGCTTATTGTAATCAGAACTGAGTTCAGTGGAAAAGTGACAGTACAGGACAACAAACGTGGCGCCGGTATGTTTATATTTTTTGACGATCTTTTATGAATTTTTTTTCACCATCCACATGAAAGCAGTTTGCAATAATTATATTCACTTGTTTTGTAAGATATTTATCCATCGTTGATATCTTTATGTGTGTGGGTTTTTTTAATTTGATTTTTGTAATTCTTTGATTTGTTATTGAAAATAAAACGCTTGTATGAATTCGTCAGTGTACTCATCTGCAAGTTAAAATTTCAAAACTTCATACTAGCTATTTTTTAATTACGCAGTATTCATATTTGATAATTAAAAATTCACAACCGTTTTAGATAGCTAGACTACCAATAAGTAATTCATTTCAAATTTCACCAGAAAAGTGAAATTTTGTTGATATTGTTATAACATTTTTTTTCAAACGTGAAAGAGCGTAAAGCGAGAAGTGCGCGGGGATTTGCTTACAACTCAAAGAAGCCATCTTAGTGCTTTTCTAACTTCTCATTGGACAATCAATTTTAATTGACAAGTGCTATTTTTACCATGCATAACAACATATTTTTCGCATTTTTGCGTATAATAAATTGTTGTCGCATGCATAAAGCTTTGTGTATTTCAATTGATTATATGATTATTTGATCATGAAAAGAAAATAACAGCAAAAAAACAAAACAAAAAAAAAAAACCAAAAAAAATGATCAAGAATTTGATAATTCGTAGTGAATGAACAAATGAAAGAATGAATGATTGAATAAAAAGTTCATTTCATTAAATCGGAGCTCCGCTATTAGGTTTACCTAATTTTTATATTATGTTTATATGAGGCGTACCAGCCCGGTTTAGCGGGCTGGTTTCTTTTGCTTTTACGCTCTGATAGCTTGAACACAAAAGAAACCAGCCCGCTAAACCGGGCTGGCTCACTCCATATGAACACCTCCTAAGACATTGAAAACAATGAATAACTAAGATAGTACGAACCAAGAAGCTTATTTCATAATCTAGCAATAATCGGTAATCAATTGCCAATAAACAGAATTATTTTTCAGTAGATATTAAAAAAAATATAATTTTTTTTAACTCACAGACTATCCATTATTTATTACCTGTGATATAATAATCAATTCAATATTATATAATAATGTATTATATACTAAAATGCACGCACTAAAAGTGTGCAACACAAATACCACTAAATAGTGCTATTTTATGCTAATTCTATTGTTTTCTTTTGTTTAATTAGTGCTATTTACTACTACACAGTGACAACTAATTCACACATTTAGCGTTTGCACTCTATATTATCAGTATATTTTTTATTAACAATTCTTTTTAACCATCCTTACTCTACGTTTTTCTTGTGTGTAAAGTATTGTATGTGAGCCCTCTAGATGAGATCCGCTCCTGGGGCAAACATATATCAAGGAAATATAGTAAATAAAAAAATAATTAAAAACATATGCAAAACGATCATTTATCCATAAATAAAATCAAACAAATGAAAAAGACAAAGACATGAAAAAGCACACGAAAGCATAATAATAACGATAGTTTCGAGGGGAAATGAAAATGAAAATATATATTTCAGAAAGAAATATGTTTCTCGACGCTTTTCCTGAACGATTCAACAAGCTATCGAAACAGGTAAATGGTCAAAACATGCTGCATAATTAATCAATCGATAACCGGTCGTTACAACATAGACATTACATCTAAAAACCACAACCCAAACATGAGCCCACACAAATACTAGGATTGTTTGCAGCAAATCGATAATTATGCGGACGTGGAAGGGAAGAAACAGTTTTACTGCGTAAAAAAAGCCTGATTATCAATACAAAGCTGCGTTCAATTTACGAAAAACAAAGATATATTAACTTCTTAGTTATACCAAACATATAATCAAATCCAAAATAAATACAAAACGATTGATAATTGATCGTGTACTAGGCTGTACTCGGAAGTCAATCTTACAATCGATTACCTTTCGTTTCTGTTTTTGTGGGCTCATTTTCGTGGCATCAAAATATATCGATTCAACGTTGATCAGATGCAAATCTACATATGGAAAAAAGAGAAAGAAACGAAAACGAAAAACTTAAAAATATGAATAATTGGAGATATGTTTTGGTTTGGAAATAATAAACATGCACAAAAGCAAGCGATCGATATAATCTAATTAAATTCGTGTTTTTAAGAAGTCAAAACATCTTCTTTAAAAATGCGTTTTTTTTCTGACGAAGTCGAAAGTTTTTCTCGATAGCATTAACGATCGACTGTTTCCTTAGAAACAGGACCGCTTTCAATACAATCTTTTGATTGAAATCGCTTGTTATCGCCACTACAAAGAAAGCAGTTTTAAAATTTGAAATGACGATATTTTTCGATAGTAGAACCATTTAGGAAAAGCGGAAATCAAGAAACATTAGCAATCACAATTGTTGGTCCATTAAGAAAGCAGACAGATGCTAGAAGCGAAGACTTTGAAGCGAACAGACCACCAGACGATAGGATTGAAAAATATATGAATAAATTGTAATTTGAATTGACTACACGATTATGAATTTGAACTTTAAAAAAAATCCAACAACAGAAAAATATAGATTATACAAAAAGATTTTATCGAAAACCAGTGTAATAATTCATAATCAGTACAAAGTCACAAACAATTATGGAAAAAGCAAAAATATGATCAACACACGAAAAAAACAACTGCTAAAGGATTAAAACGATGAAAAAATCAAAATATTGTTCATGTACAACAAAAATTGTGACTTAACAGACGAAAAAATACATTTTTGTAGAACGAAAATAGAAATTTGACCATTGTCAGAACAACTTCAATTGGTGGAGTATCTTCTAGGTAATTTGACTAAATTATTGACTGAACTATCACGATTGGACAGTCTAAAATTCTTAATGACATTTTCTGGGCAAGTTATGAATAATTCAACATTTTGGGGATTTTCAAGTGAAATTGTCGGCAAGCCAAAGATCGTGTTTTGGTCGTCGTTACCGGTACCTTACTTAGGCAACCAAATCCACAAGAAAAAGACTTTAATATGACTTGAAGCGAACAGCCGTAGACGGATTGTACGAAGAGACGAATTTGAGCCGAGTATGGTCGAGAATTATTAGCGAAAAAGCATCGACAAGAGTGTTTACATTTTATAAACGGAACTGAGCCACTGCGAATGCAAATGAAGTAGGATTTGACAGTGATCTGAGCGAAATTCAATGCATCACGCGTAGAATTCTTCTGCGGCACGCCTCGTTCTACTACGATTATCTACAACCTTGAAACTACGCTGATATCTCGGCTCTCTAGCTAAAACGAAGCGATTTCTTCCAAAGCTATAAGCTAGAATAGCAAATTAGCAAGTATTTGGCTGTAATCATGGTGGATGGGTTTGTGGTTGTTCCAAATAACGACATCGAAATCGAACGATCGATCAAAATCGTTCTAGTCGGTGACAACGAGGTAGGAAAAACATGCCTTCTTTTGCAACTTTGCTACAAGTCGAACACGATATCTAGGAAGCACTTGGAGTCGTTAACCGACACTTACCAAGCGAATATTATTGTAGATGGAAAGGTTTATCAACTCGAGCTATGGGACACGGAATCCAAGGATGCAAATGATAACATTCGGCCATCAGCGTACACCAACACGGATGTATTCTGCTTATGTTTCTCTGTAACCGATGTGGAATCCTATCGACATGTCGAAAATAAATGGTCTCAAGAACTGAAGACGCATTCTCCAAAAACGCCAATAATTCTAGTCGGAACGAAGACGGACCTGAGAGAAGCGGAGGAGAAGAAGAAAGGAAAAGTGGATGAGAAAAATCCTTCATTCGTTTCTTATAAAATGGGAAAGAAATTGAAAAAGAAGTTGGGAGCGGTGACGTACTTGGAGTGTTCGGCTTTGACTCAGAGGGGATATGTTGAAGTCTTCACAGAGGCTGTAAAAGCTTGCTTAGAGAAGAAGAAGGGATCGAGTTGTAGCATTGTGTAGTAAACCACTACAAAACTAAATATTAGGAAAATATACGACTATTATAATTGACAAAATTTACGTTAGCGAAATATATAAAATAAGCATCGACGATGATATATATTTGAAAATGTATGAATATTAACAGTGACAATTATCATTTTCATTAGTAAAATATACATTTACATCGAAATTTAGTTATGTACGAAAAAATACGACTGCAGACGCAAATTGTGAAAAATGGAAACACTGCTTTAATTTGCATTGGGAATGACAAATGCATTTACTACACTGTACTTGCATTTATTGCTATGAACAACTACAGTGATATTGAATTAGAGAGAGAATATACCGGTATAACTTGAACTGAAAATCTAAAATGCATTTAACAAAAAAAAATTATTTTTGCAAATCAACATAACTTACTATAGCACAATATACACCATCAGATGAGGTCCGAAAAAAAATTGTTTATTCAGTGAAAAATTATGCCAGAAATTGACCATAATTTACATTTTGAAAAAAAATACAGTTTTGTCGAAAAATACCTGTGAAAAGCGAATTATTAGTTAAAGAAATTAATATGCTTATAATTACAAAAAATCTCGACAAGTAAGGGCAATATGTCTTTTGAGCGAAATTGTACTTACAAAGCAGTAGAAAGAGTCCATATTTCTGTTGAAAATCAAAATTTTATTTACCGCAAAATTCTGTATAATAAAATATATTTTTTATTTACTGTCGCAGTTTATAGGAACTAATGAATGTTGGTATTAAATAATTGATCACAAGAAAAATACGAAAATATCATAAAGAACATTACATTATGCATTCAAAAAAATAATTAATATACAAAATTTTATTTTTACTGAGAAGTATAATATTAAATAAAGGATCAAAAATGTGAAAGGCGAAGATTTTCGCACATTTTTTTTCTACATTTTTTTTTGTTAATTTGTTGAAAAAACGAGAAATAGTAAAATTGATATCTTTGAAGGAACAGTAATATTTACCACGATACAAATATACTTCTAACGATTCACACGAGAACATGTACAGAAGATTTTAATAATAGCAAGCAAATGATTGAAAGCGAGAGCAAGAAATTCAATTAATTCAAACAAAAGTTTCGATTCAATCTCATTTGGTTGACATTACAAAAGAAATACTTGGAATAAAATGAGTTATTATTTGTTTAGAAATTAGGAAACGTTTCAGTATGAGGCAAGTGAATGATGTAATTTACATTACTAAATAATATAGGTCACTGATGAAAGATACACGAACAAGAACAACAACAACAACAACAACAGATAAAAAACAATCAGACAGACAAACAACCTGAACAGCCGAAAAAGTTAAACATAGAAAACTAACAGCATAGTTTTAAGTGTTAAAAAAATCTAGGTAATTGTCATGTTAGGTGAGCGTATTAAATTAGCTAATTACACCAAACAATTTTATTTTGATAAGAATTCTAGTATATGAAACTGTAATTTATAACTTAGAATCAATAAATTGTTACCGTAGACATGTTGTCTTGTGACATCTTGTGCGTGGTACGTTGTTTGTCAGTCCTTATATCAGACCACATTTCTGTAATTGCTTTGATTGGTATCATGGAATTCACTAATGAGCTCATTTATATGTAATTGTGCCATGAGATAACTTAATCATTTCAAAGTCAATTTACGTATGCGTTTATGACTTATTTTCTATCATCCATTCATCTGTAGATTTACCATTTATTAATTCATTCATTAATAAAATAATTCAACTGTATAGACATCCATTCATTCTTTCCTTTATCTATTCAATCATTTTTTTTTTTCATTTTGCAACAGTAGAGTCATTCATTCACTTTTATATTCATTAATTCATCCATTCATTCATTCATTCATTCATTCACTCCTTCATTAACTTATTCCTTCAAACATTCTTTCTTTCATTCATTCATTCATTCACTCATTCTTTCTTTCATTCATTCATTCATTCATTCACTCATTCATTCATTCATTCACTCATTCTTTCATTCATTCGCTCATTCATTCATTCATTCGCTCATTCATTCTTTCACTTGCGGACACATTCACTGACCTATTCTTTATTCAATCAAAACTCCAGTTACTCGCTAATCAATTTTTTTGCCCATTTAGTAATTTTACCTAACCATTCACTAGTTGATCCATTTTGAATATTATCATCGAATTTACTGTATCCATTTTGTCATACGTTGGCCTGTTGCAACCAAAGAATACTACTGCATTTAGGAATAGTGCGTCTGTACTTTTTAAATCCTCTGTAAACAGCCAAGCCGACATATATACAAAAACAAAACGATACTCATACACTCAACAAAAGCTAAGCAAAAACGTGCAAGTTGAAACAAAATGTCCATAAATTACGAAAACAAAAATAAATGGATCGTTAATGTCACCACGCTGTGTGTTAATGTGTATAGTTGATTAGAAAAAAAAAGATGCCCTTTCAATTGAGAAACAACGCCAACCACATGTTGCTTAACAGGAAATCTAACAGACTACCCCTACAAAACTAACCCATGGTCAAGAATTGTGTGTTTGTGCACCGACTTTCATTACATGAAACATTATAATTACACATTTATTAACATCCAAATTGTTTTCGTAAAGAAAATTGTAAATTAGCTGCGATATTTTACAGAGAAGGATAAAATATTTCATAAATTCTACATTTGTCTCTATCAAAGATTTCTTAATATTTCTGTGAGAGATACTAGGTTCTATTGTAGGTAAAAAAATCTTTGCAATGTAATGAGTTTGAGACACGGTAATTGGTAAGACTTTTCTTCATATTTGTGATGTCCTAAAACGCAACAAAAGTAGTACTTCCATGCAAATTAAAATTATATTCGAAAACATTCTAATAAATGATATCACCTACAGCGTCGCACTGTTTTATGTACCTTTATGTTAAGTTATCAATTTTTATCAATATCAAACTTTTGTCGATTTTGGGCTTCCTGTGGTGAAATCGCAGCGGTACTGTTTTAGGTTTAACCGTCATTTTTCGGCCAGAAATGAAAATGTCAGTCTTGTTGTGTATGTTTTCACTAAAAAAAACCTGTAAAAATGTAAAATGTGCGTGAAAAGTCGCTTTTTGTATTGCCGAATTACTCCAATGCCCAAATATGGTGGGTACTATCCTTATAAGAGAATATGTGAGGCTTGATAGAAAACGACGTTTTTAAGGGAAATGCTTGATATACAAAAGAACTAATCCCAAAGTGTATTTTCCTAGTAAAATGAACATAGAACCACAAGAATTTCTCCTCTGCCGCACTATAGTTACAATATGGTCGATAAAAGTGAAAGCACTCATGCAAAAAAATCACGCCATTTTGCTTTATCAAAAAGGAGACCACACTTGTTTTTTTTAAGTGAGACTAAATATGAATCCTGAGTGCTGGACATTCAACACTTTTAAAGTATTCACCCTGCTTGCGTGCTATGCAAAACCGGTTGCTGCTTATTGATATGAACTGTATAACTATGACGTTACATCAAAACAATCTTCGACAATTTATTGTTTAACACAAGGGATCATGGTCGTCGGACTGGGTCAAATCAACGCAAATTCACCGAAAAATTGTTCTAAAATCTGTATTAATCTAGGAAACAAAGTGGACACATATTATGTAACACATATTATATCTGAAAACCACGTCATTTTAGATTAAACTGTTTTACTAGGAGCAAATTTTGTTGTTTATTGTTTTATTGGATTTATCGATTCTATCCCCCATGTAAACAAGTAGCAATTCAGAATAATAGCAATAACACCAAGGCTCAAAATAACAGCCTGACATACATAGCTCAATATTACCTTGGAAGGTCATTACCGCTTTTTTGAAAGGTCTAAATTTGTAATAATAATTCTTTTTAAAATATACATCTACAAGGTTTTTTCCCTTAAAAACTTGTCCTTTCAAACTCTGATTTGGCAGGTCAAGTAGCAAATTTGGAAGGACATTGTACCTTGACCTGCCCTTATTTTGAGCCCAGTAACACTAAAGATGTACTTACTGTATTGTCTTTCTCGGTAGCACTGTGACTGTAATCTGTTTATGTATTCATTCTCTATTTGCTTTTCTAGTCTTTTAAGGGCATTGCCATTATATTTGTCTTCAAAGTTTTCCTGGAAAGTTATAAATTAAAAATTATAAACATTTTGGAGGTTATAGGTGAATGAACAGAACAATGACAACAAACAAATGCACAAATGAATGAATGAATGAATGAATGAATGAATAAATGAATGAATGGATGGATGAATGAATGAATGAATGAATGAATAAATAAATAAATGGATGAATGAATGAATAAATGAATGAATGGATGGATGGATGGATGAATGCATGAATGAATGAATGGATGGATGAATGATTGAATGAATGAATCAATGAATGAATAAATGAATGAATGGATGAATGAATGAATGAATGAATGAATGAATGAATGGATGAATGAATGAATGAATGAATAAAGACAGGGCATCTGATGTAGTGCGATAGTGCGATCCCGCATAATTCACCAAAAATCGCACAAAATCGCATAATCACAAAAAATCGCACAATCACAAAAAATCGCATAATCAAAGTGAAAAACACACAATTGTCAAAAAAATCGTACATTCTTACAACAAAAAATGAAAATTACAATGTTGTAAATAAAAAAATGCAAGAAAAAATCGAGATTTTAAGTAAATTACCTCGAAAAATTCACGGGAAAGTCCAAAAGTCGGACGTGTCAAAACGCACGTGTTGGCATTATTCTTCCAGGCGTTCCTTGCAAATACAAGTAAATAGACTGGGGCGACTACTTTTTCTAACATCGTTTTTGATTGGTTTAATGATCAATATGCACAACCAATCGCTGATTTTTATAGATATACACAAAAAAGCGTGGAAAACCTTTTTTATTTCCTGGTCTGCAAGTAGAAAGTACATAATATTGTTTTTAAGAAGAAGAAAATGGAGAAATTCCTAATAAACAGTAAGAAAAAAGTTTGTGTTATTTACAGTAATTACAATCTATTTGGTCATTGTATCAGTTATAACATGAAAACAGCACTGTAATTTTGATGATTATTTGTCTCAACTTCCTTATTAAGGTCAATATTAAAGATTATTACTATTCCTGCGTTGTCGTCTTATACATTTTTCGAAACAATTTAATTTGCTGGAACAAAAAAAAATAATTTACTCATTCCCCATTCAGCATAAAAACGCTACAAAAAAAATGTTTAACAAGGTATATAATAAATATATACCACCAGTATGTCATGAGCTCCTTATAGCGACTAAAATTTTACAATTTGTTTGACAATGTTCATATTTTTGAAAAAAAGCACATTGTATTTTAACTTCATTTACACTTTATTAACAAAACTTCCACATAATTTACCATATTATGCATATTTATTGCCACATAAGCTGGTAAAAAAATGCTGCACAATTTGCCGCATAATAAGGCTTTGATGCTGCACATTTGAGGAAAAAAGCCGCACAATTTCAAATTTTTTGCCGCACTACATCAGATGGCCTGTAAAGATAAAGAAGATCTAAGCTGTCAAATTACCTGTACATAATAAGTTATTCTGTAGTTTTCAGTTTCTCTTGGAATGTAATAAGACCTGAGGGAAAAAAAATAGAATTAAGAAGAAATTGCAGTCAAAAGTATATTATTTAGTTTTTCTTAGAGCAAAGATTAAGATTCAAACATCACATGCTTGATTGGATATGAACCAACATCTTTGGTATTCTAGTCCGATGTGTTAACCACAGCAAGACCAACCGTGGTGACAACCAGCCTACAATACTTAAAGATATAATATTGTGTTTGTTTCCCAGCAAGAGTACATTCTACTTCCCTCTTATTCTTTATTTCACTTCATACACCAGATCAATTACTACTATTTTTGTAAGAGATTACGATAAAATTGGTTTTCCAAACATCATAGAAACATTTAGTAAGAAAGTTTGTGGAATATTCTTAAGTCATAAGACTGTAGTTATTTTGGAGAAGAGGGAGAGATTTTTGGGAAAATTAAGAATTTGTATAAAAGTTTAAATTTTGATAATTATTTTGAATCAATTAGAGAATCTAAAAATACAGAATATCAAAAAGGCTTTTTATCTGCTTAAGGTAGTTGCACCGGCTGAAAATAACCATTTTAGAAACATCTCAAATTAAGTCTGAAAAATATATCGTGTTGCTGCTACAAGCAACCAGAGCAGCAGTTATTGGTTTAAAATGGCAACATTTCTATTGTGCAGATAATCAAGGCAATTTTCAAAAGAAAAAATGGCATATTTTGCACCAAAAATAAGGATTTTTGACAATAGGTGTCAGACAGATTCATTTTTCTTGGTGCTGATCAAGAATTTTGTTATGAAACTTTCACAAATTAAAGATAAGATGTTAACAAAGAAATCTGTGCTTGGGGAACTCTGCCATATCATTCAATCGCTTAGAACTCCGTTTTACGGAATATGCCATTTTTTCCTTGGGAATTGCTTTGATTATCTGCACAATAAAAATTATGCCATTTTGAATCAATAACTGCTGCTCAGGATGCTTGTAGCAGCAAGATATGCAAAGATATTGTTTTCTCCGCCCAGTCTCTCACAACTTGGTAGAAGACTTAAGGACGGTGCCCACTAATTGAAAATCAATGATTTTTTTCAAAAATGTGGTTAACTCTTTTCAACAACCAGAGCACATTCAAAATCTGCTTAGAAAGTTGGGGGTCACCAGGGAGTTAAGATAGATAATTTGAATGGAAAATCAGTAAAAAATCGCCAGAAACGTGTAATTTACAAAATTCGAAAAGAGTGAGCAAATAAATTCCCAGAGTAAGAAATATCATTTTTTTCTACAATTGTGTTCAAGGAAGATATTTATCTCATATTTTTGAAAGCCATAGCGTCAGTTTTGAAAAATCAACAATACAATTGCTGGTTTTGTCTTCAAAAGCATGACCGGAAGTGCCAAACCCGTAAATATGGCTGCAAAATTGAGTGTCTTCTGTCAATGATTTTTCAACAAAACCAAAAACAAACCTGACTTCGAACTCTTAATTATAGGTAGCAGGCCTTGTGCACGATGTTGGTGTACACGCGGCACTTGAATGATTTTTAGGCAAAAAAGAGTTTTATTTTTTCTCTATCTTTCTCAGTTCATAACTAGGGATTATTTATGTTGAAGCAGAGGTTAGCTATGTTATCAAGGTTTCATTTGACACCATTTGCTTTGACAGAAAATGGCTCGGTGATTTTTAACTAAGAAAAAAGAACAGATGCTTCTACAAAAAATCCGACTCTTACGGTGGACAAGCGAGATTTTTGCGACTTCGTCAAACTTGAGAAAAGTGCTTATCGTGCTAATCAAGCCTGCCTTTCGTGCCTTGAAGTTGTGCCTTTCGTGCGTTTACGGTGTTTCTCATTCTGCATTTCGTGCCCAATTTTGAGTGCCTTTAGTGCCGGCCCGCTTCGCACCAAATCTTGCCTATTCCGTGCCCAACGTGCCCTATGATTTTCGGTCGTTCTGACATTCATTATCATATGGTCGTTTCGATGTTTTAAATAATCTAAAACAAGTGGGAAATTTAATGTTAAATAAAGCAAATGAAAATACGATAAATGATTCAACAAGTATTCATTATTTTACGAGGAGTGCAATACTTATCATGTGTGTTTAGATTTGTTTGTTGGTTGCTCTTTTTCATGAAAATTTTAGTAGAGATCGAGTCGCAAGAAGAAAGCAGCTGAGGTGAGTATCAAGGTAAACAAAAGTCATATCAGAGTGGAGAGAAAATCGACGTAAAATGAGCTCTAGTTCTGGCGAGACAATTAATAGATCGAAGTGTACAACACTGAATCTGTCACTTGATAAAATTAGAATGACATTGCTTCGAGAAATTTTAAAGATAGGAATATTTAATTAGTACGTGTTTCTAGTTGTTTTGTATTGTATCACTCGTATAATACTGTATTGGAGAAATAGATCGATAGATTTCGGCTAATTCTGTACGTATTATTCACTTGAGTATTTATTTACCTTATTCGAGTTTGAGTGACAGCTTCACGGTTGACTTCAGCTTTGACTAAGTTGGCGACGAAGTGGTGGGAAAAATGCAAAACTCCCGTCTTCGGAATTTTGTCGATAAAAACCTATCCGAAAATTCTCGGCGTTGAGACAAAAAAAGCGAGAGATGGAAATTGAGAACAAATATTTTATAATAATTCTCTTCATTTCTTTTTTTACAATAACAATTTACAATTCACAGAAGTTATAAATAAATCATCAATTTCATCTTAAGCCTATATCTTTGTATTAAGTTTGAGTTAATGTGAATATTGCAATTTTTACCATTTTTTTAAACGGTTCGTTCGTTGACAATAATTAACTAAAAATTCCAAATTTAACTGAGTGTATAACGTAAAAATACTGACATCTGAATAACAAATTGATTAAAATTATTCTTGATTACTCTGGATTTTTACCTCGCTACACGCGAAAAAATACGACTTTTTTGGGGATGACGTTAAGGCATGTTTGGCACGAAACATTAATGCACGAATGGCACGATTTATGCACCATATGCACGTAAGGCACGGAAAAGCATGTTTAGCACTATTGAGACTAATTCCAAAGGCACGTTGTGCACCTCATGAAGCATGATCAGCGCGATATGCACAGACGAAGTGCACTGTGTTTCGGATGTAGCGTGCCTACGCTAATTTTTTTATCAATTCTAACGCTAGTTTTTTCCCATTTTCTCGTCATCAAAAAGTTCAGGATCACTAAAAATTTCCAAAAACATAGCGAATTTAATGTGCACCTGGAAAGTTATAAATTTTTCAAACAAACCTCAATCAATAATTTTTGATAACAAATTTACGTTTATTTTTCTCGACTAATTTTCGACATTTTCGATATACACAATTTTATTTTCTTCAAACTTCTTTTATACAAAATATTAAATGCCAAAAAAACATTGCTGAGATGCACATGAACTAAATTTTAATTGTGTAAAATTTCATTGATGTATCTTGAGTAATTGCTGAGAAAATTGTCCAAACGTAGCGTTAGAAAAATGTCCACTCTAGTGTACACCAACATCGTGCACAGGGCCAGCAGTCAAAAAAAAAAAAGATGTACCCAGGTGATCTAGTGAGCTATAAGGCTTTGAATTCAATTCCAGGCTTCTTTTCTTTGATAATTACAAAAAATCCCCAGCCCTCCCCTGGACAGTGGAAGAATGCGCAAAGGATTTTCAAGATGGTGCCCATTTTCTTGTGAGTAGGACAATTTCTAAGAAAACATTAGAAACATCTACCATAATGGTTACAGTATCATAGCTGTACCACTCATATGAAAATAACTATCAATATAAACTGTGCTGGTACATACCCTGTTCTCTGTAATGAATATGCTGGATCTTGGAGCATAAGAGTACTTAATAACGACATTCCCACAAGTAACAAGATTGGAAGAAATTGAATTAAAGAATATAAAGTTTGCTGTAAAACAAAAGACAATAAAAACAATCAAAATCACTTCCTGTGTATATTTCTAGATGTAAATTATCACATGTGAATACTTTTAGTAGTTTTTCATTGCTAAGGCTAAATTAAGCCTCAATTGAAGGCAAATAAACAAATGAACCAAAACAATGCCATTGGCTTTTACACTGATGTGATCAGTATAAGGTAAAATATATCACATGCTATCAAGACTTAGCCTGGGCAATAAAGAATTTGAATCTGGTCTATTATTGTGTTGCCTCCTCCCTTGCAAATATTTTGGGCTTCCTTTGTCATTGTTGGGCTTCCTTTGTCATTTTTGGGCTCCCTTTTTCTATGAAATTTGGAAGTGAATTCTGGAATTTGTTGGAATTCCTCCAATCCTATAGAAGTATCTTTCTGTATACTTGACACATATGGTTAGTTTTCATGCAGTCTGTTATACAGCTTATGCTTTTGATGACATTGTAAAGCCAATCAAAACCAAAGGGTTAAAAAATTGTATTGCCTGATGATGTTCTAAATTAAAGAACAAAATATCGCATTCCTGTCTGTTTATCTAATTTAGATAAAAATATGCATTTTTTTCCTAACTTTTCTATTATATTTATTCAAACTATCAGATGGTAAAGGATTTTGTATAAAATTCACTTACATTTAATTCTTGCCCATCATCAAAGTGATCATGATGGTGGTGGTGGTGTTGTGTTCTGTTCCGCCGTCTGTTTACATAAACACGACCACCTGGCATTGGGCCACCAAAAAACATGTTGAAGATTTCTTCTGGAGTTAAGTCAGCTAAGGATTGATAAATGAATAGCATCAACAATGATGGCTTTAGGAGAGAGAAACTGCAAAACATTTAAACAAAAGCCAGAGAAAGGAAAGACCGTGGTATTATGAAAAAAGTGATTCAAAAGAAAAAATGTAGGTCAGGTCAGTGTGCCTTTTAATTTTGACCTGATTTAAATCATACATGAATAACATTGTATTATGATTTAATGTTATAACTTAAAATGAAAACTGTGCTTGGATATAAATGTATGGGCACTGAGATGTCCCATCATACTAATAGGTGGTCAGAGATTTTTATGTTAGACTGTTAATGGTCTTGCACATTTTGTTTTACAATATTTAGAAGGCAGAGAAAGGAAAAAAGGGGAAAGAAGTGGAGAAAGAAAAAAAAAACTAAAAAAATCTAAAAGGGATGAGAAGGAAGAATATGTATTCTTGACCTTAACAACTAAAACTTGGACTTCTGTTTTAAGGATTCAAATTACATTGCAAACATTACTAGGGTACCAAACAGGCACATCATGTTGAAGCTATTTACCTTCAAATCCTCTAGAATAATCATAATGTTCATTTCGATATACTCTTTGTGGGTTTTCGTCACCATACTTATCGTATCTATTTCTTTTTTCAGAGTCAGTTAAAACAGCAAATGCATTACTAATAGCTAAAGAGAAAAAAGAACAATTACAATTAATAAATCATTATTAATACTCAAATGTATAACAATTTATTTAGTACTATATCTATGTGACTGGTTGTCAAATACTGAATCGCCTTTGCACAACTGAAAGTTATTGGACAGGTAAAGTTAAAGTTGGACTCAACTAAATATAAATCATTTTATTTATTCTGAGAATTGCATACAATGTCATATATTCATTGGCATCAGACATTCAACTTTTATTGGCCCATCTGAAGGGTACAGTTGGTATGTTCCCCCATGATTGATGGACATGCGAGTGACTCAGTGTCATCTTAATTGGTAATTTAATAAAACATTGATATGGCCTAATTTATTTTCATATACAGTTTTTACAAGTCTGACATTTCTATTTTGGATTTGCACATATTTCTTTTCAGACTCAAGCTGCAACATTCTTGCTTCAAACATTTAATGTTGGTTTCAAAACTGAAGATTCATTAAATTAATAATGACATGAACTTTCAAATACTGAAATCATTATTAATAACATCGATGTGTTAACTCATGCTTCAGGTAGTTTCACTGCAAGCTTATCAGAGACTAGGCAATTTATTTTGTAAAATTTTACCTTTAAAAGCCTCGGTTGCACCAGGTGCTCTGTTTTTGTCAGGGTGGAATTGTAAAGCCAGTTTTCTGTATTGCTTTTTGATTGTAGCTTCTGAGGCATCTCTCTTAACGCCAAGGATCTCGTAATAATCCTTGCAATTTTTAACTCTGTAATAAATAGCAATAAATATTATCTTGATTATTGACAATCAATCAATCAATCAATCAATGAATCAATCAGTAGTAAAAAATATAAGTAAATTGTACACCATAAAGGGATGAAGGCAAAACTGACATTTCAGGCATCAGTCGGAGTAATATGTCAATCAATCAGACAGTCAATCAATCAAACCAATAAATAGGTACACATAAACAAACAATAAATACAGCTGTCATTAATAAACAAATATTATTCTAAAAATATATTATGGAGAAATACATAAATGAGCCAATGACCGAATGTACAAAAAATGAATGAGTGAGTGAATATATATGCATTCAGACACAAAAATGTTTATAAGAAGGATGTGTAGACTATTATAATTAGAAAATAACCAATGCATGATCCTGGTGTACATGAAGGGGGCCTGGTAACGACAGTGTTTGAGCAACGTTAGTTCCACAAACATTCCTTGATGTGAGGGAGTTAATTGTGATTGTAAGTCAATGGAAATAGGTACAACATTATCTAATTACAAACAAAACCCATGTTCAACTTAATATAATTTACTGTTGACATATAGTATAGCAAGATTGAGATTGGATAGCCCCAACCTTGTTCTCTAATAATACTGTATGTCATCAATGTTCCAGAGATAAATTATCATACTCGCAAGTAAATACATGCCAGTATGTACTCAACACTCTGGAGTTAGCATGTGATGTTTGCCAAACAATATACATTAAAAGCACATAGTTCAATTTTAAACAGACTGATCAATTGAATAAATAAAGGAACACATAAGCCAAACAATGCTAAATCAGTGCACTGAAAAAAAAAAAAAATAAAAATGAAATAAAAATAAATTTGCACAGATTCGTTGCAATATAAAGATGGATGATACATGCAAACTAAAGATCCAAATATTTATTAATATGTTAATATCTAACTTACTTTTTTACAGCTTCAAGCTGTTCTTGAGTGTAATTCTTTTCCTGAGTAACACCGCCATTACTGCTTCCACTAGTGGTTCTTGTGCGATGTCTTACACCATCACTATCCTCTGTTTTACTATACCCACTGGACATACCATTCTTTAACAATGAATTAAGTAAATCTGACAAAAGACAAACAAATGAGCATTAACTAAAAATAGAATGGATTATAAAATAATAACCACACTGGAAATAGACAAAGGAGTGAGAAAAGTGGATCTATGAATGACAACATAAATAAATTGATGAATACAAAATGAGTGATTAAATTAGTAAAAGCATGGTTAATTTAGTAAAAATTAGAAAACATAAAAAAACGTTTGCTTTTAATTGAATCAACTGTATACAGCAGTATCTAACAATGTCCAAAAAACTGGTTTAGTAAAAAGTAAAAGCATTAAAACAAAACAAAAAACCTGTCCTGACTGACGTATTACTTATAAGCTAACCTGAGTAATGAATGGATAAATAAATGAGTGAGTGAAGTTATACATATATCTTATTAGATGTTTGTTTGTTTGTGTGCTACGTGTGGATATTTTGTGAGTTGCAAACGTATTTGTGAGCAATGGGCACGGCCTATAGACAGCATATAGAAAAGTTTAGTTTTTTAAAATGTATCCGAATAAAAGCAAATAGATAGAAGAAGTCTATTAAAGAGTGAGCATTTTTTTGAAGCCAAGATACGCGCACTAAAACCAGTTTGAAAAACTGGTTTCTTTACTGTGTAATACAGCTGTCAAAAGGTGTAATACGGCTGGGTATTTGTACTCCGCTTTGACCAAATATGGTAAAATGATATGAACATCATATAATAAAGAATATTATGCATAAGTGAAACAAATAAAAGGATAAACAAACGCATTAAAGAATAAACAGATTAAAAAATGAACATATACATGTTTGATTGCTGTAAACAAACTTATCAAATACATACATGAACTCACTTGACAATTATAACACAAACATTTTATACAATACATTTCAATCATTAACCCCAACTTCAAGGAAAAAGTTTTTGAATTTAATGAAGTGTTCTTTTTATTAATTTGCCTCTTAGCAACAGAGCAATCTTTCCAGTTCTAATTGAGATTCCAAATGACGACACATTCTACTATGTGACGTTGACTTCTAATGAGACAACATCGACAATGCAGACTCCAAAACTTCCATAAAACCATTTTTATATTCTTAAAAAAACTTTTCAAATCACAAAATTTATTTGTTTGCTTCCAAAATCAATATTGAATTACAATGTGCCATTTTCAAAATAAATGTTCAACAAAGCAATTTTTAAATATATTTGAGTTAAAATATCATCACTTCCTTTGCCAAAAAACATTGCTTGAAAAATGTCCTACTCAAAATAATGTTTCGAAGCGATGTTTCAAACTACAGATTGAATGAATAAACTGCACTAAAACTGTAAAGATAGAAGAAAACTAAAAAAAATTTCATCGCCATTTTTCACTGAAGTTGAAATCATCGCCATTTTTATCATTGATGCACTCAGGCCGGTCTGCGCGCTGTATTAGGCGCCTTCCATCACTCACCTTTAACACCTTTTGTTGGATAAAGTCTGTCTGCTTTCTTAAGAAACTTAATCGCTTTTTCTTTTTCGCCTTCTTGAAGAAATTTCTCGGCTAAACGTCGGCATTTTTCAGCTTCATCCTTATTGCCCTCCATTTTGTTTTAGAAATGTTAGGTAGCTGACATGCGCAATTGTGTACGTCACTAATTTGGTACCAGCTCACGCAATCCAAGTTTTTTTTAAATGCACAGGAACCCCGCAAAAATACTCCTCATAAATGAATGAATGAATGAATGAATGAATGAATGGATTGATGGATTGATGGATGGATGGATGGATGAATGAATGAATAAATGAATGGATGGATGGATGTATGAATGAATAAAAAATTAAGCAAATAAAAAAACGAATGAACGAATGAACGAACGAACCAACGAACGAACGAACAAACGAACGAACGAACGAACGAATGAACGAATGAACGAATGAACGAATGAACGAATGAACGAATGAACGAATGAATGAATGAATGAATGAATAAACAAATGAATGAAGTACTGTACGATAGAACTTCTAGGTCCAGGGATCATTAGTGCTTTTAAAACTCAACAACACTAGCATATTTGGGTCATATTTGCTGCGTTTGCGGACGTTTTGCAAACGTATTTGTAGCTACAATCTTGGACATAAATAGTTGAGACTCTTCAAAAATTGCACAGTTTGATGACCATACTCTCGGTATTACATCAATATTTTCCCCTCCCTCCCCCTCCCTCGACCAATGTTGTTCTTCATGAGAGAGAAACACCATCAGGGAGCACAACATTGCTTTTGGGGGGAAGGGGGTTCAAAGAAAGACCATCAGAGCGATGTATGTTAGGAAACATACTCAAGAAATATCAAAGTCTACAAAAGAGTCTCAACATTTATGTCCAAGATTGTAGGTAGATATGGTGATCAGAAGTGAGAATAACATTTTTACGCAGCAAATTAGTGCGCGTCTCTTTCAAAGCACTTTTTAGGCATTTTGGACAAATCTTTTCATATTCTCATTAAACGGATGAGTAATTCACGAATTGCCGAACCAGTCATAAAGCTTCTTTTAAGGTCACGTGAAGCGTTTGGATCAATCTAAAGTAATTAACTAAAGACAAATGCCTCATTTGTATGATGATTGAAACAAAAGAGTTCTGCTTACATTCTGTTCTACTTTTTTTTATTTTCCTAATACTAATATACCATTCATTTATTTGAGCTATATTTGACTTATTTGAAACTTAAAGAACTAGTTTTTTATTATTACTTGAATATTGCTGCAAATACAAATTAACCATTCAGAAACGTCGAATACGTCCTTTTGCATTCATCCTATCATTAAAAATAGATGTTATGCACTATAGGAAGCATCATTAAAGTTCACGAACGTTTCTTGACTAGCTTCTTTTCGTGCGAGTGTTTGTCAAATTGTCTCTGGCTGGCATTTGACACGGTTTCAATTTTTCCAGTTTTTTCAAACTGATTATCAAATTATTCTGAAGTGTACGAATCGATAGAGTTAGCAATGCATTATCAAAATAATTCAGTAAAAATTGAGTTGGTTTTAATTTTCATTTGCTTTTTTGCGCTAATTCCTGGACTGAGAGCTGAACAATGTCCAACAGCGTACTTTACTCGTGAGTTCAACAAAAGATTGACTTGTGGGTTGTTTAAGACTATCTCTGCTCAACAAATCGACTGCCAAAGCGCCTGTCGAGACACCATTAGTTGTTTTTCTGTTAACGTGTACAAAAGCGAGAATGGGACCGATATCTGTGAGATGTCTCGAGGAAATCGTAAGGAGTATGGAGAAAGCAAGGCCTGCTTTGATTCGAAAGACAACGGTGAATATAATGAGTTGACGGTAAGTTTTTGAATAGATTTTCTCAAATTTTCATTTATATTTTTTTATATTTCTGTGTCAGCGAAAAAATGTCCCGAGATAAAAACACCAGTACTAGTTGACAATGGATACTTTGCCTATGTTTATCAAAAACTGATTTCTTTTTTATGAAATAATCGGATCAAACGGTACAGCTGCTTACTGTAACATCACATCGAAACGCCTTATCAACTTTCTAGTCTTCAAACTACTTTAAACCACGCTATTCCACAGGGGTTTCAAGAATAACGTTTTTCAAGTTTTTTTCCATTTCAATTTTCTAAAGCGTGGTCATTTAAATTGGAATTAACTATTTATGTCTATGCATGATTTATATAATTTCGTTAATGATAACAGCCGTAAAGCCCTATTAATTAAGATCTAGTATCATTATTTTTTTACAGTCAACCTTTCATAATAACGAAAATAAGCAGCACAAATTCACAAGTGTTGGATAGTTTTATTTGTATTTAACGAATCACGCGTTGGTTTTCTATCACGAGTCACAAGAAATTATTTTCAAAATTATCGCATCACGAGTAATTAAAATGGCCCGATAACGTCTGGTATCAGTACACCCCTGTAGTTAGGACGTGGGCTATAAATGATATTGCATTATAGTAGGCTATGAAATATTTAACAAAGAAGACCAATTAATATGAATATAAGATATTTGACAAATAAAATATTAACATGCGTCTGAAAGGGATAGAACTATGGAGAACTTCTAAGTATCGTAATATTTGTAAATACAATTCTTTTAAACTAATACGAAATGAATTTTCGAATTATCGAATATTAGACAAAAACGGGATAGTTATTCATTGAAAAAATGAAAGTGTTTTTAAAGCATTTATCAGGAAACTTAAATTTCAAAAATTCTAGCAATAATGTTTCAACTGGTGCTGGGAGGTTCATTACTGTTTGAGGCAAGTACCAACAATAAAAATAAATAGTTAATAAATTCAAAGTGTAAGGGCTTTAAAAGATCCATTCAAATTATGGTGGATTTTTGATCAAAGCTAGCATTACTCGGATATTATATTTTACATTTCTCTTGCCATGTTACGAACTTTATTAATGAAGTAAATAATATGATAAGTGTCTGGCCCCTGTACTTGTTATACACGTGACATCCTTTAGGGTTGATCCGACAGCAATTTAAAGTACACTTTCAACAACATTCGTTAATTAATTCATTGTCGATTAAATTTTGCCATATGCATGCACTATCAAAAAACTGCAAATGCTGCACTCGTTTTTGGCAATGAAGGGAGAAATTAAGAGGAAAGCTTGTACATCCTCATATCCAATCTAATTTCATTTCAGTTGTATATGTATAATAAGACACCGTTGAATGATAGTAGCGAAAACTGACGTTTCGGACGAACGGTGTCTAACTTATTATAATATATACATTTACAAGTGTTTCTCTAGAAACACCGACACAGTCCTATCTAGAATTTCTTACTAGTTTTCACCTAATTTTATTTCAGAGTACTGATTCTTGTTCGAGTTCACAAGATTGTCCACTTGCTCCACGTAAAGGTACGGTTAGCCTTTCTGGCTAGTCTATTCTTCACAGATATCATGTACATGATCGGAGCGCATTGCAGGTTTAATTTAAAAAATGCGTGTGGTCCACAAAGTTTTAAGTATATTAAGGAGCCGTCTCAGCCAGGATGCTTTGCAGCCCTGTTGTGTGTCATATGCCTAGAACGGCCATGTTCGCTCAGAGAAATCTTCGCATTCTCTACATTGTCTCACTCATGCTATACAAGTGAATTCTTTAGAGTTCGTTATTGGTCGTTGACTGATTTTTGAAGATATTTTGTTTAGATTTATTTATTTCATTTATAAGTAAACAATAACAGAGTCGCGCAAAGCATCATGGCTAAGATGTCTCTTTAATAATAAAGTATACGTTTTTTGAAAGCCAAAGAAACGTATATTGTAAATTATTTTGCTATTCTTTAGACTCTCGAATGGCTAGATTTCATACAGTAATTAATCCACTGAAACCCAGGCCTGTTCTGGCCAATTGAATCTCAGTGTGTGAACAGTCCGGTTCATTACTAGATTTGGTAATATGCCTACGTCACAAGATGGCGGAGAAAACTTTTTCAAGAGCACCTCTATTTTTTGTCCCTTACGGCTTGATAAAGACCATTTCCCATTACTCTTTGCCCGCTTCTTCATTCGTCTATAACCAACAGCCATATTGATGTGAACAAAAGTGTGGAATTTACAATATTCGAGTGTTTTCCTTGATTATTTCGAAAGATTTCTTATTTCATCTCGTTGGTGTTTACTCGCTAAAACGTGATTTTAAGGATCTTTGCCCATTCTGCTCATAATTTCGCCCATATGAAGGCAAACTAGAAGAGTTGATTTATCCTTAAAAAGTTGTTTTGATGGAGTGCCCGACATAAAAGTGAAGTGCCCAGCGCTTTGAAGTCTCTGATTCTTGTGAAATGGAGGTCAGCCGGCCCGAGCAGAAATGGATGTACATGCATGATTAATAAACTGATGGCGAGTTGTTTGTACGACTTCGCTGAAAGGGAGACATTCAGCAAGAAAAAGTAGAGAAAGGATTTGTAAGGATGTGTTTGTAAGAGAATTCCGCCAGAATCACTGAAATATTAACGACAAAAAAGAAACGACTAATTTCCGCAGTTCCTTTGTGTCGTGCAAGATTTTCTTCTACACAGCGCGAAGCGGTGAGGTCAATGTTAAAAGTCGAAAAAATAATTTACTTCACGGACGACTCATTTAGATAAAGGATGCCAATGTGTTAAATCTGAAGCCAAGAAAAGGAAGAGAGCTGATGCAGCCAGCAATATAGCAAACGGTAGCAACACAGACACACAGACAGCATTGATGAGACAAGGGAACAACACGAGTTCCAATCTTCAAATGTATTTACTAGTTACAATGTTGCTGAACTCTCTGCTTATTACATGACTTTGATGCAGCAGAGAAATAGCACAACGGCTAGCAGAGAGATATGACTGTATTTTTATCACTTGTTAAGATGTTTATGACTGTACGAAGATGTTCGAAAAACTCAAGAAAGGGAAGAAATCAGAGATTATTGGATTGTGCAGTCAGACTTACAAACATGAATTATAGGCAGTATTATGAAACAATTATTACGAGTGGTCAATAATGAAATTTTGAGCGAGGACCGCAACAACTATAAATTGTCAGAACAGATGATGTTGATATGTAAACTTGTGATTTAAATATGTAACGATCAATACTGGAAATAAATAATATTATGTATCACCCGGAGTAAAATAGCTTTCTTGACCCTTAAACTATGTAATTCAATCATGTATTTGATGTAAATCTCAGTATGTTGAGTGGTGTTGATTGATGTTTGCCATGAAATTTAATGCAAGGCTCTCTCTGATTGGTTGAAGCACTGTTTAAAAAATAATTCCAAATCTAGTTTTGAACCGGACTGGTGAATATTGTAATTGTGATACAAACTTTGAGTAATATAAAATTGACAGGTTGGGAAAAAAAGTATTTTAGACGTTTGACTACAAAATCAAAATATTCAACTGTTTAGCTTTCAGAAACAATACTGACTACTTGGATAAAAGTGCAAGGTCTAAATGCATTTAAAAAAAGACAACACGATTGCCCATCCATGATACTTTAAGTTTTGGAAATTATGTCACGTGACCTTTTTTTGTCACAATTCTCAAAAGAGATATCAACATTTACATTTTCCTCAGCTTTGTCAGATGGATGGTATCAGTTGGGTTTGTCAGCATTCAAACTTTTTAAGATCAAGAAAACCTATGCTGATGCTAATGCTACTTGTGCCGATAATGGAGCAACACTGGCCACTCTTAACAGTAAACTCGAAAACCAGTTTATCAATGAAGTACATCTTGCTCAGCTAAAGGGTAGGATACGATAAATAATACCATGATTACCTCGGATTCTTTTGTCTTCCGCGTGAATTACAATCACGAATTTTACTCCTGAATGTATTATATGGAGAGAAATTTAATTTAGAGACAAATGATTTCTTTGTCGTCTAAATTTCCCACATGTCTATGCATGAGATTTAGAAGACAATGCTTTGTCTTAGCAATGACTAGAGCAAAACGCGTTCTACTTATAGAAATTGCTGCTCGCTTTCCATGTGGGACGCGTTTCTCCGTTCTTGTGCATCGTGTTTCGCAACTTTGCCCTTGCTCGACCACAAAATAAATTGAAAATGACAACTTCAGGTTTATTTTACTATTTTATTGTTTCTCCCTCTCTTTATATATTTTTTTGCAAATTAGTTAGAGTGATTTCGTTGTTCACGCTTCCTTGACTTCAAACCCGCACGACTAAAACCGCACTTTTTTACTTATTTCTTCGGTAATCATGGTATTACAAAGTAATACCATTTCTTTCGGGAAATTAGAGATTAAATTTCCCCGAATACCTCGGGAAAATTTGTTAAAGTGCTTCAACAAATTTTCCCTCGCCATTCAGGGAAATTGAATCACTTATTTCCCTCGTGCCATGGTATTACTTATAAGAAAATGTCAGGATAAGAAAAAAACTTTGTTTGGCTTGCAAGATGTATACTTTTTGTTTCTTAAATGATGTTGGATGGTGGTTTTGCTCTAACCATGTAAAACAATACGTGGTTAAAATCCAATACTAATAAAATAATTTTGAAACTATGATTACATAGACATGAGGGTAAAACGTTATCACGCCTTAGGGTTTTTGCTTTGTGCTTGTTTGAGAGTACATGATGCGTGACACTCACAAACCCGTCTGCAAGGGAAGTTAAGAGTAACCTAGGTATTTACAGAAAAAAACCTTGAAGCCACAGCCCTAACTCCGTTACATCACTGGAAGCTTGATGGAAGCGACAAAGACATAAAGTAAGTACGTCAATATAGTGAACTTATTTCTATCATGTTAAAAATAAAATCTTCTGACTCCTTATTCTCCGGTAAATTTGTGCTTAAATCATTCAGGGTGTGTCTTATAATTGATTTTTATAACTTTCTCGACCAACTAGTAGAAAAATACACAGTGATGCAATGTACTAAATTTCATTTCTCACTTTTCAGTTTTTACGGTAATGCCACCGTCGAACAATCATTTGCGTCTCTTAATCTACCAGGCCATGGCGGCGCGTACGCCACATCTCCATCCTTCCACATTCACAACATGTCCTTTACTATTGCATTTTGGACAAGAGTAGAGTCATGCGCAGATTCAAAGTATCTTTATTCTTACTGGGCAAATCCGCACATGTTTTTCTTCGGAATCGTAAGTTGCAGACTAATGTTTGTTGGCAGGTCAAAACTTAGTCGAGACATGATAGTAGCAAGAGCAGGGTAAGTACCAACCAACTAACCAACCAGCCAACCAACCAAATAATTAATCGTCCAACCAACCACCCAACCAAAAAAAAAAAAACAACAATCGACTAACCAACCAATCAAACCAACCAACCAACTAACCGTCCAACCAACCAGCCAACCAACCAACCAATCATTAACCGACCGACCGACCGACCAAGCGAACTACCAAACAACCCACCAATTCAATGAGGTAAAAACTAGTAAGATATACTAGATTGGACTATGTCGGTGTTTCTACAGAAACAGTTGTAAGATGTGTAGATGAGTTATACACTGTTTAGTGACAATAGTGATACTGACGTATCGGACGATAGTCCTTCGTCGAAGTAATATGAGCAACCATTTCAAAGCTCACTTGATGAAAACGGCCGGTAATAAAAATCAAACAGGTGTCTACTTTTGGGGGGATTTTTAAAGGACTCATTTTTGACTGTTTGATATGTTTGTATGATTCATTCCAGAAGCTTTTTTAACAAAAAAAATTCCCTTAACCATTAAATAAAATAAATGTATGAGATCTACACGTTTCATTTACTAATATGTGTTAATTCTGATTTTTTTTTTAAATATCTTGTAATCTGCAGAAATATCTTGAACAACAAATGGACTCATGCCACAGTGACATGGGAACGAGTTGCCAAAATGTTTCGAATCTATAAAGATGGCGCCATAGTAAATACACGGACGATAAGTGATGCAGACGTCGACTTCCCAACTCCTATTCGTTCAGTGTTTGATATTGGATTTAAGCGAGACGCGGGACAAAGGGGAACAGTGAAGGCTATGCTGAAAGATCTTGTTGTATTCAATAGAGGTCTTACGGGACGAGAGGTTGCTCTTCTTCGAGGTAATAAAAGGTTAAGATGTGGGCACCAGGGTCGTAACATGAATTTTTATAGGGGGAGAGGGTGGTGGTGCACATAAAAAAAACGTGGACCATTGTTGGGTCTTTAGTAGCCTTTTTTATTAGTAGCTTTCATATTAGTTTTTTAAATAGTCGAAGTGCTTTTCAAAAGTTCGTGAAAACCCGCATTACAATTTTACTCTTATTGCGCTTTTCTTTTGAATGACTTTATTCTTTGTATTTTTGGTGATTGTCTAGTTTTCTTCACTTGGTTGCAAATCTAAGAGGGAAAAGTTCTCCTTTATACACGCTGCTATTTTGATATTATTATTTTCCGATTAAAAAAAGCTAAACGCTTGCTTTAAATTCTGTTATTTATTCGTATTCATACAAGTATTTGTTGTCAAACAAAGAACTTCTTTAAGAAACAAGTACACCATGGTAGAATATCATATTTCGAGCTTTAGCATTATTATGCCATTTTTGCTTGTAAAAAAATGTTAATCGTCCGTAGCTACATTTATATTTTAAGCAGCAATGTTACATACTCTCACTCGACTCACATCAATTTCAAAATAGGTTGTCCAGTGGATTTATCTGCATATTGCATACTGAATACCTAAAACTTTAAACATATTTACAACTTTATCTCTTCACATGATTTACTTTTTGCTGCTCAGTCAGGATTTCGTCCTCAACATTCTTGTGAAACAGCCCTCAACAAACTATTAAATACATGGCATCAGAACATTGAGAATGGATTTTTAAATGGCTTAGTTCTTATTGACTTCCGGAAAGCCTTTGACATGATAAACCTTGATTTGTTGTTAGAGAAACTAAAGTTATATCATTTTGATATTTCATTGCTAAAATGGATGGACTCTTATCTAAAGGAACGGAGTCACTGTGTTAAAGTCAAGGATAGCATATCATCTCCAACTCCAATATCTCACGGCGTACCACAAGGAAGTATAGTTGGGCCGTTACTGTTCATCTTATTTATTAATGATCTACCGTTATCTACAACATCAAATATTGACATGTATGCAGATGATTCAACATTATATGCTAAAGGCAGATCTGTGAATGAGTTGTCTGATGAACTTACCTCAGCCCTCGACAGTGTACATAATTGGTGTTTATCAAATGGTATGGTAATAAATATTAAAAAGACTAAGACTATGACAATTTCTACTTATCAGAAAGAATCCAAAATTGGATGTACTGATCTACAAGTTCACTACAACAACAAACTTTTGGACAGTGTACCCCATGACAAGCTTTTGGGTGTCACCATTGATAAACACTTACTATGGAAAGAGCACATAAACAATGTTGCATCAACACTAAGCAAAAACCTAGCTCTGTTGCGTAGAATAAGGACTTACCTTCCAACCAATATAAGAGTTTTGTATTATAAAGTCTTTTTTCAACCAATTATTGATTATTGTAGCACAATATGGGGCCAATCTAGTCATATCACCAGAATTTTTAAATTACAAAAACTAGCACTGAGATTAATATATGATAAGCCTTGGGACTCACCATCTAGTCCTCTTTTTGAAGAATCTAGTTTGCTTCCCATTGATTATAGAGTAAATTTTAGGTTGACTTTAATGACTTATAAAGCAGTCAATGGCCTTGTGCCAAAATACTTAAGTAGTTTATTCATATTCAAAAATTCTGTCTCTCAAAGAGTTACAAGGAGCACTCAAAACAATGATTTATATGTTCCAGATAGTAAGTTAAATCTAACTAGGAATGGACTTGCTTATAGTGGAGCCATATTATATAACATTTTACCTTCAAATATTAGAAAGATTAGATGTTTAACTACCTTTAAAAAAGAACTTTATAAATATTTCTTAGAAATGTATAGTATTGCAAATTAGTTTTCATATTTATATATATATAATCAGTATATTTTTAACTATTTCTATTTATTTTTATTTTCATATTTATCACTTATTTAATGTTATTCATTTATTCTTTTATTTTTTCCAGAAGGCCCAGTGTAAGATTAGTTTCGACTAAACTGGTGTATTTTTGTAAATACTTTTTAAACCTTCTCTAAATAAAGTTTATTATTATTATTATTATTATTATTAACTGCATTCAAGACCAAAATGATTTGTTGACGAGATATAAATGCATAATTATACAATCATTTCAATTGGAAAGTATTCCGAATCCATATTCCAAATATTTAAGTTCAAACTGATTTTTTGCAGTCCACATGGCACTCCTCCCTAGCTTACTTCAGAGCATTTTATTGTCAACGGTATGCTTCGGTCTTGAAATGCAGTATTCGCGGTATTCAGTACGCAGAAAAAAATTGGAGGACAACCTTTTTTTTTGGTATATAGCGATACTTCATGTTTATAAACAAACAAATTGTTATGCTAATGTGCCAACCAGAACTTCAACAAGCTCTATTGAAATAACGGCAAATCACTGTCTGGTTGGCACATGAATAACAAAGGCTTACGTCAGCTGAAGTATTGCTATATAGTTTTATTTAGCATTTGCCATTCAACAGATACAACTGGAATCGAACTCAAGGGAGCCTGGGTCGGAACGCCTGCGTCATCTCTCAGCAATTGGCTACCAGTCCTCACAGCCAACTCTCAGTGTGTTTTGGCGGGTGCTCATCAGATGAAATGGGACAAACGAGATTGTAATGACATGAATGAATTTGTCTGTGAAAAGCAAATTTGAGAAAATGCTTTATTTAAATGGCCTTCAAGCACAGTGTAACAACTGCAGTGTAATTCGTAACTTTTAAATTATTTAAGAAGCAGTCTTCAGTAGCCACGATGCTTTGCGCGCTTCTGTCACTTATTGTTTACATGAGTAAAATAAACAAATCTATACAAATCAACAACCAATAAGGAACTCTAACAAATTTCACTTGTATGGCGTGAGTGATACATTTTGGAGAATTCGACGGGATTTTATTTCTCTAGCGGCCATTTTAGGTCACCTCGAAAATGACCGTTCTAACTGATAGACCACAGGGCCGCAAAGCATCCTGGCTCCTTTAATTATAAAAATGTGCACGCAATAAAAAAAGATTCCGTAATCAATTTTTGCGAAGAATGAAAAACATTTTGTTTTTCAAAAACCTATCAAACAAACGGTAATAAGTGTAATAAGTTGTAATAAAATGCACTACATCGAGGAAATAGTGTCCCTAACGCATTATACACATACGCGTAAACGGTTAAGGAAAGCAGCCATTTACGCAGTCTTTTCTTGGCCCTTAGAATCCTTAAATTTAATAAATTGTAATGTGATTTCATGTGATCGATCGATCATATAGTTAGTGTAAAGACAGTAAAAAGTAATTGATTACTGCAGTTTTCCATGTTCTGTAGATTCACACATACATAGCTATTCTTGAAAAGGTTGTCCAGTTGAAATACTGATTTAGTAAATAACATATATCAGGTTTTAAGGTTTCTCGTTTTAAATACAAAGCTGCATGTATCATATAGTTACATATTTTATTATAATTATGTGATGAAGTTATTTTGTATTTACATTTTGAGTCATCATTTTTTTCAGAAATAATAAAAATCATGAGATATGCAAATGACATTGCTATTCGCTAAATCCTTATTTCAACGTGACAATCTTTTCAAAAATAGCTGCCATTTATGCTTATCGCCATTGGTGTTTAGTTTTATATCAAACAATTGTTGTCTTCTGTGCAGGAGCACTGTGCTTTTCAGTATGTTGTTCCCATAATGGATTTAGATCATATACAATATGGAGGTCTGTCAAGTAGTGTTTTCACTACAATTCCTGTAAGGTTTGGACGATTTAAGGCTTTAAAAGCCAAGAAAAACACGTACTTCCAAATAAAGTAAGCTACTTCAAATAAGAATATGAAACAATATGAAACGATGACTGTCAGAAAGACAGTTCTTAGTTTTTTGGCTCCTGTCAATCGAAATCCGTCGATTACCAAACAAACAAAAAACAAATCAATCACGATTCCTTATAAACAACAATAATCGGCTGATATAACCAGCTTTCTGGGTATCATGGGTGAGTTTAGACGAAGACCTAAATTAATTCGTTTTGATTGACGACTCTTGCCAAAACAACAAATTGCGATAAGCATTCGATCGAGTTTCCAGATAATGCAGGAGTTACAAAGAACAAAGCAGCTATATCTAAGGAGTATTTTTTTCGCATTGTACTTACGGGCTAAAAAAAAAACATTGTCGACGAGAATGACGTACACAGGATTGCGGATGTCCATTACTCGACTAAAAAGGTCTATGGGTAATGTTTAGTTAATGAAATACTACAGAAGATACGCATTTTATCCACCATCGGAGATCTTCAACTTGAGAAGATGACTCTGATTTGAACAAAACAACTGCTTATTTCTTATCAATCTCAGAAATCTAGATCCGGAATCCGGTATTGCCTTAGTTTTCCGACAATGTTTTTTAGGTATATAATTCAAAATATATGAAAAAAAAACCCTATTTATACCAGGGAAAACGTCATTTCCTTACTGCTAGCTTGTAGATGAGCTTTTAATTGTGTAATTTTGTTAATTATTTAACATTAGATACTTAAATAGATAAATAAATATCAGAAAAAAAAGAAAGAAAGAAAGAAAGAAAGAAAGAAAGAAAGAAAGAAAGAAAGAAAAAAAAGAAAGAAAAAAAGAAAGAAAGAACACCATCAATCAGTGTTTTAAAATTATTGATGAGAATGTTCTTCGATGTATTGTTACTGGCTTCGCTTCTTCTTGCCGGATAAGGACGTTAGATTTGAGGCATATTTGAGATCTTACAGAGATCAACCACTAAGTATATCACCATGATCAGTCTAATTTACCTATATGTGCGGCACTACACATAGTAGTCATGACGTCACTGTCGTAGAATAGGAAAATTTCCTCGTTACTTCACACAATCATTTTAATTTAAACGTTGGGTCATTTATGAGATAAAGATCTCAGTCTCCATTCACAGAAATCCCAGATTAAAACCAAACCAAGACTAAATCTACACAATCGCTTTGTTAATTAAATTTTCAATGCGGTGTATTGTTACAACGAACCAACGATAGTTTTCACGGGTTTGTTTGCCAACAAATTTTCTCCTTTTCTCTAACATATTGGTATATGTATTAAAACACGGCAAATTTATTCCTCAAAAAGCGCCGACGAGACTAGAATACACAGCGACTCTATCACAGGAAATCTCGATTTTTGAAATCTTGTCAAAAAAAGCAGACTTTCTATTCTTTGAGGGAGTTTCAGAACAAACAACGATATCGTGTCTCAAAATCAATGGATTTTTATAAGATTATAGGAAAAGAACAATTCTATTTACAAAGTTGAAATTTGATTCGTTTTTTCAAAGGAGTCAAAGTTAAGATAAGACGTACCAATCTCATTTGCTCAAAAACATATGATACATATAAACAAGCTTTTTATGGAAATAATATTTTTTTGATACATGCAAAATATATTTTTCATTGCATAAAAGCATTTTCTTACAACAAAAAGTAGTTTTTGTTCATAAGGGTTTTGTTTATTTCAAGAGTTTTGCATCAAAATATTACCTTTTTTATGTATTGAAATCAGACTAATTTTTTTTGTCAAGATTACAGTTGAGTTTCTTGGCAAACTAAACGTGTTTCCCGCACCAAAATGAAACCATTATCAGGGCTTAGAGTTATGTAATAAACGCTTTTTGACTTTCTATTATCTGGAAGTTGTAGCGCAAACAACACAAATGATATATACCAATATCAGGTCGTGCAATCATGGTTATGTAGTAATAAGAAAATTCTAGCCGCAAATTGGAGATGTTTTCCGCCCCACATAGAATATCAATTTCCTAAATCTTGTTAAGTGAATTCTGAATTTCCATTCTTCGAGTGACTAACAATACAAACGATAATATCGGTTTGTAATCGCACAATCAAGTCAATATTGACAACATTATAGTAATTTTAGGAAAATTCTTACTTGTTGCAAATATAATTCTATCTTTAGACTATTCTGGCTGTGTCGGTGTCTTTTCCTATAGAGAAAACAATTAGAGTAGCTCAAATGGAAAATTGTAGCAAGTAAGAATATTAAGACACACTTTGTTAAGGGTTATATTTCCACAGAAATAAAAGTGTTCGCACAGTTTATTCTCAAGAAAAAGTGAGATACACATACATTTTGAACAAAGTCTTATGTAACATAGTCAAAGGCGTTTCATTACGTTCTGACGCACAGGACTTTTCAAAACAAGGCAAAACATCACAGCTCGAACGAAGTAATAGGTCTCAATAAACTCCATTACATTAAGAAAAGCAAGGATTATATACGGCATGATAGCTAGAGCAATAAACAATAATTGAAGTTGTTGGACCAGTCGTAAAAGATATGAGTATCCTCGAGAACCGTAATTCTATATATACTTACAATTTTGACGTTTAAATTCGGATGTAAGTCCTTCACCGAAGTAATAACAAGTTAATGTTACCTTGATTTCTACTTCATACAAAATGTAACTCCCTCTTGTAAAAATTGTCAGGCATTGTGAAAGTTTGGATCAATGTGGAATACAAAGTTACAGTGTAATATAAAGGTCAGTGCAATCACCGCAAATAGCTGAAAACATTGACACAGCTGCTTGTAAAAAAAGCGAAAATCTAACACGTTTAATGGCCGGCACACACTAGGCTACAAGTCGCAGCGAGTTGTCCCCGCGACATGTCGCCTCAGTGTGCACTGGTTCAGCAATACCAACCGGTTGGATTTCATGCGGCAATTCGCAGCAACAAAATTCTGTCGCGGCGACAACAATTTTTGCCAAAAAATGTTAGTACACACAGGAGGAAATTGTCGCTGCGACTTGTCGCCTAGTGTGTACCGGCCTTAAGTGTATTAAGGGAATGTTTATATGGAGTGAGCCAGCCCGGTTTCTTTTGTTTTTACGCTCTGATAGCTTGAACTCAAAGGAAACCAGCCCGTTAAACCTGACGGGCTCACTACACAAAAACAGCCCCTCAAGGTACTCTATGGTTTAGTTTACAAAGTATATGAAAACGTCATAAATGCCAGTAAATTTAAAGGTTCGTGCACCAGTTTACTATTTTGTTCTACTGTTGCCTTCGTGGTTTTGTTTAAATTGGAATCAGTTTTGTTATTTCCACTGAATTACGTTCTAGTCAGGGGTGGACCCAGGATTGTTTCCAGGAGGTGATGTATTTATCATTTTCAGTATGGGGTGCACTATCCAATCAACATGAAAAATTGAGGTTATTTTGCAAAAATATCTGATAAAACAAGGTCTCGACATCCTTTCAGGAGGGGGGGGGGGGGGATGCGCACCCCCTAAAGCCCTTCCTTAGATCCGCCTTTACTAGTTAAAAGGTACAGCAATGTTTTACGTCCAAAGTCCCTTCAGCATCTGGAAACCAGCGCTGGTCTATCAGGGAGTGGACACTATATATACTCTGACTATATTTACCCCCAGGAAATGGCGGTACCCATTTATACACCGGTCTGGGTGGAGAGAGGCACTGCGAGATCAAAGTATCTTGCCTAAGGACACAACGTAATCGCCCGGTCTGGGAATCGAAGCTGGGCTAGTGGACCCGAAGTCCGATGCCTTTGCCGCTAGGCCAACACGTCTCTTTAGGTATATGATGACAACAATTTTTTAAGACCAAAAAAAAAAAAAAAAAAAAAAAAAAATTAAGACCCTCTCAGTGTCTGTGAGTAGCAGATTCGAATTCCTATCTAGAGAGTACTAGATTCCTGAATTGTATGCCCGAATGATTGTATACATCGTTATTTTCATATAAATGGGAACTGCGATACAGTTAAGATGCTTATACGATGCCTTAGGAATTGCGGTGGACATTACGATACAGTCTTGTGATACACACTCACACGAGTTTTTGCTTTAAAAAAAAACTTTATTTGTCTGTAAAATTGAATGCCAACCGGTAGTTGCAATATAGCCTTTTTTAACACTGCTAGCGTAATCGGGCAGACCGTCACCCTATTGAAACCCCAGTTTGGAACTGTCGGGCATAGAAACATCAGTTTCTCTATATTCAAATAAAAAGTGATTTGTTGGGTAAATGAATGTCCGAGCTTCACAAGATTGGAAAGTGTAGATAATTTGCTGAGATTTGTTGTTAAAATTCAATTTTCTCTAAACAGTGATAATCCATATAATATCAAGAATAAAATTTGTTTAAATAGAATCTCTGTTCGTGATTGGTGAAATGTTCGGTTTGCAGATTTGAATGCCATTCGCAATTGGTTAAGATAATATATATATTACTTCGAAGCAGACAAATTTGTTAACGCTAAATGCAGGCTTATGATTGGTTGAAATATAATATTTCACAGCTTCGAATATCCATTTCCAATTGGTTGAGACAATATATACTCTTGAAGACAAATCAAGTAGAAAACAAAGAAATCGATCAATTACTTTAGAACGCTTGATCGCAAACTCTTTCAAGAGCCCGCTCCGAGTAATATATAGTGTCGCGTTTAAGTATGTGAACTGTCAAATGTAGGAGATGGTCTAATGATATTAACATTGCACTGGCAAACTTCGAAATGGAAGCCTTTAAAAACACTATCAATTTTATCTGGGCTTTCATTTTCGTCTCCAATATCGGACGATTTGTAGAATCGTGTAGTGATACGGGTAAGTCAAGCAGATGTTTTCTTCATTTATTTTCAGTGATATTTACTTTTCATTTTTCTCCAGAAGTACGTATATTTTAAAGTGCTAATTATGTCGCTTCGTGTAGCAAGTGTTAGCCTTTTTCACAGTTTTGAACAATTACTTTGGTCTTTGCTTTTTTAGTTACATTTTGTGAATATTGTTTGTGGTGTAGCAGATGCACCAAAAAAAAAACTATTTAACATTATTTTCTGACATAAAAACATACACACTTTGTTGTTTATAAAAAAAATAATGCTTTGAATATAAGAACGCCTTTCATTTTGTAGCTTTTTCTTTTGCAAAACAAGCGCTCTTTTTTCTTTTTTTATATTTTACGCAAAAATTGGTTGCATGGTCTTTGTGTTTCCTTTTTATGTATTTTTTTCAATAGAACGAGAATCATTTTGAAATATTTTATGTATGTTTTTAACTTTAAGTCGGCATTGTTTTGAGTTTTTGTGAATAACATGTATGTTAGTTTCACAGCATTATATATTTGATTTTTGAATAGCTTCTAAACAAAGTATATTTTGATGTTTTCTATCGTGATATCTTGGTGTGAGACATCATTGCGCACAAAAGCTTCCAGTTTGTCAGTTATCATATCTTTTTATTGAACCTTAATTTCCAATCAATAAACTACGCTTCAATTGCACATCTTTGACTGTTAGGTATTGACAGTATCCTTCATTTTGAGAATTGAAATGCATATTAATTCTTTCGAATTTCTCAAGCTAGAATGTAAACTTTTTATTTAATTATATATTGATAATTGAATATAGTGAACTATATGATATACTTTATATGAATTTCTTTAGTATTTGTGCTCTTCAAATTCTAATCTGAAAAAGAAAGGAAAATGTTTACTATTAAACAAATATTTAAAATTATTTCATCTAAACAATATCTATCTAAATATAAACATTTGGAGAATTTTTTTTTACTAAAAACAATTTTTCAAAATAACTGCTCAAAATGTATGCGGTTTTTAAACGTAAACTCTTGAACAAAAGCTCTTGGCTTTTATTGATAGCACTGTGTGTAGGAGTAAGCCACAACTACTTATAAACTGCGACAATAAAAATCACTTCACTGTTATATATTTTCAAATTTCTTGAGGTGTGTTTAATTTGCCCGGAGATGGAAATATGATTGAAATTTGTTTTTCCGTTAAGCTTTTGAATATATTTTTGTTGATAGTTTATGTTTCTACAGCGGGATGTTAATTTCAATCTTGCGGTCACTTTGACTTAAACTGAAGAATTTCGTTTGCTATTTTGTTAAACAAAAGTTTAATTTTGGCCAACTATTTATGTCATGAAAATTATGAATTTAAGCCGAGCGTGCAGTTGTTTAGATTGCCAAAGGCTAAAAGAAATATGCAAAGTGTACGACTTTTAAAATATTTGTTTTTTCGTAGCACCAATCATTTTATCTGATTTGAAATCATATTTTTATATATCAGTTTTTTATGCTTTCAAAACATTATTTTCACAATTTTATTGTATATGTATTTCCCTACTATCTGAAGTTATTTCATTTTTCTAAAATGAATACAAATCTGCCAGTGTGATATTGAAAACTAGTACTAACTGCTTATTAAAACATTGGGCCCACAAAATCTTCAAAAAAGCGTTTCTCTTGAATATTTTTTTATTGTGCGTAATTCATAGAGATGTTCCGTGTGTGTATTTCCGCTCAATAATTTACTTACCATTGTTTTTTTGGAATTTTTTTGAAAAAAGTGCGTATTTTATGGCATAATATATAAGAAATACATATAAGGTGCTTCTCCACATTTCTTCATCATTTTATTTCATGTATTAAGAAAGTGAGTTAAGGTATCAGGGGACCTTAGAAACCGATGTCCACAAAACGCCTTATAGCGAGCGAACTATGATAGTTACTACTACATATGTATACATTTTCTAAAAGCTAAATAAATGGAGATTACAATGGTATACAAATTATTTTGGTGTTATACATTGATTTGTTTTAAGTGAGTGTTTTATGATTTTTGACCGCCTCTTTTCGTGGAGTTCCAGGAACACCGGATTACTTTACATAAACTAACAATTGACATTATCGTTTAGAGGAAAGTCCGAACTCAAAAACGGTGTCTCATTTTTTTTATTAACGTAGTCTTTGCAAAAATATTCGCTGTTAAAGTTGAAAAGCGTCATTTTTAGCATTTTTTGGCATTAATCGGTAATAATTCACAAACGCGGCAAGATATCAAAGAACTGAGACACAGTTTTTGTATCGACATCTAAAGCTACATCGATGCAAAATTTCAACACAATCGATTGAAATCCTGTGTTCCTGGAACTTAGGGAAAAGAGGCGGTCGAGAATCACAAAACACTTATTGAAAAAAATAAGAATCAATTTTATCAAAATAATTTTTATACCATTGTAATCTCCATTGATTCAGCTTTAAGAAAATGTATACTTTTATAGTAGTAACTATAATAGTTCGCGCGCCATAAGGCATTTTGTAGACATCGATTTTTAAGGTCCCCTGATACCTTAAAGGAATTGGATGGTATTGAGGCTTTTTCCCATGATATCATTTTTATTTCTACATTTCCACTTATTGTAGATTAAATAGATCATTTTATTAAGTTTCAAATACAAAACACTAAAAAGATATTAGAGTCAAACAGTTTGTAGCGTGAGCCTCCGTTTCAAAGCTTTATTTTGGTTTCAGCGGTCTGTTCTCAAGGGGCAATAAATTTCCAAGAGCGGAGCAGCCCCAATATGTTCTGTCATTGGTTGATTTGAACTAATATCCGGCCCGTCCCGACCCGGCCCTGAAATGGGCAGGACACGGGAAAGTGCAGCTTTCTTTCACTGTATGTGTTGTTTTCTTGTTTATTGAACTTTTTGAATGCATGTAATTTTTAATGTTTTTATGGTTGACACTTGGCTTGTTAATGTCTTTGTTTGTTTGTTGGTTTCTACTGACTTATTTGTTTTCTTGTCTGAAATACTGTTCAAAATACAGTTTTATTTTCTTGTTTGTTTTCTAGCTTACTAGTCTGCTTATAGTACGCGTTTGTTGTCGTCGATTCCGTTTAATTCTCTTGGGTCTAACCATTCACAACTCTTGCTATAAAATATATTTGCATGCAATTTGGACAAAGTAAAGCAATAATGCCGACGTCCGTCCTTCGTCGGAGTAATATGAAGTAGTAGTATTCTATAGACACATCGACGCAGCCAACACAAGTACTTTACTAGTTTTAAATCGACTTGCTATGAATCAAGACTAAAGAGATTTATCACAATATGCGTACGTGGCTAGAATGACGACATGTCTTTATTAGAAGGATATGAAACAAATTACAAAGAACAATATAAATTAAAGAGAGACAGAGATGATGTAATATATAATTAGAATTCCAAGGTGCTAATCGAAGTAATGATCTAATGAAAGTTTGTTCATTTCCTTGTAATCAACTTAAACAGATCGAACAACCGATCAACGGACTGATTATATTGGTAAAATGAGAAAAATTCAATTTGACAAGTTGATATTTTTTCATCCGCAAACAAAAAGACAATAGTGTATGATTACGTTCGATTGACTTATCTGAACAGTGATGGACTAAAACAGGAAAGAAACGTAATAGTAGCCTTGCCATCTCACTTAATGAAGACCTTTGAGACAACGAATCAAATGATGAAGTGTAGATTTGCCAATCATTAGTATTTTTGTTTATTTACGATTATATTCGCCGAAAGAAAACGTTGTATTAACTGATAGAGATTGATAAGCTGACTATACCTAATAATCATTAAGGTACTTTTCTGACCACACACGGCTTTAATTTTCATAAGAAAACTAGGGGTTGTCGCACATGGTCGTTTTTAAATTACATGAGGGGGTGTCCCGTTCTTATGGACCGTTCTTAAAGTCCCATTTAATTTGACTAGGGACTGAGCAACCGAAAATTTCCAAGATTTTTCCAAGTTAATATAGTCTAAAAATATAATAATTTCGGTTAAGCGTAGTCTTCATGGATTTTTCCATTGGTATTACATTTCGTAGCATAATAGAGTAGTTCGCAAATTTTCAATGGTTTTCCAAGTAAATATATATTTTTTTAATTTAGCAAAAAACATTATTCCGTTACTTCTAAGGTTCTGTAGTTGGGATAGTTTTGTCATGCACGGTTTTCCTTGACGTCTGTCGGGTGACACTAAAAAAGCACAGCTAATTCATAGAACATAGCTAACTGACAAAGTCAATTTGCTCTTTCTAGCTCTATATTATTTATTCCAAAATGGCGCCCTGACCGCGTGTTTTGCTGATGGGGAGAGCAACATCTCTACATAAATTTCTTATGTACTATCTGGCCGGCATGATCGAACACAATTTTGCAAAACACCTTCTCATATGGTCCTTTACAGTGTTTTCGTACTACTTTCTCCAGTCTAGTCAGCCAGTCAAGTGCCATTTTGGAATAAGGCCTATACGCGTATATTGTGAACATCTTTTGAATAGACGGATTACTCTTAATCGGATTCTTCAATTTGATCATGAAGTTTGATGGTTAAAGGTTTCTAGCAAGCCCGTGGAAGGGGAAGCGGCATATATCTTCTTCAAATGCCTTAAAAAATGTTTAATGGATAGCACATATAAGTATCCTGTTAATTGAACGCGTTTTTTTTGATGTACATAGATGACTGAATGGTTTTTACATCAAAATATGCATTGGAACTCTTATTATTTGATATACCAATTTTTTAGGAACATTAGAAGTTCTAAAACTGAACATCACTGGCGATCACTTTCTTGATGTCTATGTTGATGGTAACTTGGTGAGTAGTTCAGTCTATAGCGCTCCAAACATCACCAAAATAACCATCAACGTTGGAGCTAAAATTCTAGCTGTGAATTGCAGAGGTAATAAAGTAACTTTTGTTGACAATTTAACTGTACTTGAATTGATAGATAAATGGATTCTGAATGGATTGTTTAGTGAATGATGGATTGATTGTACGAATAAATGAAGCTGGAAAATTAAATGAATCAATAAAACTGAATGAACGAGCGAATGAACAAATAAATAAATAGATAAATAAACAAAGGACAAACGAACGAACGAGCGAACGAAGACACAATTGAAAAATGCACTGCGCACACTCGGAAAATGGTGTTGTCATTGCCGAGAACGCTCGGTTTTTTAAATATTTTGATTCATCCGAAAGATATTTTTTTCAAAAAGCCTTAAAAACGTCGCGAATATTGAAAAGATTCTGATCATATTTGCACAGTTCATAGTTTTTATTCATTGGCAGCTATGATGAGTTTCGTCACAAGAACAAAGTTACGTCAAAGACAGGCATTTTTCGACTGATCGAAACAATTTTCATTATGACATGGCCCTTTACACTTGACCTTCACACTTTTTTTAATTTTATTATAATTTTTCAAGTGTTTTTTTTATTAGTAAGTATAAGAAACCCGTTCGTTACCGAGAATGACAACAGACTATTTTCCGAGTGTGTGCATTGCGTTTTTCGCCCTGTCGCGAACAAGCGAACGATTGAACGAACGAACGAACGAACGGACGGACGGACGAACGAACGAATGAATGGATGATTTAATGAATATTGACGCCTGAATCTGAATAAAGAAGTAGATGTGCCCACATCACTGTTACAAACCAACTGATCCATGGAGCTGTTTGCAGATAGACTGGCGTAGTTACAGAGCCAATCGCAGTTATTTGTACAAATAACGAATATAGCGAAGACAAGTGAAATGTTTTTTTGGTATCGAAACAGCTGTCTACGGCTACTAGTTGCACTGTCAATCATTTTTTGTAGTTGAGGGACTATTGCGCATTGTGCATTGATCTTTCACTATTCAGGCCTAATGGATATTTCATAGCTTACAACTTATCTGAACATGCTCAATTTACATTAGCTACCGACCTATTTATCGAAATGTGATAACATGTTCAATGATCTCTTTATATCCAAAGCTAGTGTAGATGGGAGCGGATGGGTTGGAAGCATCATTGCGTCGCTAAGCAACGGCATAGTTACGGATAAACTGTGGAAATGCACAACACAATACGAACATGGCTGGAACATGGTTAACTTTGATGAATTTGGCTGGCCTGAAGCTGTCAAACATGGCTCAAATAGTCATACTGGTCCAGTTATACCGTATGGTCAGAAGAAAGACATCGCTGAAAATGCAAAGTTTATTTGGACTGAACAAAATTATAACGATAAAAACATTTATTGTAGAAGAACAATAGTAGATCGCTGTAACGAAGGTAAATAAAAAAACCTGTAGAGTTTATATTGAATAATTATTTCTTGTCAGATCAGTATAATTTTAATTTTCTAATCCTTTGAAATAACTTTGCTAGTCAAACGTCCCTAGCAGTCCCTTGGTTATGAAGTAGTATAGTTTAGTGTAGTATAGTGTGGTTTGGTGTGGTACAGAGTAGTACCGTGCAGTGCAGTAGTGTATCGCAGTTTGGTTAATTGTGGTGTAGTGCAGTGCAATGCTGTTCTGTGAAGTGTAGTGTACTGTAGTTTGGTTTAATGTAGTGTACTGCACTGTAGCGCATAGCGGTGCAATACAGTTTAGTATCATAATTTCAAAGTTATGTTCCTTTTCTCTTGCAGAAAGACAAAGATTTTACAAAACAAGAGAGGAATATAAAGACAAATCATTAACTGACTCCCTTATCAAGTCAGTCTCAGTCACAAGTGTCCTTGAGTGTGCAATGAGATGTCTTAATGCACACCAATGTGCTTCATTTAACTTTGAAATTCTTGAGAAGAATAGTAGAAGATGTGAATTAAACCAAGGCAAGGCTACATCCGTGAACGAATTAGCCACAAGAACAGGATTTCAGTATTTTGAGTTGTTCAAAGCTGGCTATTAACTGTGTTGAAATAGAAATAATAGTCCAATGGCTGGAAATATTTGACCGAGGTGACATTAACTTCCAAAAGAACATTATTCTACTGCGTCTTTTTCACGTTTTTGTTATTAATTTAATTTAAGATTACTTTCGCAGAGGATGTCTACATTTCTAGAAAAAAAATTATATAACACATTTGTACATTTTCTAAAATTCTTATTATTTAAGAATGCTAAATTAAATTGTTAGTCATCTACAATTCGCAAAGTCTACGTACCATAAATGGCGATACAGCTTGAAAAAAACTTCAGAAATTTTTTAACACAACATCTAAACTGTATTGTTGGTTTTAAACAATGTAATCACTGTACTCACACTTATTAACGTTCTCTAAACAGCCTAAATGCAAAACTATAACGCAGAAGATGAAAATTCCTCCATCTTCGCCTATCGCTCACTCACAAAAAGATCGACCTCAAAGAAATACTCCAGAAGTGTCATTGTATTCCACAAACTGATAGAGTTCAAATACCTCAATCTGATTCTCAACGTAATTATCATGGTGAAGACAAATAAATTACAATCTAAAGGGTATAATGTGACTTTCCTCCTTTAAGGACGTTCACGGGCAAACGAAGTGAGCAGTTTTTCGTTCCAAGTTGATTATGCTGCAAATTTATCATAGACGTCGAGAGTGTAAAAATAGGTTTTTGCTTGCAAGCTAAAGCGCCGAGTGCTATAATTATGTATAGATCTAGATCTGATGTATTTATTAAAGTAATCCCTTAATAAAAGAACTAAACGAGTTTCAAGTTTGTACACAAAAACGCCTACAAAATCGTCGGACGAAAGGTTTGCATCATGACGTGATGATATCAATCACAGGACACAGCAACACGGGATCCTTTCTCTCTTTGAAAACAATCTTTTCTCTCTTCTCAAATAAATGATTTTCGTAGAGATCTTAGCTTGTTTCTGCTGTCCATGTCATCACGTGACGACGCAGTGCACAGGAATCCGTAATCCATCATTATAAACTCTCAAAGGTACTGAATAACTTAATATTTTTGTTTGCTCGAAATCTTTTTTTGTCAGTTGGGTTGTCTGTTTTAAGCGAGCGCGTAAATATTGGGCTTGCTGTGGAATGGTTGTCGCGGCGCGGTGGATGTGAGATTACGAACGGGATGATATGATATGTATTCGGGATTTGTTATTCTCGAGCGCGCGCGTGTCTCAAAAGAAAGTTACTCCCTAGACCATAGGAAGTCCAAATAATAAATGGCGTGCGGTATTTTGGAAAACCAAATTAAAAGATAAAAATTGATATTATTTTTTATTATTGTGCAATTATGAAAAATTAGTGCCTAAGGAGAAAAGTATCAATTGTACCATGGCGTAATGTTATTTGTGTGTTAATTTGATGTTATAGAGTGCAAGCACTAAAATTATGCAACAGTTGTCACTATTTAGTAGTAAATAGCACTAATTAAACAAAAGAAAACAATAGAATTAGAATAAAATAGCACTATTTAGTGGTATATATTTTGCACAATTTTAGTGCGCGCACTTTACTTGGCACGCTTTGATCATGGATCTATTCGGCCCCGGTGGGGAGGGTGTCGGAAACTCTGGGGGTAAACGAGCGGGGATGGTCGTCGTATTTTTTAGGGGTAAAAATCTACAATTTTGTCTCTTCCAGGGTTTGAAATATGAAATTTGCCAAATCCTCACTTTTCGGTATCTTTTAGAGTTGGGATAGCACTAATGTTTTTAGTACCTTTTAGAGATGAAAAATGTGTGAAGCCACGCCCTTTTTGAAAAACGTCAGATATCTTTTAGGGGTATTTTGGAAAATTCCGACAAGCATCCCGATCGTTTATCCAGGGAGTCCCCCCCACTCCACCCTCAAGCTATTGGGACTGCGTCAGACTGCGTCATACATATTTGAACAGATTGTATAATAAATGGTTGTTAGACTGGTATGATCTGTTTCATATTTCAGCTAGTCCATTATTTATAGATCTATGCGGAACTTGCTCACATGTATTAGATATACGTGTAGGTTTTTTAGAGTTTTTACTCCTGAACAGTGTAGTGAAATCATATTCAGTCGTCTCTATAAAGCAGAGCATATCCTACAAAGCTACAGGGACAGGATTATTGATCTACAGTTAATCATTCAGCCGCCCGGTTGGCTCATTTGTATGGGAGGTAACGGGTTCGATCCCCGTGGCCGGACCAACACAAGGGTCTTAAAATAGTCAAGGAAAAATTGCTGCCGTTGTAAACACATCTTCAAATGGTTAGAAGTTCATGTCAGGCAAGTTAGAAGTTCATGTCAGGCAAGTTAGAAGTTCATGGCAGGCAGGCAGGCAGGCAGGCAGGCAGGCAGGCAGGCAGGCAGGCAGGCAGGCAGGCAGGCAAAAAGAAATACATGTAATTTACGTTCTGTAGATAACAGAGATATTTGTTTCAATTGATGTTCAGGTCAAGACGTTTTATTCTCTTTTTTAATTTGGAAATGGAGGGCTCCTCCTTCAAGTCTTTTGGAAGTGAGTTCCATAGTTTAGCACCAGTGTACGCAAAACTGTTCCTATATATGTCAGTTCTAACCTTTGGAATTTGTAAAGTGTTTGATTGGCGTAAGGAATAATATTGTGAGCCAATATCATCTTTGAACATTTCCTTCAAATATGGAGGCGTTAGGCCATTAACGATTTTAAACATCATAATTGCTTTTTGTTCTTGTCGGCTTTCAGCTAGTTTCTTCCAGCCGAGTTGTTTGAAAATTTCATTAGCTCGTACATTGGTGTAAGGAGCTGCAGTTATTATGCGAGCCGCACGATTTTGTAATTTTTGGAGTGTCTCTGCTAGATAGTCATCAAACCCGTCCCAGACCAAACAGCAATAGTTGAAATAAGGTTCAACTGTTGACTTATATAAAATTACTATCAATTTGCACTCCGAGGCATTTTGACGGACAGACGGACAGACACAGATAGATTGATAAATAGATAAATTCAGAAAAAGAAATATTTCATCACCCCTAGTCTATATAATAAAAAGTATAAGAATACAAAACTTCAATCGCACTAAATAAATATAAAAGCATAGTAACACATAGCATGGAGTGCAAACACTAAATGTGTGCAACAGTTGTCACTATTTAGTAGTAAATAGCGCTAATTACACAAAAGGAAACATTAGAATTAGCATAAAATAGAACTATTTAGTGGACTTCTAGTGCGAGCACTCTATCTTGCGTGACCTCAACTGACTTTTACCGTCAGGAAGTAGTAATGTGTGACATCTGTCTCGTGATTTCTGGGAATTATTCGATTCTAAATCCTCGAAACAAATCACTCTTGTTTTTCTTCAAAACTCCCTGTCTCAAAACTTCTCCTTCTTTGCTTTAATGTGAGATAAAATGCTGCTTGGATGCCGAGTTGTTCGAGGTCCTGATTGGAAGTGGAGAGATGAAGATGGAGGAGAAGGAGGTGTTGGAACTATTGTCAACCTTGAAAGATTTTCAGACGACAGAAAACTTCCACCGAGAACTGTATTAGTTTGCTGGGATAATGGTTATGTTTCTGACTATCGAGCTGGCTCTCATGGCTGCTACGAATTGCGAATTTTAGATTCTGCTCCAGCTGGTAAGCCACGTATTCATAGACTATAAATGCCATAAATAATATCGAGTTTAGTCTAAGGCAGGCCAGGCTGTTCGTGCAATGTTTCAAATTACCTATATATTCTTACTATTTTTAATTTTTCACTTATTTATAAATTTAAAAATGAATGTTACGCCTCAGCGCCGATGGTGGCTTAGTTTTACTGCTCTACAAATCTTAGTTTTTTAAACATTTCCCTCACAAATTTTGAAGCTGAATTTCAACAATTGTGCGTCGTAAACTATCAAGACTTTCATTATGGTATTTTATTCAAGACATTTTCCACTCTTTTTGTGCTATTGGTGGAAGGAGACGACAATGCATGGCTTTCAAGGGACTACAACTATTAAACGATGTAACCTGTTGTCTTCCTCCGTTTGGAATACACTCAAACAACTTAATATCAAGAAACCAGCTAGAGGAAAGCGAGGTGGACGGTGTAGAGATTTAGATAATGTTATTAACTTAACATTTAACCAAGAAAAAGCTTCATTTTCAACTAAACATCAACCAACTCAATATTTGGATAATCGCTCAAGCGAAATCAGCATCATTGTCACGCACCGTGATCACCAACTTTTGTCACGCTATATATGGGTCAAACAAAAATAATTTGATTCAATTGCAATCAATCAATCATTTTTATTACATACATTTATAAACTAAAATACAAAATAATGCTGGTCCGCTAATAGCAAATGACTAGTCGAGGGGGACCAGCTGATATAATGATATAATAATATATTAATTTAGTGATTATTTGTTTACATTTCGTAATTCTGTAAACATGATATATTCACTAATACTATATAGTATATAATAGAAGACTTATAGCTAGGACATTTTAAAATTTAACATGTAAATATATATTGTTTGTTAATTCAAGGGATTAATTAAGCATTAGAAGATGATTTTCGTGTTTCTATACTCTGTTAGAAACACGCGGGATTGTTGGAAGAAAACGAGAAAATGTTTTGAATCACGAGCTGATTCAAAACCTTTTCGAGTGTTCTTCCAACAATCCCAAGTGTTTCTAACAGAGTATAAAAACACGAAAATCATCTTCTAATGCTTTTATAAAATAACAACAACAGGTAAAATACAAAAAAATAGGAGAAATTGAGTTTAATACGCCTGATCACACAATACATTCTCCATACATCGTCAAATGCAAAAATCGCCCAATCAAAAAACACCTTTAATTTTCAACTTACGAGTTTGTTGAAAAAAATAGCCTTATTTTGTTTTCGATGGAAAAATCGAAATTTATTCGTCTCAAAGTGTTAATTTAAAGAAAAGAATGAAAGATAATCTGGTTAACGTGTACTTAAAAGTGGATTTCACTGTTCAGCACAAGGAAAATAGTCTAGAGTCGAGCAAAAACGCTTCAACTTTCAAAATGTGAAGGTGCTTTGCAGAACTTTACTAAACTAATGTGATGATTCTTACAAGTCGAAAAAATGCTGTCTATTTAGCTACTGAGGTGGCTACTCTAGTTTGAATTTGTGGGACTTTGGATGCTCTGAATAATGGTTGGTCGTTGTTTTGGTATTAAAACTGACTTGAGAGGACACATGAGGACATCGCTGCACTGATCGAGGTTGTTTGAATTAGGCCGGTTTTGCGAAGAGTTAATCAATTCATGTTTGTCCATAAATTCTTTCATTCGATTGAAAACCAGCTTTTCAAAAATTCAATTGAGATTTGATAACAAAGAAATTGGCCGATAATTATTAGCGTCGTATTCATCATCATTTTTATACACTAGTATGACTTTCGACAACATTAATTTCACAGGGTATTTTCTTGATTCGATAGATATATTGAGTATTCTCCTCAAAAAATTTTGAATAATATTCCTTTTTACTTATTTTACATATTTTACAGATTACATATTTTGTTTCGGTAATATCGATATTTTTTCTGCGTTTCCATTCAATAATAATTTATTCTTTGATCGTATTGATGTTCTAATACCTTTTGTAACCCAAGGCTTTTTGAATAGCCTTTGTTTTCGTTTTGATATGCGTCGTATTGTCGCGTGTAGCATATAGAGAATTTGTCTGCGCATGTCAGAAAATTTTAGCTCGCGGTCATGTTTACATTTTTTTCTACGACCGGGGAACTTTTGAGTTCCAATCGCAATCTTAGTGATCTTCAATTTAGGAAAATATAAATGGATACTTAAAGTCTATCACTTTGTAAGTTACTGTGACTAAGTCAAGCAAATGTGGAGGTTTTTGATCTCAAAATATTTGTGAGCAAAAGTCCGCAAAACGAAGAAGAAAACACAAACCTACTGCATTCGTATGAGAACTGCTGCCAAAATTAAAGAAGTAGCAGAAAACTTTTTCCACAGATTAACAATCAAAGGTCACGGAAATTGTGTGGTACAAAATGATTTCTTATTGAGGATCGATTTTGTCGAGTGATGAGCAGATTATTTGCGCATTTTGCAAGTTTTGGTCAACTTTCCTTCTTGATAAGCGGTATGTTTGAGGGGCTGCGCCGAAGCTAAATATAAATGATGCGAGTCGTCAAACCACATTCTACATCACAGCATTGTTATTTTTTTAAGAAATACTGGCCAAAATGTGATATTGCGTTATTTGTTGACGCCATGGTTGTGTTTCTCCTCTCAAGCAATTTCGACTGATTTGAATACTGAACCTGAAATTAGGTTAGAATGATCTTGATTAATCCAAATAATTGTGAAAACACAGATGAACCACCAAATTTTGTAAATTTCTGGTCAGGCTTTTGTTGATATACTTCTATCTTCACTAAATATAAACTTTAACTCAAGCACGGAGAAGATTTGTCAGTCTTACTCTATGGTCAATTTTTTCGCATAAATTTGAAGAAAAGTCGAGCTTAAATGTTATGCGCCGCTAAGTTTTTCCTTGGTATGCTTTCTTTAATAATCGTAGATTAGTATTATACTTTTGGTTTTCGATAGAGTATTGGCCAAAATTTTTGATCGGCAGTCAAAGACGACCTAGTCTCATTGTGAAAGCGGCCATATTGCAGAATCTTGCATGTTTATAAACAAACAAATTGTTATGCTATTGTCCAACAAGAACTATAATAAGCCGTACGGAAATAACGGCCAATCACTGTATGGTTGGAACAGAGACTTTTGACAGCTGAGGTATCGCTTTTGTGAATTGGGATTAAAGGGGATTTAGAAGGTATTTTTCTTTCGCGTGATTATAGCGGCTTCTACCATTAACTTACGACATGCGCAGACAAATTCTCTATATGCTGTCGCGTGTTTATTGCTAATGTTGTTCATCTTTTTATAAAACAAAGAGAACAATAAGTCAAAATTATTTGACTTGGTTAAAGACATATCCTTCCAATTAACCAAGGCTAATTCTTCATTAAAATCTTCGGCAAAAAACCGCGAGAAATCTCTTTTTTTAATATTACGTCCAATCTGTTTATCTCGTCTTAAGGTAATTCCGTAGTTTTGCACTGCGCATAGTTCTGCGCCTGTTTCAAAATTTTTGGTTTCAGGACTTTTATCATGTAATGTAGTCAAATTATGTTTGTAAAGTACTTTGAATAAAAAATTTGAAGAATTGCGATATTTTCGAGCGAGAAAACGCGATAATTTTGAAACTCGACCCAGTCCTCTCTCGGAAAACCTGTTTTTTGACAATAAAATGACGATATTTATCGCAATATTTCGCAAACTAGCTCGGTGACCTATGTATTTTATTCAATAAAATTATTTGTTATAACATAACATCAAATATATCTAAAATTGAGCATAGGTCATCGGGCTAACTTTTGAGAAATTTCCAAAATACTTTCAGCTTAGGACTTTTTCGAATGAATTAGCAGCTCGTGCGCACGTTGGTATTTCGTCAATTTCTTCAAGATCACATATTTTTATACATCTGTTCATATTTTTTAAATAAAATTAAGTACAGACATTTGAACAAAACGCGAATTTTGCTCTTAAAAGACAAATTACTGTGTTTTTGTTCCGTTTCTCTTCGATTTTTGAGCTTATTCCTTTACGTTCTCAAGTCACCAAAATGCATGAACTTTGACGTCATATAGCACAAAAACGAAGTTGGTGATCCCCCTTTTTTATTGTATTTTCTGAAAGCTTTTCTCAAAATTGTTTGTTAGAACGAGTATAAAAAAATTTCATCGGGCAGTTTTATTTCTACGGAATTACCTTAATGCGTCAAAATTGCGAAAAATGATCGCTTACATCCGTTATAATATTACCGCTAGCAAGAGCTTTTTCTGGATTATTAACGAAAATATTATCAATAAGTGTCGCTGAGTTATTGTATACACGAGTTGGTTTAACAATAGTTGGAATGAGGTAGCACCTCTGTAAAGACATTAAAAAATCCTGACTGAAATGCGAAGAATGGCATTTGGTAAATCTAAATTCATATCACCCATTATATATAAAGGATTTCATTTATGAGATAATCGCTCCACTGGTTGGCTAAAGTAATCTAGAAATTGTTCTGGTGAATTATGTTGTCTGTATATAACGCCACATATTATTTTATTTTTGTTTCGTTTTTGTTCTATTTCAATCCACAATGCTTGATAAGCTTCATTGCAGGATGACTTCTCAATAAAGAATCACACACCTCCAGAGGCTAGAGGTGTAGGCACATATTCAAATCCATATATCTGTAACTTTGTTAGCTGTACAATACTTTCTTGATTTGAATTACTAATTTTTGTTTCAGAGAGACCGATTATATCAAAATTAAAGTCAAAATCATGTAATTATTTGGATCGTAAGAGGTATCTAGACTGGTATTCAAGATAAATATATCCAAATCGTATAAACCTGAAAGCCTACTTAGATATCTCTTGGTGGGAAGACTACTTAGAATAGAATTATTAAATTGACCGTGAATGGAAGTAATTGAGCCTGCACAATTGTAGTATGGCAGTTCTTGAAGAAGTAGTTTGTTTATTTTTTCCTGAGTCTTATTTCTTCGTACTTTCATTCTATTAGATTAATTCTATATTGAAATCCAGCTTTACTATTATATCTTCAGAAGGCATAACTCGAATTTAATATAATTATTAATTCATAAAGCTTATACCTTACTCTTGATTCCTGTTTAATGATTGCCTTCGTAGATAGAACTAACATACGGATTTTATCGAATTAGTGCTTCCAAGGTCTCCATATTTTGATTTTTAATAACAGGGCCAGCGTCGGTTTTTATAAGGAATTCAACTCCACCTTTCACTCAGCAGTATTTATAATCAGCTAATCTTTGAGTCTCTTCGTTTCGAAGAAAAGCTTTGACACTTTGGGCGTGAGGTGGTCATTTATTCGTATCTGCGACATATCAACACTACCATGAGCGTAGCCTAATTTCTCATCGTCTATATTTCCAATGTTAAGTCTTGAAGCCATCACTTTGTTTTTAGCTAACCTTCGGAGGAACTTGCATATAATAGGGCTCGGTTGGGTTGAGTTATTCCTTGTGGGTACACGATGGGCTATGTCTATGTCCATTATTGTATTCTTAGATGCTCCCATCTCTTTAAACAAGTTTAGACATAGATTAGCAGTTTCTTCTGCACTTTCTTTCTCGGATACCATAGGCATACCAATTATTTTTATGTTGAATTGATAGCTATACTCCTCGATGCTCGTAATTGCTTCTTGTAAGCAAGTGCAAGCTGCTTCAATTTGCTTGAGTGTGAGGCTGAGTTTTTGCAGTTCAGCGTTTGTCTGATTTTTGAACTGAAGGTGATAATATCATCATATTGGGCAGCAATAAACGATACTGAAGTGGTTTTACTCGGAGATAACGGAGCTGCTTCGTGACTTGAGTTGGCGGTAGCCATCTTGTCTTGCAAAGCCTCTAGTGTGCGTTGTACTTTTTCCAGTTCGCTCTTCCAGTCGTTATTCTCTTTCCTCAATTTTTGAATAGTCATGGTATCAAAAATATATCAATGTACAGAAACCAATGTTGAATCTATGTTATTTAAGTGAAATTTAGAGTGATTACGGGAATACTCAACTAGCGTGGCCGCTCGTCACGCTGTTTCTCCCATCAAGACTGTTCTTTTGCCGTCAACATCAAGTGAAGCAGCTCACTGACAGAAAACCAGCAATATTAGAAAATCAAATGTTAAAATCGGCTATTTGAATATACGATCATTAAAAAACAGGGATCACCTAATTCAACTAAAGCTGCTCACTCAGGAACAGAGCTTTGATATTCTTGTTATATCTGAATCCTGGCTGAATTCATCGATCAAAAATGCTGAAGTGGAACTCGAAGGCTATAATATATCGCGACTTGATAGATCACGTAGAATTGGTGGGGGTGTGTGTATATACACGTACTTCTCTTAAGACAAAGCGGTTGAAAGAACTAACTTCCACAGCATCTAATTTTATGCAGCTTTGGCTCCAAGTACAACACAAACATTTGAGATCAATAGTCATATGTGGTACTTATAGGCCACCTGAATATCCGGTGGATTGCATGATAGATGAAATGGTTACCAGCTATAACAAAGCTCTGACTCTCGGAAAGGATGTATTTATTCTTGGTGACCTAAATTGTGATGTATCAAGGAATTGTGCTGATGGTAATGCGTTGATGGATCTGTGTTCAACACTAAATCTCACTCAATTAGTGGATTGTCCAACTAGAGTCTCGCCTCAGTCATCGTCTTTAATCGACGTGATTCTGACATCGTATATAACTTGTTAAATAAACGAAAGTACTAGAATGACACATTAGCGATCACTATTTAACATACTCTATGTTGAATCTGAGGTTACCTAAACCACCTCCAACGTATGTCAACACTAGGTCCTTTAAGCACTTTGATGCTGAAGCCTTTCGTCAATATCTTAAACAAGTGTCATGTACGGAGAACATGCTTATTGGCGATGTAAATGAAACGGTTGAGAATTTTAACCGTTTGTTTCTAGATGTCCAGGAGAAGCATGTTCCCTTTAAAAGAATAAAAATCAAGCAACGGCGATGCCCCTTTGTGGACAAAAACATTAAAGAGCGGATGAAAGAAAGAAACCAACTTCTAAACATTGCTCGTAAAACCAAGTCACCAACGGATTAAGAAAATTATCGTCGTATGCGAAGCAGAGTAAAGGTGATGCTTAGAGATTCAGAGAAAGAATACGTTCAGAATGATCTTTTGCAATGTGACAAGAACAGCTCCCGCTGGAAAATAATTAACAGCTGCATACCGCGTAAGGAGTCAAATCGTCCTATTTATACCAAAGACCTTTTAAAAGAACATTGCCAACGAGTTTAACGAGTTTTTCACTAGTGTTGGAGCAAGAGTGGCTGAAAAGTCAGCATCTTTGATAGATAAACATCAGCTTTCATTTATACCACCTACTAATAGAATTCCAGAACTATCAGAGACGGAAAAGCTCTACTTTAGAGAAGTGACTAGCAAAGAAATTGTGAACATTGTGTCTACCTTCCATAACAACAAAGCGCCAGGTTATGACAAAGTTCCCATGATCGTTATTAAATATGCTTTACCGTGTATATTATCATTGATCGCTGACATTGTGAACCACTCTTTGCTTTCCTGTGTGTCCAACTTCTTGGAAAATCACAGAAGTTGTTACTCTTCCAAAAGATGGCGATAGCGAAAACGCAAATAACAACCGTCCAGTAAGTCTGCTACCGGCGATATCCAAGATCTGCGAACGTGTAGCCCTAAATCAAATAATATTTTATATGGAGATCAACAATCGTTTAACTGAGCACCAAAGTGGCAACAAAGGTCAACACTCAACAGAGACGATCAATGTTATGATGACTGGCAGATTTTTAGAGGCGATGGACAACAAGCACATATGATTCTGTTAGATCTTTCCAAAGCCTTCGATAGTATTGACCACGTTAAACTTGTCACCAAATTGCTCGCTCTTGGTTTATCCGGTCCAGCATTAGAATGGATCAAGAGTTATATTTCTGATCGACAGCAATATGTACGAATTGGTTGTGAATTGTCAGATCGACGGTTTTGATCACATGGGGTCCCTCAAGGGTCCATCCTTGGACCTGCTTTGTTTAATTTTTACATCACTGACTTGCCGAACGTTCCCAATCATTGCTCGCTTGAGTCTTATGTAGATGATTCAAAACTTTCCATCTCATTTCCAATAAAAGACACTGCAAGTACCCTTCAACTCGTCAACCAAGATTTAAAAAAAGATAGCGTCAAAATAGTCTACTTATCAACCCAGACAAAACTAAGTTACTGGTAATCGGCACACATCATATGTTACGACAAGGTTTTGAGACCTTCTGCCTCTGCTAAAGATCTAGGCGTCCATATAGACTCAAAGTTGTGTTTTGACGAACACATTACGTCAACCACCTCGTCCTGCCTGTCCAGTTTGTGCCAAATCAACAGAGTTAAACTTGACGAACAGTCTTTGATAGTATTAATCAATGCACTTGTATTTACCAAATTCTACTGTTCATCGGTGTGGTCATAGTTAGTAGAGGGGAATGGTTATGAAGCCCGGCAAACTTCAAAGAGACAACTCTTTGTTATGATTTATGCTTGGTCACGTGGTTCTGAAGGTGCACACAATCAGCAGTCTGTCTAAAGCAACAAGGGAGTCCTATGACAACAAACTATATTCTACGTCGATTTTAATGACTTATGTTGTTTTTAGCAAAGTTTAAAGCAGTCAGATTTTTAATGAACCATGTCAGGTCGTAATTGTGAGGTATTTGGTTGTGGTTCATGTCGAAGAACGAAAAGAATTGGCACACGAAAGTTCCTTTCGCCCGGCTGTCGACGAAAAGCATACGAAATAGCGCGAAGATTGTCTGGAAAAGTCAAGAAAGACATGAGAAATGGACACCAATATTCGAAACCAGATCAATAAAGATCGAGTATATACTTACAAAAAGCATTGTGCACCCGAAGATGTTGAAATATCTAAGTATTTCTTGTGATTTTGCAGTTTTTGGTAGCATAAATAATCGTGGCGCATATAGCAACCTATATAGTTAGTAATTTATGCTAGCGCAACAAAAGGGAAAGAAAAAAAAAATAATAATGCAAAATTAATGATATGAATAGAAACTTTAACATTCTTGTTAGTTATTGAATATTAACAATAAATAAAATTTTTGTTGCTCTTGATGGAATAATAAGGATTGTTTGGCAACTGAATTTCAGAATTGGACACCATTAATTTGATAGCACTTTCAAACGTTTTTAGTTATACCCGTAATATCTACAGCATGGATATTAGTTTTAGATATTTATTGTCGAAATTGTTTGGTATCAAAGATTTTCTTTGTATATTTTGAAATATGCCATATACCTTGCTTTTATCACCCGTGTCATGATCGAGCCTTAATTAATTCTGTGTTAAGCCAACTAATCAGATTTGAAATTAACTTCACTTGAATTCTTACTTTGATGTCAGCTTCAGAATTTTTTTACAACATAACCACCAAAATGCTGCCGTCCGGCTATTTTAATTACTGACAGAACAGTTTGTTCTTGCTGCTTGTAATCGGCTGGCTGCAACGGATGTTTAGTTGCTAATCGTAGCGTGTTGCAGAATTTCTGAAAATCATCAATTACAATTTATAAATTCCAGGTGGAGCCTACAAGAAATAGCACCATTAGATGCTTGATATAGTAGTAAAATATAAATGTTTTGCTTTTCTGGGACAAAGATTATGAGAGTTCAGATGATTTTGACACGAAACTCAGCTTTCTCATGAACAGCATGAAAGTCATTCGAGTTCTATGTTTATTGTCCCTTCAAACTCTCACCAAAAATAACTATAAGATGATTATGCGTTCAACATCAATACAAATTATTAATGTTTTGTGGTGGGAGAAAGGTTTTGACGTCAACTCAAGGACAACGAAAGGCAAAATTTAGTGTCAGATGTCCGATCAAAGTCTTCTGGCGGTGAAAACTTTCTTCATACACCGTACTCAAACAAAACTTCTAACAAAATTATGCTGACATCTTCAACTGAAGCCGTAAAATGCTCTTCCATTTCTTCATCTTGTTCTACTAAGTCTAAAAACAGCCTCAAAATCATCGCCAATCAAGGACAAATTCTCTAAACCGTCCGCCATGTTTGTTGTTATGATCGAGAGTGTGCACCCTCGTGATCACGTGACGTCCCTGTTCAACCTCAGATGAATGCCTATTGTTTCCCCCTTTGAAGTTTGCCGGGCTTCATAACCATTCCCCTCTACTAATTATGGTGTGGGGCTTTTAAGTGTTTGCATGAACAACTCCAACTTACCTATCAAGTAAATTCCAAAAAAAGATCTAATGTACATAAGCGAAATACCAGAAATAAGGATATGATAAACATTCCATTCTATAGAACAGAGACAAAGAACATTTCATTATCGGGCAGTAGCTCTTTAGAACTCTTTACAAAAAGATTTAACAGATATAACTAATTTTAACAATTTTAAAAGACATTTGAAACAATATTTATTAACTAACTAGTATTTTATATACATTTATATTGTATTACAAACACATTTTATTGTTTATATTATTTTCTTTAGTATGTAATCTGCTTTTAAAAGCCATTTTTATGGAAAGTACGAAAGTTTTTTATTATTATTACTATTAAATTTAGTTTGGAACTACTATGACCATTGATTTAAAAAAAAATTATACCATGCATTTTCGAAAGATTTGTATTCATGAAGCTTACACACAAAGTTTCGTCATATCTGGGCATGCATTATTTGGAAAGATATCAGCAACCAAACATCGGTATCTAAGTGGAACTTTGCTGTAAAAATATGAGCTTGGAGTATCAAAAACAAACTAAAACAAAAGCACCGTGATTACCACCGGTAGCTCAAGCTAGCTGTTTGTGACTGTCTTAAGCAATAAAACGAAAAACAATCAAATATGATGAAAACTAAAGTCTGTATATGTGTATTTATTTATTTATTTGTTTATTTATTTTCCGGTAGAGTTTCAGGCCATTTGGAGCAATATTGAGTGAATTATTTAATTTTTACATTTAAATTTTATTTAAATTTTATTGCTAGAAACGGTCACAAACAGCTAGCTTGGGCTACCTGTGTGATTACCAGATGACAGATGCACGTTGAAACTCTGACAGTTTTCAGCTTGTTCACACCTACGAATAATATACTCTGGTCGTAGCTTCAAAAACATCTATGGTGGTTCATCGTTCTCATAGTAAATTTACGTATAAATCATTAAAAAAAAGAAGAAAAACATATAAAATATATATTTCGTAATTTACAGATTTTGTTTTATTTCGTTTAATTTCATTTTATTTCGTATTTTGCACATTTTAATGTTTTATTGCGTTTCGTTTCGTAAAAATTGCAGTAAGACATGCAAAAGTGCCAGTTGTACCTCGTCGTTGTTTCTTGTGTCCAACATTCCCGCGACGCTCAAGTCCCTCTGGATCAACATCCAAGCATAACGTCGTGCACTACGTTATGTGGTACATCAAGGTTATGCTGTTGGCTAAGCTTTTTGTGCATGGCGCGATAACCAAAGTAACTGACCTCGTAAAATCGTTCAAAACCAAACTTCTTTTTGGATGACAAACTTCCACTTTTGAAGCCATACAGAGGAGATTTTAAGTCGTAATAAATTAAAGTAAAAGTCTGTTGTAGTCAACGAAGAATTGACGTAGAAACCTACTTGAGCTTGTTAATTTCGTCATAGTTATTAGAGTGAAATGGTTGATGAGTGAACACATCAAAATCGTTCTTTTGGCTGCTCGCTCCGTATGCTTAATAATTGATACAAACATGTTGAATAATCCTTACCATAATATCATAGACAAAGTGTATGTCTACTTATTTCTTAATTTGGAATGAGCACAAATAAAGACCTGTGCAGGGTCAAGACCGGTTCAACCTCAAAACTGAACAAAGACGTAAAACAATAGGCTTCCTAACCATTCTTTCTATTAACTATGATTTCGTGCTCATTGGCGACTTTGCATTTGCATAATTCAGCTAGTTATAGGACCAAAAATGAAGAAACTGCTTTTAAGGGATGTACAGAATGAAACAATATTCAGTGCACTTCTAAATTAATGTTGCAATAACTTAGCTGGGTAACACAGAGCATTTCATTTATGCTTTAAAGTGGTTATAACTCTTTGAATGAAATTGATGTAGGTATATCTTAAGGGTATTCGATAAAATATGACCATAGTTAATAGAGTGAAATGGTTTGGAAACTCTTTTGTTATATGTTATTGTACACTTTTTTCAAGCATGACCATGCACAATCTTTTGTTTCACAATTGTTTTAACCTTGTTGGATAAGGCTGAGTGAACAGATCAAAACTGTTCTTTTGGCTTCTGGCTCGAAATGCCTAATAATTGATACAAGAAAATTGAATAATTCTTACCATGATATCATAGACAGAGTTTATGTCTACTTATTTCACAATTTGGAATAAGTACAAATAAAAAACTGTGCAGGGTCAAGACCGGTTCAACTTCAAAACCGAACAAAGACACAAAACAATAGGCTTCCTAACCATTCTTTCTATTAACTATGATATGACCAAGTTATTTGCTCAATGCGCATGTTAGGTACCTACATGTACGTCATTTCCGTCATTTGGACGACCATGTAAAAATACAAAAAAATGCTAACTTTCGCATCGAATAACTTGGTCGTATTTTATCGAATACCCTTAAGATAAACCTCATTCGAAAGCTGACAGTCAGTAAAATTGACTACATAAATTTCATTCAAATGGTTATAACCACTTTAATAATGTTTTTATTTAAGGAGTAAGACATCAAGACTTCTACTGTGACAGCTGTTTCGATGATACTTTTGCTGGAATAAGATGGCACTGTTTACAATGTTATGACTATGATCTTTGCAGCATTTGCTATATGGGTGGTTTTCATGAGATAAACCATGAATTTGTTAGATATGACAAGCCTAATGATAAATGTAAAGGGTAAGTAGTTTTATTTCACAAATGGATTATAGCGGTTGAAACACGCAACATTTACATTAGCGCCTGCAAGAACACAGGTTCATACTTTACTACAGCCAATTATAGTCACGGATAATGTCAACGTTAACGTTGGGCAGATAGCGCATGCACATAGTAAGGTTTTAGGTTTAACAGTCTCTTTTTGGCCAGAAATCAAAATGTGAGATTTGTTGTGTATGCTAATTTAAAAATTTGAAGAATTTTGTTAAAAAAATCGCCCTTTTCGCATTGCTGAATTACTCCAATGCCCAAATATGAGAGGCCCAATCCTTATAAGGGAATATGTGACGCTTGATAGAAAGCGACAACATTCTTAAGGGAAAAGCCTGATATGAATATTAACTATGTCCTTTATAGTCAGGGTATTTGAAATGATACGCCAGAAAAGTGAGGAATTTCATGCAACATAGACAGGAAACGCTTTAGCACTTGTGCTTATCACCAGCTTGAATGCTATTAAAGCTGCTATTGTTATTTTAAATCTTTCAGTGTTTTAGTTGGTAAGCGATCTGAGGCAACTCAGATTGAATGTAAAGGTATGTTCATTGGAGCACTAGTGGATCGTGGACGAGACTGGAACCACGACAGTGACTTTTGTGGAATGAGTGGTCGTGTTGTCGACATAATAGAATGGGAAGGTTTTCCAAGAAGCGCAGTTACGGTGAAGTGGGGAGAGAAAAGGCAATCAACCCACAGGGTTGGGTACCATGGAAAAGTAAGTAAAATAGCAATTAAGACTAAACAAAACCAATTGCCATCGAGTAAAATATTCCTACAAATCCTTGCATTTTGCGGAACAGATTTCTCGTAATAGGGTCCATATAACTTTGCAAACATTTGGAAATCGTCCAAAAAACACATTAAATAAAGCAGCTAAGAGTATATTTATCAATTTTGAGAGAATAATAATAATTGAAGAAATTTAGTCTTATCTCTCGTTCTTTTGATAGGTTGATTTGAAGGCTGTTACCACTAGTAGTGTAGGTTTATGGTACTATAAAGAGCATTTACCACTAGTAAAGCTACATGGGAGCTCTGAATATGCCAGTACTGACGGTGAACAGTTGAAAGAGGGGGATATGGTGGCCATTCCTCTTGACTCTGCTGCACTTAAGTCGTCACTTGCAGAAAAATATGTCAAATGGATTCCTCGAATGGAAAAGGTATCATTTTGTAATTTTGAAGGATAAGGACAAGACAAAGAATGATCACCTGGTCTTCGCTAGTGCTAGTTTGGAAACCAGGCTATTTTGAAACTGTTACCAATCACGCTAAAACCTTAATCTTACAGTGAGGGCACTCGAACCGTGAACAGTTGTCTTTATTTAGCTTTTTATTTTCTGAGCTTTCTACTGCTTCAAATTCACTGAAAAAGTAAGACTGAACTCAAATGCACTAAATTATCAAAATTCAAATGTTTTCAAATAGATTCACTCGAAGGATGCATGTTAAAAAAGTGTCAAAAAAGAACAAAGTGTTCACGGTTCGAGTGTCCTCACTGTAAGGGATAGACGACATGCTAATATATCCAGCATTGTTAAGGTTTTCTTTTCCAAATTTGAGGAGCTCTTTATTGCTATATTTGGCGCCAATAATATAAAAATTAGGTACATCTTTTGTGGAGCTATGATTTAATAAATTAATTATTCATTCAATTATTCACTCATTCATTCATTCACTACCTATTTTCAAAATTACTCATCAATGAATCAATAAAAAAATACTATAAATAAAAAAAACAACAACAAATAAATTAATGAATGAATAAATACATTTAAATAATCATGAAAAGAAAATAACATAGCAAAAAAGGAGAAGTGATGGATTATTTTCTCATTTTTTTGCTATGTTATTTTCTTTTCATGATCAAATAATCATGTAATCAATTCAAATATTCAAATCTTTATGCATACGACAACATTTTATTATACGCAAGAAACATGCAAAAAAAACAAAACAAAATGCGAAAAAAATATCCGACCGTACTGTTAGTAACAGTCAACTGGCTTCCCTTTTTGTTGTTATCCATGGTAAAAATCGTACTTGTCAATTAAAATTGATTATCCAATGAGATGTTAGAAAAGCACTAACATGGCTCCTTTGAGTTAAAAACAAATACCCGTGCGCTTCTCGTTTTATCACGCTCTTTTAGGTTTGATAAAATGTTATAAGAACCAACAAAAACTTTTCTGGTCAAATGAGTAATAAATAACGTATTGGTAATCTAGCTATCTACTACGGCTGTGCATTTTTAATTATCAAATATGAATACTGCGCGACTCGTTTAAAAAATAGCTAGTACGTATGAACTTTCTTTTCAACTTTTGTAATTTTAACTTGCAAATCAGTACAAGGACGAATACAAGCGTTTTATTGCAATTCAATAACAAATCAAACAATTACAAGAATCAAATAAAAAACAAACCAACAAAAAAAATATCTTTCGAAAAAAGTAAATAGCTTGCACGAATTATTGCAAATTGCTTACCGGTGACAAGTTTCTTGTCCTGTACTGTCACTTTTCCACTGAAATTTTTGTCCTCAGTTTTGATTACAATTAGCTTGTTCATGTTGTTAGAATTTCAAAAGTGGCAAAAAACATTTCCATCGCCTCTAAAAGGTTTAAACAGTTCAACTGAACGGCGGTGACAAGCTCGTGTTGGTCGATCACACTTTGTGCTAAAATTTGCATTTTCATTCCTTCCCTGAACTGGCAGTTGTTGATAAACATCTTGTATGAAAAGTTTTTTGTTGTGAATAGTTGATAAATCTGTATTGATCTTAAAGCTCTCCGTGTTATGAATTGCTTGTAAAAAATTGATGAATGAACAGAGTGAAGCTATTTTGTCGCCGTTATTTTACTTTTAAAAGTAAATTAGTCCATCAGTAATGATTGAAAAACGCCACGAAGAATCCACGAAGAATACGGCCTTTTATACCACCATCTGACAAACTTGCCGTCAAATAAACTCTTCCAGAAAATACAACTTGTAAAATCTTCAGCTTGGAATGACTATTGAATGAAGTATCAAATAAAGTTTTAACAGCTCTGCATGACGGCATATTTGAATAGTTAAAAACTACAGCGCCACGACCAAATTTTACCCATTTTGTCAATGAACTGAATATTTTGAAGCTTTTCATCATTGAATCGTAGATATTTTTCTTTTTCATGCTGAGGCCTTTGTATCCCTGTCGCAGTCAAACCTCTTCAAGCCGTCAGCTTAGCTTTACCATTTTCATGCTTTTTGTCCAATGCAGAAATACGTTTGCTAGAAAAATTTCAGTAAACTGCAAAAAATTGATTGTTTTGCGCCCACTAAAACTGGTCAGGAAATTTTGCGTGAATGTACACGGACGGACGTACGTATTTCTGAAATCTGGGCTTCCTGTGGTCGATTTGAAATGAGCTCGATGGTTTACCATATTTTCTAATTTATGGTGCTCCGCCTGCGCGAGCCTTCGGCCCGCGCGGAGCTCCGCTATTAATTATTGATATTTACTAAATGTACATTGAATCAAACAACATAAGAATCAAGAAATGCCATACACATGTATGGGCCATAATGAGCAGTTTAATTCATACCGTATATGGAACGCACAATATAACTACCCAAAGTGTGGCCCAAAAATGTATATGAAATAAGATATGTATATATAAAGTGTTGTTGGATTCGCAATTTAGTAAAACGAGTTATTGTTAATTAAATAATAGTATCAACGATTCATTTGAAGAGGGCTAAGTTCAGTGGTACAATTGGTGTTGGGGACTGACGGGCGCAGGGAATCAGTTCTCGAAATCTTTTCAACTGTAGGTGGGACAAAGCATCAGACGCCGAATTTTGTACACCAGCAATGTGTTCAGATTTAATGACGATGTTGAATTGAGAACAAATATAAAATAGGTAGCGAACTAATGTCATGATTTGTAGACATCGGCTATTTCCGGTGTTGAGAATGTGAACTACTGATTGGTTATCACAGTGAAATATTATCTTGCGCGATTGCAACATCGAAGACCACACAGTTACTGCCATTGTTATAGCGTTAAGTTCTTTAAATGTAATTGAACGCCTGTTTGGGATGTCAACGTTAACAAACGTGTTACAAAGCCAGTAATTATTGAATAGAGCACCAAATGACAATGTACAAGCATCCGTGTACAAGTGTAAACAGGAGTTAGTGATCCATTGCTCGTCGTAGAAAACCGTGCGTCCATTCCATTTACGTACAAAAAGGATCCACCAACGAAGATCTTTATATAATCGCAGATTGTGTTCAGGATGTCGATCTTTCGTTAAAAGATCGATCATTCTACGTAAAAAGGATCGACCAGGGCGACAGACAGAGCAAATGAACTTTAATTCACCAATTAAAGATTATAATTGTCGTTTCGTACAAGACCGTCGATGTTCAAAAGTTAAAAGTAAGTCTATTATATCCTGTAGGCGAGTTTCCGTGATGCGAGCTTCTTGCGCTACACTGTCCAATTCAATTCCGAGCACCTCCAGTTGAGTACATGGTTAGGTAGCAAAACCCAATTCGGAACAGGTTGATAACATTAAGTCTAAATTTTGTTTACATATGCTGTCCGGGACAGGTGGACCACATGTTCAAAAATCGTTTAAGAAATTTCAAACGAGATCAATACCACGCTTTGTCATGATGTAGGCTAGTGTGTCGGCATATTTTAGAAATAACGCCGGCGAACTACGTAAACCGAAAGGGAGAAAGGCGTGGATAAAATAACCGGTGGTGATTTTTCCGTTTACTTCGATAGGCCATGAAGAGCCAAGTAACTCCCAATCGTCGGGATGAACTAATATGTGCCGGAAGGCGTCAGACAAGTCAAGTTTGCTCACGAGAGCGCCTTTAGCGTATGTCTTTAATTGACTGATTGCAGTGCCCAATGAGTCATAAGTGCATGTAAAACGATCCTTTGGGATTGCATCGTTGATACTCTGACCCGCCGGCCAAGAGAAATTGTGAATGATACGTCAGCGTACTGGCACGGAGCACTTTTTGGGGATAGGGTCCATGGGCGACCCGACAAAGTTCGTGAAAGGAGGGTTGAAGAAGGGTCCAATCTTTCGATTAAGATTGAGATCAAGTTTGAGTTCGTTAGCTATAGCGGATATATTGTTCGTGGCTGATTGATGATTAGCAGATCTAGATATGTGAGGAGAACGATTTCCGGTGAAACCAATGTGTACTCCGTAATCAATTCCATTGAGTAAATCATTAACAAAGTGTTTATCAATATAATTGTTCAAATTAGATCTCCAGGTCGTAGAGTCAAATGGCCAATTTATGTCCGTCAGAACCAAGTGTGCAATCGGCCACTGCATGTCCCCCTACAATCTTTGCAAACATGGGCGCGCTTGCAGTTGGAATCCTGCTGACATGCCCTTCGTTGGAACAAGTTACAGCCCTCCTTGTCGTTGAAGTACCATTTTGCGTATTTCCAAGTCGTAGTTTTGTCCGTGCCAGATTTTGTCACCGATGTAGTTTCCTCCACCGACGATTTCGAGCGAAAGGGACAGTCACAAGATGGTGGTCTGATTGGCATAGCTGACACGTAAGGTTTTCCTTGCGAACACTAGAGGAATCAAGTATCGTAGAATATAATGTGGTGTCGACTACATCGAGTTGACCTGCCATCAGCGTTTTACGAAACTGGACATCATACTCGTAGACCGATTTCCAGCGAAACTTTCGATTTACTTTTTGGATTAGTAAACGGTAACGCGCCAATTCCTCGTATCTGGTCGGGTTGTCTTTCATAACAATTCCTTCATATATTGTCCACGCTTCGAGCCAATGGTCGAAGGACTCAATAGAGGGTTGACCGTTCTTCTTTTCGCCGTCCGTTGAAGTATCATCCTCCAGTAGCTTGTAAAGGTCGACGTAGATATTAGTGTCGCTAGAATAACGAGTACTATTGTTGAGGGATCCGCCCCCTCTACTGTTAACGCTCAATTTGAGCGTCTCATGCTCGCTTTGAAGCGCTCCAATTTGTAACGACATATTTCTATTGGCTACCAATATATGGCACTGATCTGTTAGTTTTGGCTCTTTGTGAGTAGCTGTCGCAGAAATCGCTTGTGTAGAGTCGTCCTCAGAGTCTTCGGGTCGTAAACCATCACATTTTTTGCTCGGAGGACCAAACGAATGAAATGCGGTAGATAATTTAGATCCAGGACAGATACTAGATCTTGCTTGACGTTTCGAGGCCTTTGAAGACATCAAAGAAGAATCCGATGAATAATACGTGAGGAAACTAAGAACGAGATAAGAAACGATGTGCAAACTAGAACGCAACAACTGATATGAGACACGAGGCCGGGAAACCTGATATTCACGTACTTTACCATTACACATTAAATCCTATTAATTATTAATATTTACTTAAAGCAAGGAATAATGCCATTTTTGCATTAAACAAGGTTATGTTTATAAAATGTTCTTCTCGCATAAACATCAAGATCTGCGCAAAAATCGATGTTTGTAAAATATCCAAAGTATAAGCGAAGCGGATAAAAGCAGTAGACAATAACACCCGACTAAATAAGCTCGGAATTTAAAAAAACTTTTAAACTTATTTCTCATTACTTATTAATAAAAATATAGATCTTTACTAGTGTAATGTCATTTGACATAAGACTTTCTGCGAAGCTTACTCTGCGTTGTTTTTTCAATATTCTTCAAGGTCATAATTCTTTTAGAGCAAGCCAAAAAATGCTAAAAAATAATGCTTGATTTCTAACTATTAGTGTTTAGGTGAAGTGGGTCAGGTTGACAAGGTCTATGAAGATGGGGACGTTCAAGTTAACTGGAATATTCAATGGGTTTTTATCCCTGAAGTTCTAGTAAAGGTTAGTTTAAGAGACAATCTCTGTAAAAGTGAACCACTGCATTTCGACTTCCAGGAAATGCTGCCTTCAAACTTTTATCACAGAAAGGCTATTAATAGTGAGTAAAATGAAATGGCTTTAGTTTTTGGAAATTCCTCAAAAGGTTTCGACATTTTTGAATATACAAAATAACCCCTTTCCTAAGCATCTTTTATCTCCTAAGCCAGACTCGTCAGCTCTAATGATGCTTATTATTATTATCATTATCAATATTATTATTATTATTATTATTGTTATTGTTATTGTTATTATTATTATTATTATCATTATTATTATTATTATTATTATTATTATGCGCTTTTGGCCTAGTTTTTGCACAGTGCTCGTGGGAACTTAGCCCTTTTTGCTAAAATTAACTACATAAATATGCAAATTAGCCTTAAATCAAATCGCAGAATTCTTCTATCAAAAACTTTCATTTGCCTTTATTTCGATATTGCATATCGAAATACACCAAATATGAGCATTCCCTTGATTTAAATGTATCCAGGGCTAAAGAAATATCACTTTATGACCGGTTTTTGAAGCCGACAACCGATATTTATTTACTCAGACACTATTAATAGCCTTTCTGTGATAAAAGGAAGCATTTCCTGGAAGTCGAAATGCAGTGGTTCACTTTTACAGAGATTGTCTTATAAATACTTTCATTTAATTTGCCAAGTACTGTGTATTATTTATTTTATATCATGTCCGAATTCTATGTGGTCTGGGTGGATGAAGTTTAAGTTGTTCATTCAATCTTATCCCTAAAACTCAACACGTCCTAAATGAATCCACTCTCTCATATCCAAACCTTTTTATATAGTGGGCGGTTCGCTAAGTGGATTTGGTTTTTGGGTTTGACGTTCTCAGAATACTCGGATGCTATGTTATCGTTAGCACAGATCGACTGATGTAATTTTAAAAGAAATGCTAAGAAAAAATATCATATATCAATATATCAATATATCATAGCTGCTTTCGGTACGGAAATTACATCAGCGGTCATTTAAAGTGTAAAATATATTTATAATTTAGACATCATAAAGGGATGATGGCGGTACTGACGTTTCGGACGCTAGTCCTCAGCCGGAGTAATATAGAGTCACATTACTCCGTAGTCATATTAGTCCGACGAAGGACTAACGTCCGAAATGGCAATGGACAGATTGGTCCAGCAAGGACGTACGGGTGCATAATATTTCAGAACTTAATTGAGAAGGTCATCAGGACCGGTGTCTTTCTGGCGGCTAAAATTATCTATCAATGCAGTTTCGACTGGATATCGTGAAACAGTAAATGAGTCAAGAACATAATCATTTGGAATTTTGTCAAAGTGGAGAGATTTTAGGCTGTTTGAAAATTGAATAAATGAGGTAGCAATTAGTCAAGCGAGCTTGATTCGGTTCTCGAATTGACCATCATGGCAAATGCGCCCTAGTAATATGAAATGAAATAAAAACGATGAAATATATGTAATGTTGCTAAAGAATCCCTGTTGTGTAGGAAATAAGCAAGTTGCAAAACCAAACTGTGAGGTTGACAGATATGAGATGAAAGGGAAGCACTATATCAGATCGGAGCGAGAATCGAACATGTGACAACCGGTTTCGAGACCAACCTGTTCAATTTAATAATCTCTTTTTTTTCAAATTTACAACAGATTCATAGCTTAAGGCCAGGAGACAAAGTCAGGGTCCTGGAAAACAAACAATTGGTGACGCAGTATCAAAATGTTCTTGGTTTCTTGGATAGCGGTATTGAAAAGGTTTGTAAACTTAGGCATGTGTTTCACATACGTACGTGCTTTAATACATCTTTGCTTACTCAGAAGACGGCTAGTTTGCATAAGATCACGTGGTGTAGATCTCACATTGTGATCTGTTCAGGCGAAAAATAGAGATATTTGATACCCAAAGAAATAGGTGTTGGGAGTTTCAGGAAAGCTGGTTTTGACAAACTAGCTGAAGCAACTGCAAAACGTGGAGGAGTAAGATCATCGACTTTCAAAAAGATGTCTTGGACGGTCACAGAGACTGCGAATGTACCTACCACTTGAACATGCATGCCACAAAAATTTGACATTTTAGTATCCAAGCACGGGCTTTACGATTCTCCTTCCTTCGTGAGAAAGGTTTGATAACAAGAAAAATATTCACCACATTGAATGCTAAAAAACACTACATAAATCACCTCATACTCACATTTATTTTGCGTGTTTTTACTCTTCCAAATACGACAATATCCAACGAAAAATCTGCTGAGCCTGCAATAAAATGACCGCATCGACACAGGAAGACCCCCGAAAGGCATTGAGATATTATTTTAAATTATGACTATTAATTCTCTGAATATGTACAGGTCCTTGGTGGGCAAGGGGTTGTGCTAGATGTGAAAAACGATGGTAAAAGTGCCAATATCCAAATTGGAAAACAAGTGTGGAATATTAGCACAGCTGCGCTGCTGCTCGAGTCGAGGGACAACGAAAACCGACTTCCTGGCTCTAAGACAACAGGAGTAGACCAAATAGGTTAGTTTATGGGAGAGATACACAGATAAGATAATTTATTGATGAAATATATTTTTTTCAAATCACACCTAATGTACGTAAATATTTTTAAAACCATTGTTAATGGGCAAGGAATGTGATGTGGAAACTTGAAAGGAATTTGATTAAAAAAGTCAACATTTGATTTGTTGCAGAACCTCATTGGGTTCGTTTGGATAGAAACATTGGACAGCTCGTACGCGCAGCTACATTAGGAAATCTGGATAAAGTCAAAGAGATTTTACAAAAGGACAAACGTTTGGTAAGATTCAAGAATAAATACATGAATGAACCGTCAATTTTAATGTATGCAATATATATAAGTACAATAAAATGAATCAAGGCCACACAACTTTTAACTATCGAAGCGCTGTTTATATATATACATATATATATAAACCAATATATATAAGTAGAATAAAGTAAATCAAGGCCACACAACTTGCAACTATAGAAGCGCTGTTTATTTGGACGTTTCGGCTATTCAGCCTTCTTCAGCAAACTGAATGTTTTGCACGCGCCACTTGTAAAAAGACAAAAACTAAACTAACGAAACCAAGCAACCAAAAAACAAACCCTAACGGAAACCTACACAGCGCGCGCTAAAATAAGCACGTGCGCCCTAATAAAATAAATACGTATGTCAACAAAAAAACGCACGCGGGCCAAAAAAAATTTAACAGACAAGCACTTTCGAAAAAGTGATGCCAAAAAAGTGGCAAAACAAAACTTTCAATTAGCCAAACTAGAAATTACACTAAACAAAAGCTAAGCCAGATCAACTTCACAAGAATACAGATAAAGATTGTACTATTAACTTAATTATAACTAATTCTCTTACTAGAATTTGACTCCAAGCGCTTATTTAAACCATAAGGTTGAAAAGTAAATAACTGAGTACACCAGTAAGCTTCCCTATAACTAGCAGATCATGCTCTATGTTATCCAAATTATTTAATGATTCTATAACTTTAAAACTAAAATCACTTAACTTATGTGGTGTACTATTAAAGTGAATTGCAACTTCGCATGTTCTTTTCTTATTTATCATAGCTGATTTATGGTTTCTAAACCTAACCTTAAATTCGTTTTTAGTTGAACCTACATATTGTAAATGGCACTTATTGCATGACGCTAAATAAATGACATTTTTAGACTTACAGCCTAATTCTTGTTTTATGAAATAAAATCTTTTTGTGGCAAAACTTGTAAACTTACGACATGATTCTAAGTAATTAGTGCACAAATCGCAACGTCCAATGCATTTACAGCAACCTATCCTACTATTACCTAAATCATTATTTGGTGTAATTGTTTCATTATCTCTAAGTTTAGATGGAGCTAAAATTTCTTTCAAATTCTTAGGCCTCCTATAGGCAGTTACAATTCTTTTGCTAGAAAAAATACTCTTAAGTAAATCGGTAGATTCTAAAATATTTAAATTTCGCTTCAAAATTTTACTAATATTAGGTAAATTAGCATTAAAATCTGTAACCAATGGTATAATATTGCTATGCTTAGGTTTTCTCTTAACCTTTAAGAGGCTATTTCTATCGAATGACAATACTTTCTCAAACTGTTTATCAACTACTTTCCTATCATAGCCTTGTTCAATTAAATAACCTTTATACTCATTAGTTCTATTTTCTAAAAATAAGCTATTAGAACAATTTCGTTTAATTCGTAGAGCTACACTATACGGAATGGAATTAATACAGCTATACGGATGTGAACTAGATGGAGGAAGATACAAATGGCTATCCGTAGGTTTGGAATAAACATCCGTTTCTATTTTTCCATTTACTAAATGTAAAGTTAAATCTAAGAAATTTATTTTATCTCTAGAATAAGTGCAAGTAAATTTTATGGTGGGATAGAGATCATTAATGAAGTTCGTAAATTGATTCAATTTATCTTCGCCTAATGTCCAAAAATCTAGAATATCATCCCTATATCTCCACCAACAAGAAGGCTTAAACCAATATATATATATATATACAGCATGAAAACATTTTCACAGTATTTGCAGATACGTCCAAAATTATATAAAGTAATTTGTGAAAAATCGCTTAACCAATTATGCATATTGTTTCAAAACCAACTAGGTATTTTTGCAATGCAATTTTTTGGGTTGTGTTGATTTAAATGTGTAACAAACTGCCCCGTATTTTTGTATATATTGAGATTGCCTTTCTTAAAACAATCTCAAGGAAAGATGTTCAGGGAACATTTTCAACTATTTTAGTAAATAACCTATGTAACTTTTTCTATATCATATTTTTTTTTATTTTGAAGCAGCAAACCAGGCTTATTAAAGATAATTAAAATAAACATAGAATAACTTAGCAAGCTCTGACCTAAAACCGATAGATGGCCACGAAAACAATGTTACATTAGGCAAGTGCCGCAAAACAATAGAAACCTCTATAGTTCTTACGAGTATTGTTACTTTAAAATATCGAACTGATCAAAAACCTTAAGTATTTTCTCCTTTTTATTTGATTATTTTGTTAGATAAATCAAAAGTCTGCTTCTGAGAAGACAGCTCTTCACTCAGCTGGTTACCAAGGTCATGCTCAAATTGTTTCTTATTTACTTGGAAATGGGGCAGATAAAGAAATTAAGGTAAAGTATTCGTTCTTCATTTCACCCAACGTAAGATTTGCTTTGATTGCTTTGATTTCAATTTTCAAATTCCCGCAACATGCTCCCGAACCAAGCTCCCTTGTTTGTACCAACGATTTCACGCGGAAAATATGTTGCACAACAAACAATTTGCTCCGGGTTCTGCTCCCTCATATTAAAACCGGTACAAACGAGGGAGCTTACACCGGAAGCATGTTGTGGGAGCGCGTTGCGGGAGCAAGCTCCCTCATCTGTACCGGGCTTAAGGTAGTTCGGGACCATTGCTACTGCGCATCCTGCTCGCGCATGTGAAATCAAATAAAATTTCTCGTGCGGTTAAAAATACATTTTGTGGTAGAGCCAAAATATGGTCATTCTTGAACTTTTTGTTAAAAAATAGCATCATATCATTGCATACGGGCCTCAAAAGCAGCTAGTGCCCATTCCCGCGCGTCCAAAACATTGAAATCAACTTATTTTCCGCGCGTTTTTTTTTTAGCTCTAAAATTAGCACGGTGACACCCGATAATTTTTCCAGTTTTGTATTTGGCAAAAAACCCAGCTTTGAAATTTTGAAATAAAAAATACATGGTCTTTGATTTTTTTGGGGGTAAAGTGTACAAAAAGTTAATGAAGCTCTTCATTTAAATCTCCGTAAAATATCTCAGTCGATGTCTTCTTCAAGGAATAAATTCATGAGAGCTATAGCGAAGGGAGCATTATAGCATTCAAATTTGTTCGCAAGAATATAACTTTCAACAAATTTGATGTTACTTCTTTAAGTTGAAATGGGGCAAAAATGGACCTTTTACCACCCCCACAGTTCCAAAACAAAAGCGGTGACCCCTATTTTTTATTTCATTTTTGCTTTTCATATGTGTTAGTCCTTATGTAGAAAAAGTTTAAAAAAATTCTATCGGCAAGAAGTGTGGATCCCGAACTACCTTAAAAGCCAACAATACAACAAAGTTTCTCATCGTACACTTATTGGAGCCTAGCTCTGTTCATGTGGTCTCACAAATAAATAAATAAATAAATAAATAAATAAATAAATAAATAAATAAATAAATAAATAAATAAATAAATAAATAAATGAATGAATGAATGAATGAATGAATGAATGAATGAATGAATGAATGAATGAATGAATGAATGAACGAATGAACGAATGAACGAATGAACGAATGAACGAATGAACGAATGAACGAATGAACGAATGAACGAATGAACGAATGAACGAATGAACGAATGAACGAATGAACGAATGAACGAATGAACGAATGAACGAATGAACGAATGAACGAATGAACGAATGAACGAATGAACGAATGAACGAATGAACGAATGAACGAATGAACGAATGAACGAATGAACGAATGAATGAATGAATGAATGAATGAATGAATGAATGAATGAATGAATAAATAAATAAACAAACAAACTAACGAAGGAAGGAAGGAATGAATGAATGAATGAATACATGAATGAATGAATGAATGAATGAATGAAGGAAGGAAGGAAGGAAGGAAGGAAGGAAGGAAGGAAGGAAGGAAGGAAGGAATGGATGAATGAATGAATGAATGAATGAATGAATGAATAAATAAATAAAAAAAGAACTAAAAAAAAAACAGACAGACAGACAAATAAATGAATAAAACATCTCTCTCTTACACATGTAGTTCACACATTTGAAGGGGACGCTTTATTGCGTCTTGACAATTAAGGCAGTACCAAGGGTTTTCTTGATTTTCTACCAAAAAGCTATTTTAATTGTATACTTTACACAGGATGAGGACGGCTATACTGCTTTACATCATGCGGCTTATGGGTAAGAAAATCTATAAAATAGAATACTCAGTCGACGGATATGATGAGGATGATTATCAGAGATAGTAGAGGCGGTAATACAGATAATAATAGCGTTAAGGTCATTCTGATTGCCAAATTACGATAACCATAACACTTTTTAGTAATTTTGTAGAAAAATATGTAATTTATATCATTATATGACAATATTGTTTTATGTAGTGATAGGTCAGGCATAAGTGTAATGCTATTGGGCATTGCTAAAGCTAATCTAAATGTCCAAGACGGGAAAACTATGTCAACACCGTTGCACCTTGCAATTAAAAAAGACAACGAGAATGCCGTGGAAGCACTGACTCAATTCAGAGGATGTGACGCAAATCTTAAGGTAACAACGTGTTGTGTAGGTGGTGTTTTTAGAAGTACCGGTACACGGTTATTTTTTCAGGATATGCTATTAAAGTAACAACACTTTTTATTGAGATTCCTCACTTAATCCAGCTTGAAATATTGCAATTCTGATTAACGGTTCTCTAATAGATTTCCTGCGCATAACTGTAAGAACGTGGTTTAAAACACTAGCTGCTCTTCAAAAACTGTTGTAATTTATATTCTTTTCACATTTCTTTTGCTACTTTTATTGTCTATCGGCGTATTTTCTTTCTAGCCACTTTTTCAAAACATACAGAACTTTCATACTGGGAACTATTTCGTCATTAATCTATCTATCATCACGGAACTTTTAGATCCTACATACGTATTACTGATGTCACATTCGTGATGTAAAGTTTTTCTGTGATCGACGCCATATGCCTGTATACAGTAGTTCTTCCAAGGATAGTATCCATCTACCGAGTCAATTTCTGCAATGATTATAATACTATTAATGCATTCGCGGATTTGACTCTCCCCAGAACAAAGATGGTGACACTCCTTTACATCAGTCAGTGTTGCTTGGACAAAATAAGAATAGCAAAGCCATATTGGATAATTGTAAAGAAACTGGTCTCGACCCTTCGATCCTCAACCAAATGGGCTTTAATGCACTACATCTCACTTGTAGATGGAATAACATAGAGTGAGTACGCTACTAATTGACCTCAGGTCTCGAGGTTCTTGTGTGCAAATTGTGCCATGCCAAAAAATGTTGGAAGGTGCAACATAATTTGTCACGCAGATAATTTTTCATGATGCTTGTCTTATCAATTAAATATGTGAAGATTGCGCGTACGTGCTGACGTGTCTAAACGTCGACCTGAAACTACACGAAAAACGCTGTAAGTCTCAAGAAAAAATAAACATTATGCTAAAGATATTATTTTGAAGAGCACCAAATCTCAGTCTTTTTTGTAAGAATCTTTGACTTACATCCAAATTCGTTGTACTGCATTTCGCTGTTATTAATTGAATTTGTTGTTACTCTGGCAAAACATGCAAATTTTGCATGCTGTCCTTATAACGACACAAGCACAAGAACAAGTACAAGTATCAGTAGAAGCATTATCTTTTACTTTTAGAACTTGTTGTTCTTGTGCTTATTTTGCCCTGAATTCACATATAAAAACATACATGCGTTCTTACACATTTGATAAATGCTATTAATACCCATGACGAGACAACTGTTGCGCGTGCGTTGAACCTCAATTTGCCTTAGGTATATAATTATTGTTATAATTGATGTCGCACATCATCCAAAGTGTAGTGGTAAGATTACATATCTCAAGGTAATGCTATGAAATGCATTTTTTCAGGGTCGCAACGATACTTATAAATCGCTACCCTGCTTTGGTGAGCATGGGATCAGAAGACGATAATTATCCCATCCATTTTGCAGCCATGTACAATTGCTACGAGATAGCAAAACTGCTACTACAATCGGTAATTAAAATACCTGATAGCTTTGTAGTTTCCAGGAATACATTACTCGAAGTGCAAATGATACATGTAAAACTGTTAACAATAAAGAATATGGTCTTTAGCATTGTTACGTATGCAGTCACCATATACTAAAATCGCGACTTGGAACTCGCCGACACCATTTACATGCCCTTGAATCCGTAAATGTGGCATTTCGATAAAACTTTCTCAGTCCGGTTCCATGAAGGGAAGTGCCAAAAAGCGATTTCCGTTAATTTGGTCCTTCCAATTAAAGAGGGAAAAAACATATCCCAACTTCGCTGGTATTGGTAAAATCAAGCAGGTAAAGATATAAATAGCAATGACTTTCCAAATAGACGTATTTTTGAATGCTGGGATTATATAACTATAATTTTTAGTTTTAACGATAAAACCCGCAAAATCCCAGGATTTAATTTCTAAAATATATTTTTGGAAAGAAATTTGTATTTTTTGAAAGACCAATTGCGAATCATTAATCAATCAAATTTATGTGTTGAGGTTTTCACAACGATTTAGAGTAGTGTAAAAAGCTAAAAACGATTTTGTTTTCTAGGGACATTGTAGTGTAGACGAGAAAAACAAAGAAGGAAGAACAGCGTTGTCTATTGCTGTTGGTGAGAGCAACAAAGACATGATCGAATTATTGATAACGAATAACGCCAACCCAAATAAAGAGGACAATGATGGTGATACTCCATTGCACATTGCTATCATGAAACATGCCATGTCATCTAAAAGGGTAAGAACAATACATTCAACATATATCCTCATAAGCTTAAGTGGTAAGAGTACGAGACCGGAATGCTGAAAGTTGTGGACACAATTTTGATTTTTTTCAGACATACGAAAGGTACATTTTCCTCCATATTTCTTTTGTCACAAAATTTCTGTCTTTGAAAACATATTAGCATTATTTGGTATAATAAAATTTCGTTAGTGGGTAGAGTAAGAAGGTTTTAAGATGATCGTTTTGCGTTAAATTTTATAGAAAAGCGTGAGCTTATAAAACAATCTTTTATTCTAGGGAAATTTGAGCATAGAATACAGAATACAGAACGATACGACAACCGAAGAGCACACCAGCGCCATTGCTGTATTCCTTGTTACCAAAGGTGCTGATGCAACCCATCGTAACCACAAAGGAGAAACACCTTTAAATCAATGTACAAATGCAAAACTCCGGAAAGAAATTGAAAATGCTGTAAGGTAACAAAAACTTTTATTTCAATTGGCGTGAAACTGAAGCAGTCAATTCAAGTACCAATGAGGGTATGCAAATCCGAGAAAAAAGAGGGAAACTGTATGCATGTAATTAAGTGAGATAAGTATTATATACAATATGTTATAAGTGCATAGATCATGTGGTCTAATCCCCACTCAGGGTCTTAAATTTTAGCGAAGAAATTAATTTCTTCACAATCATATCTGCAAATGTACAAAATTGTCTGTTTTATCGTATAAGGACAAAAAAAGGAAGTCCCAATGCTCAACATTCCTGATGAGAGAGACGTTAAATCATGCACGCCACTATTCTAATAAGAGTTTAATTAATTAACCGATTAACAGGCTAGCTCAGTTGGGAGAGCATTGGCTGTTAACCGGGAGGCTGCGGGTTCGAACCCTCAACCGGACCATCACTCAGGGTCTTTAAATAATTGAGGAGAATGTTCTTCGATTTATAATTGTAAGGGTTCGTGTCTTCTCGGATAAGGACGATAAACTGGAGGTCCCGTCTCGCCACACTACACATTAGCCATTAACGGGGGGACGTAAAAGAACGACTGAGGACGCAGGTAACGACCATCCTCGGTGATAGGCCTACACTAATACATACTAACTACTAATCAACCTCATGCTTGTAAATCCGGATTACATACTATAAATATTAAAGATTGTAAAGCGCATTGAGACATCGGGTGAAAATGCGCTATATAAGCACGGTGTGCGCACGTTGTTAGAGTCCTCAATACTTCGTACACTCAGAAGCTTAAGGGACTTTGAACGTAAACTATAGTGATTTTTAGTATTGAAATATCGAAACAACAATAATACAACTTATTGATCAAATTGTTCAGGACTGTGCCTGGAAGCCCAAATTCAGCAACTTCACCAACCGATGAAATGTCAACAGTTCCACCAATCCAGGAAGTTTCAACAACTCCACCAACCGAGGAAGTTTCGACAACTACACCAACCGATGAAATGTCAACAGTTCCACCAATCCAGGAAGTTTCAACAACTCCACCAACCGAGGAAGTTTCGACAACTACACCAACCGAGGAAGTTTCAAAATCTCCAGCCACCGAGGAAGTATCAACATCTTCACCAACCGAGGAAGTTTCAAAATCTCCTGCCTCCGAGGAAGTATCAACATCTTCACCAACCGAGGAAGTATCAAAATCTCCACCAACCGAGGAAGTATCAACATCTTCAGCAACCGAGGAAGTACCAAAATCTTCACTAGCCAAGCAAGGATCAACATCTTCAACAGCCGACGAAGTATCAAAATCTCCACCAACCGAGGAAGTATTATTATCTTCACCAACTGAAAAAGCAGATGTCGAATCAGCAATGGCCTGCTCTGTAGAACCACGGCTTGTGAAAGGTGCGATGGGAACAGTTGAGGCAGTAAGTCGAACTGGTCACAATGATCCACCTAATGTTGATGCTGTTGAAGGAACTGAGCAAACTAATACGCATGGTGCTGTAGGTGGCAAGAAATTGAATATTCAGATCTCATCAGAGATTGAAATCTCCAATAGACAGGAGGTAATGGTACTGATGATGATGGATATAACGGTGACGACGATACCCTAGGGGACTTTCATTCCCTTTCTGCGTATTGATACATTGCTGTTGTTCCTTATATCATTATTTTAATCCGCGCTGTTTACGACCATAATGAGGTTGGCTGTGCCGATGACTATGGTGGAGGTTTTAGGTGGTTTCAGTTATTGCCATGAGGAAGGTTTTGGTAGTTTTTTATCGGAGATACGCAGAAAAATACGATAAGATCGAGAGTGCGTTTTTTATTACAAATTCTTTATCAAAATATCACTCTTAAAATTAATTTCCACATTCAGGAATAATAAAAAGCATAGTCTGAGGTTTCTGTAGTTTGATATGTATATAGTCCATACATTAGTATAATGCTGTTCATATATTTTCATAAATCATAGATCGTTGCTTGTCGTTTCTGCACTGAAGAAGAAGCAACGGTTACGTTGATGCCATGCAGTCATACAGTTCTTTGTCAGCGTAAGTGATCACACAAATGCATACATATATATTTAACCCCCCCCCCCAAAAAACAAAAACAAAAAAAAACAAAAAAAAAAAACAACAACAACAACAACAACAACAACAACAACAAAAAAAAAAGAACAAGATGCATTGCCAAAAGTGTTATAGAATATAGAATAGAGACTATAAGGGAAAAGTTGATGTTTCCAAGTCATCGCAACGACGAATTTCTTAGGTTAGTCATTATTCTTAACAAAAGGATTCCGGATTTCAAAGAAAAATTTTGGTGGATTCTGAATTCTCATACATTGTGCAATACTCAAAGATGATGGTATTCCATCATTTCTGTTTATTTTCAGAATGTGCTGTCAGAGCTAAAGTTTGTGTGCAATGTAATAGAAAGATCAAAAAGAAAATCGCAAAAGGTATAATGTAGCCTTTAGAGAAAAAAAACCGTTATCAACCCAAAAAGAAAGTATACAATATCATACTATGTTATTAAATTATACTTAGTATTTTATATATAATACTATGCTGAACAAGGAATATGTGAAAAGCTGTGTTATTATAACTTTTCTGGACCATCTTCTTTTGAAAGGAGCTATTTTGCCGAGTTAGATCCCTAAAGTATATGTCTTGTTCATCACATTAAGTCTATTCGTGCTTCCAATGCCGTCGATTAACAGCGTCCATTTTGTACGAGAAAACCGTATATTATTGCCAAAGTGCTAATCCATCCATCTTGTGTGTAAAGACCTTTCGTGATCTTCATGTTTTGAAAGAAGAAAATCCATTTTCGCACGACGTTTTGAAAGAAACCGACCAGATTTGATACCAATTAAAGCATATTGATTTACTCGTTTCGAGCAGAAGGCCATTTTGGTTTATATTCGTATGGGGAATACCGCTGAAGTCGCGTCCGCGAGATGACCGGCATGCTAGCCCATGCTCAGCTGAGTTAACAACTGTAACAACGTTACCAGCTTGTTGTTCAGTCTGATTTTACATACGCTTTTCAAGCGAGCTCCCAGCAAGTTCCCTTTCCTTAAGCAAGTTCCCAGCAAGTTTACTTGTCGGTAAATATTTGGATTGTCATTTCAGATGGTGTGACATACAAGTCGCTGACGTACTTTAAGAAAATGTACGAAAAGATTAAGAAAGAAAAAGACGACCTTGAATGAGACATTGAATGCCTAATATGTAAGGATGGACTAGCAAAGATAGTATTCCGCCCATGTTGACACAAGGCATGTCAAGACTGCTCAGACATACTCGACAAATGTCACAGTTGCCACCAAGAAATAGACGAAAAATCTATTACATATGAGTAACAAATATTAATTTGATTGTGTTTTTGGTTTAAATAATCATGCTTTTAATCGAATCTGAGCAGGAAAATCAAATTTCAGCCAATTAATTTTACCGTAAATGTTTATATGTTTCTTATGGGTTTACCCTTGATAATCTTTGACGGTTAATGTAATGTAATTTTGTGTAAGCAAATTCTATGTGATGCACTTATGGCATTTTACTTAAATTGAACTCCTGCTTAATTGTTTAGAGTGCAAACACTAAATGCGTGCAACGTTAACAGTCGTTACTATTTAGCAGTAAATAGCACTAATCAAACAAAAGAAAACAATAGAATTAACATAAAATGACACTATTTTTCAGTGGTTTTTGTGTTACACCATTTTAGTGTGTGCACTCTACTATAAAGTATTTTTTTACTAGAAATCTTGATGTTTTCGAAGCTATTGAAATACATTCTCAAGGGATGTGCAAAGGTACTGAAGTTTGAATATAATAATTGTTCTGTAAATCCTTGAGTGAACGTAGATTAGTTAAATTGTTCAGTTATTGAAATTCTTTCGGCTTTTGCGAGCCAGACTGTCCATGTAAATTTAGAGTGGGCAGTTTTAAAGTGTGCAACATATATACCACAATATTGTGCTATTTTATGCTGATTCCCTTATTTTTTTTTTGTTCAAATGCTGATATTTTAATTACTACTAAATTGTGATAATTATTGCACACAAATCGTGTTTGCAATCTAACTCCGAAACGAAAACTTTTTTAAAAGTTTCTCTAATAACCGCCACAAGAAAGCGAGAGTGTAGCATTCGAGTCTTACTTCTCGGTTGCAAGTGAACCCTTGGACCAATAAAAGGGCTTGCCTGCGCAAACAGCGAACATTTAGCTTTAACCAATTAATTAATACAATACAATACAATAATTAATGAGGTGGAGAACAATACAAAATCATAGCCATGACCGAGTTTTTAAATCAGCAAGGGATTCGTCCTAATATGCATACAACTATCACTTGAAGTTTCTGAAAAAAAATTGTTGTTGTTTGTTGTTGAACATTTCAGTTAAATATGATTTAGTAAATGATTTTTTAAGCATTATAAAATATTCGCAAATGATCTTTATGAGGTTTAAAACGGATCTCCCGCGGCTCGCCGTTTTAAATCCTATTAAAGATCAGCAGCTCATATTTTATCTAATATAAAAATTAGGTAAACCTAATAGCGGAGCTCCGATTTAATGAAATGAACTTTTTATTCAATCATTCATTCTTTCATTTGTTCATTCACTACCAATTATCAAATTCGTGATCTTTTTTTTTTTTTTTTTGCTGTTCTTTTCTTTTCATGATCGAATTATCATATAATCAATTGAAATACACAAAGATTTATGCATGCGACAACATTTTATTATGCGCAAAAATGCGAAAAATATGTTGTTATGCATGGTAAAAATAGCACTTGTCAATTAAAATTGATTGTCCAATGAGAAGTTAGAAAAGCACTAAGATGGCTTCTTTGAGTTGTAAACAAATTCTCCGCGCGCTTCTCGCTTTACGCTCTTTCACGTTTGAAAAAGAATGTTATAACAATATCGACAAAAATTTCACTTTTCTGGTGAAATTTGAAATGAATTACTTGCGTAATTAAAAAAATAGCTAGTATGAAGTTTTTAAATTTTAACTTGCAGATGAGAAAACTGACGAATTCATACAAGCGTTTAATTTTCAATAACAAATCAAAGAATTACAAAAATCAAATTAAAACAAACCCACACACATAAAGATATCAACGATGGATAAATATCTTACAAAAACAAGTGAATATAATTATTGCAAACTGCTTTCATGTGGATGGAAAAAAAATTCATTAAAGATCGTCAAAAAATATAAACATACCGGCGCCACGTTTCTTGTCCTGTACTGTCACTTTTCCACTGAACTAAGTTGTGATTACAATAAGCTTGATCATGTTTTTAGAATTTTATAGGTAGCAAAACCCATTTTCACCGCCTCTAAAAAGTTTACACAGTTCAACTGAACGGCGATGGCAAGCTCGTGTTGCTCGATCACACATTGTACTAAATTTGCATTTCCATCCACTCCATGAATTGGGCAGTCCTACTTTGTTGACAAACATCTTGTGTGAAAAGTTTTTTGTCGTGAATAGTTGATAAATCTGCATTGATCCTACAGCTCTCTGTGGTATGAATATTTCGTAAAAATTGATGAATGAACAGAGTGAAATTGTATATCTTCGTGAGTCGTCTTTTGAATTGCTGCAAATGCAGCGCATATTTGTTTTGTTTTTGTTTTTATGAAAATTTGTCGCCGTCGATTTTACTTTTAAAAGTAGATTAGTCGATAAGTAATGACTGAAAAACTCCACGAAGAATCCATGAAGAATACGGCCTTTTTTACCATCTGACAAAGTTGTCAAATAAACTCTTCCAGAAAATCTCCAGCTTTGGATGACTATTGAATGAATTATGAGAGTTCTGCATGACTGCACATTTGGAAGGTTAAAAACAGCTCCATCTGGATGAGCGACTTTTACTTATTTTGTCAGTGAAAATATTTTGAAGTAGCTTTTCATCGTTGAATCGTAGTTATCTTTCTTTTTCACGCTGCGGTCTTTGTTTCTCTTTTTCAGTCAAATCTCTTCAAGCTGTCAGCTTAGCTTTACCATTTTCATGCTCTTTCTAATTGTCAAGTGTAGCAATACATTTTGTAGAAAAAATTCAGTGAACTGCATCAAACTGCAAAAATAATGATTGTTTTGGCGCCCACTAAAACTGGACAGCAAATTTTCGCGTGAGTGTACACGGACGGTCGACGTACGGACGAATGTTGTACGTATTTTCGAATTCCGGGCTTCCTGTGGTCGATTTCAAATGAGCTCGATGGTTTACCATATTTTCTTAATTATGGTCCTTCGCTAGCGCGGGCCGAAGACCCGCTCGGAGCTCCGCTATTACATAAAACTAGCCATTTTTTTATCAAAAGAGGAGTGCTTCGAGTGGTTGTTGTGGTTATGAAAAAGTTAGATTACCGCGGTATAAAAAAAAGTTGAAACTTGGTGATGTTTGGATATATTTGTAGTTCGTACTCTACCTATAATGAGAGTTTATACTAAACCAGGAGGTCAGAGAGGTCATTCTGGTCATTGCCGTTCAATATTACGTATACCTCAGAACATTAAAGAACTAGTTCTTTCATTGTCAAGATAACCTAAAGACCTATCACTATTTATAATAAAAGTCAGATATAGAAATGATAGCTTTAAAGATGTTAATATAAGACAACAAAAAGTACGGAAGATGTGGTTAGTGTAGAATAATCCTCATTATAAAAATGTAATAGATTTACAAGAATTGAACTGTTTATTACGTGTACGACGCGAACGTTATCCCTGATATCACGTGTACTATACGTGTCGTATCTGTCGTGTGACTCCAAGAACTTCATGTCAAGATTAGTGTCGCTGATCGCTTCGCTTGCAGCAAAAACTATAAACTGCAAACTGTAACTGCAAACTATATTGCCATTCTTACCCACCTTATTAATTCATATTTTGTAAATAGCTTCTGAAAAACCTTTAGAGGATGTTTCTATTAATTAGTATTATTCTCATTACTCATCAATATTATTGATTTATATTAAATATAGTGACCTCAGGTTTTGATACTAAAGAAACTACCCTCATATCCCAAGATGGGAACTAGTCCTTTAACGTATATATATTTAAAGTGGAGTTCCGCGCCGCCCGAAGGCCCGCGCAAGCGGAGCACCATAATTAGGAAAATATGGTAAACCATCGAGCTCATTTCAGATCGACCACAGGAAGCCCGGAATTCGAAAATCCTTACAAGGTCCGGCGCCCGTCCGTGTACTGCCGCGCAAAGTCGCTGACCAGTTTTTTTAGTGAACAAACAAAAAACAAATCAAAATATCTTTTTTCAGTTTTTATTTACTAAAAACTTTCTAAAAAAACTTATTTCTACTATGAGCAACGAAGAATGGTTAAGCTAAGCTGCTGCTAAAAGAGTTTTGACTGAGAAAGAGAAGAAAAGACACCGAATTGAAAAAAGAAAAAGGACTTACTATTCAACGAAGACAAGCTTTAAAATATTTTCACTGACAAAAGTCTCGTAACGATAATTTGAAGTCATGCAGAGCGCTGTTAAAATCCAAAGATCGAGATTTTACAAGTTATATTTCTTGTCTGGAAGAGTTTATTTGACAAGTTTGCATTATTATGCAAGATGGTAAAAAATGCCGTATTCTTCGAGTTCATGGATTCTTTGTGGCATTTATCAATCATTACTGTTACACTGCAAAGTTCCGATATTTGATGAACTTGAACTTAACCTTGTTGTGGTTAGTAATTATCGCATGTTACAGCAAGTTACAATTAGTTCCAGCATATGACATTTCAAGGTACTTAATCTGGAACCCAAATAATTCAAGTACCAAGTTTAGGGTAAGGTTTCGGTGTGTCATGTCCTGTTATGTGCGCAACTAAAATGAAGAGTTAGAAATTAGAACTATTTCAAGTTGCCACTAGGTTTTGCTTTGCAAACTATCACAACTCTTTGTAGAATCCCGAAGACACGTTTTAGTATGACTTTCATAGTGAGAGGCTTTAGCAAGTGAAAATTACAGAAACCACGTGATAACAATGAGACATCTAATTGGTTAACAACTAAAATCATCACATTGTAAATATATGGAATATTCAGACAGAGTTACCTTCTCAAGTGAATGTTTACGAAAGAATCGAAACATAGAATAAGAGTTTAATAATAAAGACCATAAACGGTAAAGAATGGTCTGTAGTTAAGACCGAAGTCCAGTTTTGACACTTGAACACAGTAGGTTCTGTCTGAATATACCAAATATAAGGAAGCATGAAAAAAACTGTATTGTAGATGTAGAAGCACATTGCTAAAAAGATCATTAAAAGATTCACAAAGAGACTAGTTCCTCTTGCTTACTCTTGGTGAGTAACATTGGTGGAGACCCGGGTAACGATCCCGGTACCTCAAAAAATGAAAGAAAATTTTGACAAAACAGCTAAGCAGCGCAACTTTGATATTGGACAGAAAGTGTGGTGTTGGACACCTAAAATTAAAAAGGGAATTTCAAAGAAGCTATTACATTTTTGGCGTGGACCTTACCGAATTGTTAATCAGTTATCACCAGTTTTGTTTCAACTTAAAACAAAAGAGAATAGTCCAGTAGCATTTGCAGTCCACGTAAACAGACTAAAACATTACGTAGATCCAGACGATCGACCTATTGACCCGCCTGAAGTGGATGACGTCGATCAACCATATCTAGATGTTAGGGAAATCCCCGAGGATAGCTTTGCTGATGATGACAATTCAGATAGTCAAAACATGACTGAAAAACAAAATAAAGAAGACAATTTAGAAACCAATGTGGAAATTACACTTAGAATTACTCGAAGAAGTTTTTAAAAGATTAAGTGACGCCAATCTCAAGCTAAATCCTAAGAAGTGTGTTTTCGCAAAACAAAAACGTGAATACCTCGGTCACATCGTAACTCCCCAGGGAATATACCCAGACGAAAACAAAATCAGAGCTGTCAAGGAATTTCCAGTTCATCGCGCAGAATGCTATTGTTCTCAGGGACATTTACTTACTGTGCTAAATTATTCACACTAGGCATAAATATGAATAAATCAGTGTGATTAAAGGTTGTGGTTAGCTGTTTTATCACTGCTAATTTGAATATTTCTTCCGACAAAGCTACAGGCAATTACGGACACAGGGTTTCAAAATTCAATACTAAAATCCACATATTGTTGTCTTATCCGCTTATTGTTTTCGTGCGTGTCAAAAAGTTATGATACAACAATAAGAAAAATTCGCAAGTCTACCCCAACTATAAAGAAATAATAAATAATTTTGTTCGAATTTGATATTAAACATTCTCAATGACAAACGGCGCACAAAGCTATATGAGTAGTTTGAGCGCTCTTACAGGAATTTTTCTAGTTAAATGGCGCGTTTACATATGATAGGCCAAACTTAGATCAAATGAAACTTTAAATTGTGTAGTTTGTTTATGTTTGTGACTTTTTTGATACGTTTATTAAACCAGACTTGTTTAATTTAAGCAAAATAACATTCAAAATTACCTTCTCACGATTCTCACAAACTCGAAACATGAAGCCGACGACTCGAGTTCAAATGAGTTGTTTAAAGTTCATTTCTTTTCCAATCTTAATGCAACTTATATCAAATGGAAACTTAAAATTTGAAATTTGTTTACTTGTGACTTTTTTTGTTACGTTCATAAACCAAATTTGTTTGAAAGCAAAAAAACCAGTGGCGGATCCAAACTAGTTTCTCTAGTTTCCGGAAACCATTACATCTCTCTCAAAAAATAAAAAATAAAAAAATTAGTGAAAAACGAAAATTAAGTCTTAAACAGTTGGAGAGAAGTAGAGACTATTTTTACCTCCAATTCGAACGCCATTTTGAATTTTCACCACTCCAATTTTTTCTCGCCCCAGTACTCTTAGTCTTGGTTGCGTTTCAGTTGTTGTGTGGGAGGGGATAAAGGGGATATAAATGATTCGCACTGGTTGAAGGGGTGTTTGGAGTTTCTGTGGAAACTAGTTTCCAACAGAAAGCCCAACCATCTTAAGCTTGATTGTGATTGGCTAAATTTGCGTGGAAACAACTTCGGAAACTAGTGACAATGAATAAAAGGGCAGTACTACCCGGTAAGGTCCTGTTTCTGCTCGTTTCTGCTACTGTAACAACTGAGTAGAGGCTTACTTAGAAGCAATTAAAAGAATAGCGATTATAAAGATTCAAGACCTGTTGCAATTGATTCCAGAACTAGAAGGGTCAAAGGTACAATAGTCTTGTTGTGTATACTTGAGGGAATATTCATAATATTCGATTGTTTTGTTGTAGTTACATTGCTTGTTGTTTTCAACCACGTGAAGTGATTGTATAATTGTTTGTCGGTGGTATTATACATTATTTCTGTCCATTTCGTTGTAACGTGAAGTGATTATAATATTGTATTGTTTTGGTTTATTACGTATGAATTACGGTTTGTGAGTAGTTATATTACTGTATTGTTTATTGTATTATTGCTTGTCCGTTTCGTTTCAACAGCGAATAGTTACATTGTTTTTAATATTACTTGTCCATTTCGATCCAATCGAGAGAAGTGAGTTTATAGTAATTATAATAATAATAATTTAGACTAGTGTTTTGTTGTTTTGCTTGTCTATTTTAACCGTGAAGTGCCGCGATAGTTTTACTAGATGGCGTCCAATGTTCCTCGTGGTGAGCGGGCGGTCGTTCGAAAGGAGGATTGCTCGCCCTTTGACCTTGGTTTAATACTTACTAACGGCGTAAGTGATATTTCCGATCACGATAAACTTCAACTAATTGAGAAGATTTGTAAGCCAAGCGACCCACTTTTTAATTTTCCCACGAATATCGAGTATTGTTGTGACTCACTGAATGCAATTATGGTAAAAATAAAGTACATTTTTCTTCATTTTTTGTATGGCCTATTAGATTTATGTGGTATTTCAACTCTATTTAATGTTCTGTGTTTCAACATACTTTTGCAACTCAAAAAATGATAGGAAAGTTGTCAGAAATTTTTGAAAAATTTTGTGAAAAAAATCATTGACTTTACCCCTCAAAATGTTGGAAAACGCGTTTCCGAGGGTCTACATCTCAAAAATTTCAGGGGGGGCATGCCCCCGCACCCCCCTAGAAACTCCCGCCTCCGGCGGTCGATGGTCACAGGACCAATACTTGTCTAACAGAAACTAGTCAGTAAAAATACTAGATCCGCCCCTGAAAACCTCATAATTTTTCACAAAATCGAAATGTGAAGCCGCCGACAACTGAATCTTGAATTAGTTGTTTTTTAAAATTTATTTCTTTTCCAATCTCAATGAAACTTATATCAAATGAAACCTTAAAATGTGTAGTTTGTTTGTGACTTTTTTGAATAGCTAACAAACTCAAAAACTATAGCTGACAACTCAAATTCGAATGAGTTGTTTAAAATTCATTTCTTGTGACTTTGCAGCTTCAAACCAACTTTCGATTTCAGCTTTCCGAAAGAAGTAATTATAAACTCAGATTAATTAACCTTGATCTTCACTATCAATACGTTGAGTTAATTACGCAAATCGCTGAAGAAAACAAAATTATCACTAGAAACCGACGTACAGCAGTTTTTAGAATGATAAGATAGATGTAGCTTACTTGACGTATAAACAAAAATGAATTGATTTGGAACGAGTTCAGGATTGCGGTGTTGTCACTAATTCCGACTTTGTGTCAAAACACAAAAGAAAATATCACAAGTTGGGTGCTAATCCAAACAAACAAAAGGCCAATTAACTAAATAATCTGTACGGTAACTACAAAGAAAAATCGACCGTAGCAAGTTATGAAAATAACTAGCTTAAATATTCAGATTAAAAAAAAGAGAAACTTTCTAAACGTCAAAATAATACCAAAAAATGTGGAAAATGTTCACCAAAACAAGATCTTTTGAATGCACCATGTTCATTTTTTTGTTTCTTTGTGTGTTTTCAAAAAAAAAACTGTGTTGAATATATGTGAATATTGGTTTACATACAAATTAGCACTGAAATTGCCCTTTTTTGAAGATGAAAAAGAGAAATGTTTAAAAACAAATTTTCACAACTTACAGGGTGCAAACGATAGATAAATATCTCATCTTTAATTTGTACCATGTTCATTTTTTTAGTTATTTGTCGAAAACAGTGTAAACCAGGTTTTACATAGCAAGGTCTGACCATTTTAAGCCCTTTTCTTTGTAAATGTGACTAAGTGGCTCATTAACGTCTCATTAAGTACACTGTCGGCGTTTTGAATCTGGCGTCAGAACAATAGAAAAGTCCCGTATGTGTCCTTGTATTCTGCGCGATGCCTAAAAATTTGAAACAACTAAGAAGTTTTCTAGGACTAGCAAATTACTATAGAAGGTTTATTAAGGATTTTTCCAAAATTGCCCAACCGTTAACTCAGCTTACTAAGAAATCGGTTAAATTTGAATGGATTCAGACTTGCCAAGAAGCATTTGATTTACTGAAGAGTGCTTTAACCTCCGCTCCCATTTTGGCTTATCCAGATTTTTCAAAAGAATTTCACCTTTTTACGGATGCAAGTTCCTCATCAATAGGAATGACTTTGTCTCAAATTGATGACAATGGACAAGAGAGAGTTATTGCATACAACGGAAGAAATTTAAACAAAGCTGAAATGAATTATAGTACGACAGAAAGGGAATTGTTAGCCTTGGTAGATGCTGTTAAGAAGTATCAATGTTATCTTTATGGGACAAAATTTACTATACATGTTGATCATAGCGCATTACAATATCTTCGCACAGTAAAAAATCCAGTCAGCCGCATAGCGAGGTGGTCGTTGTATCTTCAGGAATTTGATTTTAATGTTGTTTATCGCCCTGGAAAAAGTCATGGAAATGCAGACGCTTTAAGCAGACGCTCGTATGATAAATGTGAGCTGCATGCTATTAACAGTATCGACACTAATTCCGATTGTAATTCAGGAAATGATGACATTGAAAGGATATATAGATGTCAAAGACGCGACCGTGATCTCGAAGATATGATAAATTACTTAGAGACTAACGAATTACCTACAGATAAGAAGCTAGCCCGCAGAATATTATTAAGTGAAGACTTATTTTATCTAAGCGATGAAGGACTACTTTATCGAATCGATCATAGTAAAAATCGCAAGGAAGCAGCGCCTCTGTCACAATTAGTAATTCCTCAATCAATGCGTTTTGAAGTACTTTACAGTGCGCACGATGAGGTCACTGGAGGTCATTTTGGAACGAAAAAGACATATCATAAACTTAAGAATAGATTTTGGTGGAAAGGAATGTTTAAAGACGTAGAACATTGGTGTAGGTCATGTGTAGATTGTTCCATGCGTAAAACACCTAAACAAAACTTTAAGGCACCTTTATTGCCTATTCCAGTTGAAGGACCATTTGATCGCTTAGCAATCGATGCTTTAGGACCATTTCCTGTTTCTAACAACGGAAATCGTTATATATTAGTTATCAGTGATTACTTAACAAAATGGCCCGAATGTTTTGCTACCAAAAATATTGAAGCTAAAACAGTTGCTAAAATATTAACAGATGAAATTTTCTCGAGATATGGTTGCGCTAAAGTTCTACTTAGCGATAAAGGATCAAATTTCCTCTCAGCTCTAGTAAAAGAACTCTGTAAGATCTATAGAGTGCATAAAGTAAACACAAGCGGTTATAGACCACAAACTGACGGACTTGTTGAAAAATTTAACTCAACTTTATTGCAATGTTTATCAATGTATGTTAGTAAAAATCAAAAAGATTGGGATGAACTTATACCATCTATACTGTTTGCTTATCGTGCTTCTCCTCACGAAGCCACTTTAGATTCACCGAAATTTAACGCTTTTCGGAAGAGAATGTCGTTTACCTATGGATACAAAGTTTATACAACATACTGAAGTTTCACCCTCTATTGAGGAACACCGTAATCGCATAGTCGAAGATATTGAGCGAAGTCAAAACATTGCACGTGAAAATATTCAGAGGGCACAACAAAAAATGAAAGAAAATTTTGACAAAACAGCTAAGCAGCGCAACTTTGATATTGGACAGAAAGTGTGGTGTTGGACACCTAAAATTAAAAAGGGAATTTCAAAGAAGCTATTACATTTTTGGCGTGGAACTTACCGAATTGTTAATCAGTTATCACCAGTTTTGTTTCAACTTAAGGAGGCTCCATATAGTTATGGGGCGTCTAGGATCTTAGAGGTTTATTAAAAATCAACTGCCCACAAAGCGCATGAGCGGACTGTATTTCAAAGACTTTGAGTCAAAGATTTAGTTTTTGCACAAATGATCACGTGACCGGTCACCATAGCAACGCTATGGCTGTCATAATAAAGCTCATTTTTTTGAAAACATTGTATGTGGATTTAAGTACAATGACCTAGCATATATTAACGTGACAAAAAAATCCCAACTGTAGAACCTCAGAAATAACGGAATAATGGTTTTTCCTAAATTAAAAAAAATCTGCAGTTGGAAAATCGTTGAAAATTTGCAAACTACTTTATTATACCACTAAAATAATATTCTGAAAATTTCAAAAACATTTACCGCTCAGTTCTTGAGTTTTTTAATTTTTTTAAAAGCGCGCGTTGTATATTTTCATGACGTCATCAAAATAAAAATTCTTCAAGTTTGAGATGTGCGCATGTGCGTGGTCATGCACGAACGCGCGCTCTGAAATTATATGGAGCCACCTTAAAACAAAGGAGAATAGTCCAGTAGCATTTGCAGTCCACGTAAACAGACTAAAACATTACGTAGATCCAGACGATCGACCTATTGACCCGCCTGAAGTGGATGACGTCAATCAACCATATCTAGATGTTAGGGAAATCCCCGAGGATAGCTTTGCTGATGATGACAATTCAGATAGTCAAAACATGACTGAAAAACAAAATAAAGAAGACAATTTAGAAACCAATGCGGAAATGACTGAAAATTCAGTTGACGGATCTTTCCAAAATACAACTGAAAGCTCAAATAACACAAATAATAATACAATTATTGATAACGAGAATATTTTCAAAGTAGAAAAAATACTAGATCAACGCAAAAGGAAGGGAAAGCAATATTTTAAGATAAAATGGGAAGGTTTTCCAGTTGAAAAAAGTACATGGGAGCCAAGAGAAAATATATATGATAAAGCATTAATAAAAAATTTTATTCGTTCTAGGAAACAAAAGAGAAAACATGGCCCTCCGAAAGCCCAGCCATGAGATAATAATTTTCATGCTAACTATGATGATAAGCTTAACTTCTAATAATAGCCTGGATTCGTTGACTGGAAAAGTTAATTTTTATCCTTCTGCACTTGTTATTAGTCACAATCCTAAACCACTTGCTTTTTATGATGACACGAAATTAATCCATATATCAGTTCCATTGAGAATCCCTGTGTTTCCAAAACTAGCCATGTCAAATTCTTGTTCAAGATTAAATTCCGAATTCTTTAATAAATTACTTAAATCGATGACGAAAATTGAAAATACTGCTAAAAGATTGCTTTCGCTGCCAGGCCTTTCAACATTAATAGAATGCGACACATATTTGCCTAGATATTTTTACTATCAAACAGGATTACAATCTAAAATGTTTTGTGAAAGAAGCTATCGTAACTCGTTAGCAAAATGTAAACAATGGGCTTTGCGTAACTGTAGAGGAATGTCCGCAGAGGAATTGTTATGGTTGAGAGTAAAACGTAGACAACCTAGGTCAAGTTGGGCTTGCTCAGCAGGTGTTTTTGGTTTATTTGAATACATCTATGAGTCAACAGGTCATTCGTGCCAGTCAAAACACACAAGCAATCTAAAAGTTACTCTCAAACAACTTACTAAAACAATGAGAATAAGCCAGAAATTGATCAGAGCCGTGAATGGAAAAACCGTTTATCTTTTTAAAGTCACTGATAGAATCAACAGCAAAATGAACGAATTGGCAAAAGCAATGAAACATATTGATACCACATTCACTATTTGGGAAAAGAAATTAAATAATTTTGGAAATACTGTACAATGTGAACTTCACTTGAATTTAGAATTTTTGTCAAAATTTGCAGTTGCGATTAACCGCGCTTTCTCATTAGTATTAAGATTTCTCGAAATACAAGACCTGATTTCTCAACTAAGCAAATTAAATGAGAAGAAACTAGTTGGTGCACAAGACTTACCAAGATTTTTCTATTCAGAAATAATAGATAAATTAGAAAACGATGCTTCACTCGCAACTACTATTTCAGCCTTAAAACAGGGATACCAACTTCTTGCCAATCCTATGGTAGATATTGAACATGACGGAAGTGACGTCACCGCTCATGTACTTTTATCGATTCCAAAAATTACGAGTGCAGAGTCGTTTTGCTCTATAGAAGTCTTGATGCCTATCAAAGTTAATGTATCTAATACTTGTTATAAAGGACCTGTCACTAAATCTGACCTTTTACTAATAACATGTCCTTACTCTAATTTCGTATTGGAACGTTCTTTACTAAACAAATGCTTTATTAATAATAACTTCTTACTCTGCCCTAATAGTATGTTGCAGTCTAAATTTGTTAATGATTTAACATGGCTTGGATATATATGGAATCCTGAGATGAAATTACCACATCCACGTTATCACATAACTATTGAAAATTGTGACGACTTACCAGCAATGATACATTTGGGTGAACGATACTACTTATCAACATCCAAACAGATACTAAGAACGAATACTGGAACAATGACTGTATTACCATTGACAATTTAACATTTTCCATGTAACATGACATTTGAGGGCATGACGACAAGCTTAGCAGAATGTCCAAACAAAATGTCAATCAGACTACCAATATTTACACAAACTACAGTCACTTACGTAGACTGGACGCACGACGATTCAGATACATTACAGCTACACCATACTACAGTTACTATAAAACCGCTACAGAAAGTCAATGATACGTTGATAAAAGGACTAAAAGAATTGAACAAACTTTACGAACTTTACAATGATCAAATGTCTATTGCTATCAAAAACACTGAAAAAGATATTGAAAAGACAAAAGATGATAATTTTACAAGTACAAAAGAAATTCTACTTTACGCAATCACCGGTGTAACAGCAATAAACACTGTATTCATATTAATCATTTGCTTTTGTACTAGGCGTTAAAATGGCTCATTATATTGGAACTGGAAGATCGATGAGACAGATTAATCAAGGAACGTATCTTAAAATTTTATCAGTTAGTGCTAGTTTTGCCTACCATGCTGTTACACGACCTCAAATGCCATTTATCACGAGAAGAAATCTGCCGATACAAACATTGGACTTGTTTATTGACGTGCTTCATGATAGTGTTTATCTAGACTTTGAAGATCATAACATTCCTGATTTTATAGGCTTACTTGCAGAATTTGAAGTTAAGGAAAGTTTCGTGAGCAGTGTGATGTCACATCCAATAAGCATGCATTGTTATTTTTACTACCGGCCACCAAACATACCTATCTTCAAAAACGGTTATGCCAAAACTATATACAAGCTATTCACGTACGGATATACATCAGTCGCAAACCGAATGTGCCTTGGCCACATTAGATTTGAAGACCTACTCGAATCAACAAGCGAAGATGACTTTTATGAAAAAATTGTAGCTCAATTACAGAGAAACTAAACGGGGACAACAACTATGAAGTTACGTAACGAACGGCTCAACAACAACCCGCATACCGAGACATAAACATAACAGTTGACAAAGCTAACTAATAATTATGATTTAATGGAGCTGTATTTTGTTTTACTCCACTAGGAAGAATGGCAGTAATTACAATTTGCATGTTATGCACCAAAAGAGGTCTATTCGACTTAAGACCGATGCCATGCTGCGATAGGATGGTACATGAGGAGTGTCTTCTGAAATATATAAGAAAGTGGTGCACGCTGAGGTGTCCCAACCGCTACTGTACGGAGCTGGTTTGGCCAATAAATGATGGCTCGCTTGCTGCAGCTCCGGATGGTTATATGCCAATGTATCTGGAGACGTACGCCGACTTCCAGATGCCCTGGGCACTGAAGCCGCAAACACCGAAGAACACTCCGTTCACGTGAAGCCATGCTATCCTAAAGTCGAATCATTTATATATATATATATATATAACTAATTGTATACATTTACACATCCTATTTTCGTCATATTTCATAAATTTAATATCAATACGAATATATACATTTTATACTCAGTGATACTACCGATAGCCCAAAAACTGGAACGTTTTATTTCCTTTAAATTTCAATACACGCTATTTTGTAAGCAATTTCCTATTTTTTTTTAGAACTAGAAAAACAAGGATGAGCAAATCTTTTATAATATCATCAATAACTATATCCAATATTTTATTACTTTTATATTCTTTTTACTACTTTACTACTATTTTATATCTACATTTTACTACTCTAACGAGTTACACAGTATTCACATTTGATAAATAAAAATGCACAGCCGTTTTAGATTTTTGTCGATTTTTATGACCTTTTTTCCAACCTAAAAGAGCGTAAAGCGAGAAGCGCGCGAGGATTAGTTTACGACTCAAAGAAGCCATGTAGTGCTTTTTTAACTTCTTATTGGATCAGATCAATATTTTTTATTGACAAGTGTGATTTTTACCATGCATAACAATATAAAGGAAGCCAGTTGACTGTTACTAACAAAATACGGTCGGATATTTTTCGTATTTTTGTGCATATTTCTTGCGTATAATAAAATGTTGTCGAAAGCATAATGATTTGAATATTTCTACATGTATGGATTATTTGATTATTTGACCATGAAAAGAAAATAACATGACAAAAAATGAGAAAATTATCCCCCACTTCACATTTTTTTGCTATGTTATTTTCTTTTTATGATTATTTAAATGGACTTATTCATTCATTCATGATTAATTCATTAATTCATTTGTTGTTCTTTTTTATCTATAGTCATTTTTGAGAACATTTTTGATTGATTGATTGATCAATAATTTTGATAAAATTGGTAGTGAATGAATGAATGAATAAATGATTGAATATTTAATTTTATTAAATTGGAGCTCCGCTATTGGGTTTACCTAATTTTTATATAATAACTGCAATCGATTTTATGGAACTTGTTATCAAAATTCCCGTAATTAATTGAAAATTAAACGAGACTTACCTGTAAGGTGAAGTTGGATTGGGATTCTACCTCTTCACTGCTTGCATAGAGAGATCACGTGAGAGATAGGGCATGCGTAGTGAAGTCATCCTTTAAAGCGGGCCCACGCACGTAATTCAATAGATAGAAGGGATGGGCACGTAATTTCTCTATGCAAGCAATGAGGAAGTGGAATCCCGATACAACTTCACCTTACAGGTAAGGCTAGTTTAATTTTCATTTCGACTTATTCATTTGCATCGAGATCCCGAGAGACTCCCGAAGCAACATGGGCAGTCCTTAAACACTTTTCACAAGTTATTTTTGAAACAATTTTATTTGAACAAATAACCGTCAAGCTTAATTGAATTCAGTTTGGTCGGACTTGAACTATTTTATATTGTTTTTATTTAACTTAAAATATCATGGAACAGTTTGTTTCAAAGAAATAGCGAACATCACTTTTTTGAAGAAAAAAACACTTTTATTGATTTTCAATAAGTAATTTCAAGTGAATTAAGAGTTGTTCAAGTTACCTTTAGGTATAAAATATTACTATTACTGAGCGTAACGAAAATATCATTAAATAAATTAGAATCAAACTATTCATTAGATTGAAATTGTCTTTCTCTTTGCCAGAAAAGTGATTTTAACCTTTGGAAAGGCTCAAATGACGTAACAAATCTCACATTCCTCAGCATTTAAAGGAAATATTTGACATTTAATTGGTAATTACACGGACTTCCGAAGGAAGAACGTGTCTAAATTTTGCTTCAACTTTTTGTCGTCTTCGTCGTGAGTCTTGGCCCTCAAAAATTCTCAGCCAATCAGGAGCCTCAAGCGTCACACAGGAATCCCGCCGGTAGAATTTACTTCACGAGGGTATCTCTTGACGGACAATCATGGGGAAAAAGTGTTACAAAACGGTGATCTCATTTACAAATTCACACGCCATTCGTGAAAGGTCCACACTAAAAGATGTCCAGCGTGTTTTTGGGAACGGGTCGGTCCACGAATCTCTAGCAAAAGATACATTTCATAATGTTGAAAGCGAAGATCTCACTAGCTCTCACTGACGAGAATCTCTCTCGATCTCACCAGTTCTCATCAAATAATCAGTAACAAAACTGTTAAAACTGACACAAAAATCTTACGCTATGAATGAAAAGCCATTTTGCAGATCTTTAAAAAAATTTGTTTGTTTGCAATTTACTGTGATTCAACTCGTATCTTCGCTTTGTTGTGGAATTAAGCTGTGAAAATGTTTTCAAAAAGTCTTGACGAATGCCATATATCACGCTATGCTAAGTATTTGTATTAGTAGTGCTCGTGTTGGGAACATTATTGTGCGACCGAGGGGACCCAAGATTCTCATTCTCATAGCCTAAAAACGTTGCTCAGCCCAAATGTCGGAGAGTATTTTGGTTCCACACGAGTTATTTCAGCGGACTCCGCGCAAGGAAGCAGAAATAGATCATGCAGTCATATATTCCAAGGTGTGATTTTCCATTTGTGTTTATCTAGTCACGAGGAAGGAAATACTTACGTAACAAGTCACGTGATTTCTTAGAAAATCAAATTGGCTCCTCACCAGGTGACTGAATACCCGGAAATGTTCAGCTTGTTTTCTTCTTCTTACAAACTCGTTCTACAGTCACCTCTGATTCTTACAAGATACAATGCTACTTGGATGCCGAGTTGTTCGAGGTCCTGATTGGAAGTGGAAAGAACAAGATGGAGGCGAAGGAAATGTTGGAACTATAGTCGATCTCGAACAGCGTTCAGAAGACGGAGATTTAGTTCCAAAAACTGTACAAGTTTTTTGGGATAGTGGACATCTGAATACCTACAGAGTTGGAGCGAATGGTTGCTATGACTTACGAATATTGGATTCGGCACAAGCCGGTATGCATGTAATCTTTAGCACGGTTTCTAACTTCATTTCACTTTATGCATTTTAAGCTTTAATTGACTTCAGCTTGGTCGGACTTGAACAGTTTCGTTTTGTTATTTTTTAACCTAAAATACCATGAACCAGTTTATTTCGAAAATATGGAAGACTTAACGAACAACATTAAAAAAATATCTTGATTTTTAATAGGTTATTTAAAATGGATTTAAGCACTCAAGTTACCTTTAAGTTTAGAATTATATTATTTCAGATAACAACGCAAAAAAATCATTGTTGAACCAATAAAGACCAAAATCAAAACTCTTCAAAGCTACTGAAACCAGAAATCATGAAAATATACTTTTCGAGGTGATAAGTCCCAATTTTTATACGCTGTGAGTGTTTACTTTCGTTTATTAATTCTAAATAGAACACTAAATATTTTATATTGTTGCACCATAAAGGCTCAATATTTTGTAAATAATAAATAGCAGTAGCATAGCTAGATAGCTTGCAATAAAGAGAATCGGGCGTGAAATATTTGGAAGGTATGGATTCATAATGTGATACTATTTTGTCGACAGATAATATATGCATTCAAGCGCAATGACTGGAAGCAGCGAGGTTGCACGCATATCAAATTAGCACGTTTGTCCAACATAAACTATTTATTATTGACCGCAATGCGATACTAAAATATCATATTTTTCCTAATAATGGTAAGGAATAAGGTTAGTGTTTTAATACGTAAAATGATAGAGTATTCTGAGTAAGTTAATACAGTTTAACAGCTAAATGTAATAAATAGGACATTAAACACAATGCAAATTTCACATTCCTCAGCCAAGGAAATATTGAACATTTGTAATTTAAGTTAATCAACCACTGCAAAAGAAAGCACGATTACTGAATCCATAGAAATATGCCAAGGTCTGATTTTCCATTTGTGTTTATCTATTCAAGAGGAATGAAAATACGTACGTAACATCAAGTCACGTGATTTCTGAGAAAATCAAATTAGCATAAAACACCTTGCCGTGTCTCCCCACCAGTTGACTGAATTCCCGGAATTGTTCAACTTGTTTACTTCTTCTTAAAACTTATTCAAAACCTTTGATTCCTAAGTTAACCAGTGAGAAGATACATTGCTACTAGGATGCCGAGTTGTTCAAGGTCCTGATTGGGAGTGGGAAGAACAAGATGGAGGCGAAGGAAGTGTGGGAACTATAGTCGGTCTCGAACAGCGTTTAATTCCAAAAACTGTACAAGTTTTTTGGGATAGTGGACATCTGAATTGGAGTGAATGGTTGCTATGACTTACGAATATTGGATTCGGCACAAGCCGGTATGCATGTAATCTTTATCACGGTTTTTAATCTAACTTCATTTCACTTTATGCATTTTAAGCTTAATTGAATTCAGCTTGGTCGGACTTGAACAGTTTCGTCTTGTTATCTTTTAACTTAAAATACCATGAACCAGTTTATTTCAACGATATGGAAGAATTAACGAACAACATTAAAAAAATACCTTGATTTTTAATAGGTTATTTGAAATGGATTTAAGTGTGAATGTCAGTAAGGATCGAGCAAAAATTTCATTTTCTTGGCCACGGCCCCAAAAAATGACCTAGCTCATATTTTGTCTACAGGTAGGCCTAAGTACGTAGGTAATGGAATGGGGGTTCTTTAGGCAAGTTCTTTTTTATTTTAGGAGAAAATAGACAATAATCGATTTTGACGAAAATTGACAAAATTCGTGACGCGAGTAGTAAAAAAACACCTACTTTCTCATACCACGAAATCGTACTTTAACATCAAACTGTGGTTTAATTTTTGGATATTTGTGTACACCAAGCCTTTGACATGGACTTTGTAATTGTTTTGAGTCGTTTTGTAGGATTTTGAGAGAATTAGAAGTCATAAAAGTAGAGGTACTTAAGCTTAGTTCGATTCAACGCAAAACATCCCATTACAAAACAGGCAAAAAATATATGTGGTAACGCTTGAAAATTGTTGATACTCTGGCCATATAATCTACTTGTAATGGTCTGTGAATCTATGTATTTTTTAGTTTGGTTTTTACAAACGTTTGTAAAATAATTAGCATCAAAGTATCATGAATTTTACCTTTTCGCTACATTGAAATTGACAACAGTCTGACAAACTTTGAATAAATTATCCCTTAAGTATTATCAAAAACTATTAAATTGAACTTAATTTCGTTACCTGATTATTTGTTGTAACCAGCGAAATATATAACACAACGGATAAATTAATTTTTTTAGTTTTGTTTCTGTTGCAAAACCATTAATTCGACGGCAAAAGCAAGGCAAGCCGGCGGCATCGATTGTCATTCGTGTGTCGATCATAATGAATAAACATTTTCAATTGTTTTAATTACCCATTGAATAATTGCAAATAAGACTAATCTGTTGCCAAAGAAATAAGGATTTTTCTCGGAAAGATAAGCTTTAGTATTGTTGCCGTTTGATTTTTCTTTGAATCTTCGATATTAAGATTCTATCAATTTGAAAGCACTTGAACCCGGGACTTGAACAAGTTACTCATTATAACTTTTTCTTATCTAAAATATTTCTACTTACTTCCAATCCATAAATGCGTCTTTATAAGTGAATACCAGGTTATGATGCTATAACAATTATTAGATCGCTTTCGCATTACTAACTTTAAACGTACAATTGAGAATGTACGGAAAATGAAATGCTAATGATATGCATATGTGTGCAAAGCAACCAAAACAATTGTTCAAACGACAGAAAAATATTTTCCATTAACCGGACTCCTCCGGACAAAGTAAAAATGACCGAATGATAGAAAATATGAATATTATTTACATTTTATTTACAAAAAAATGTCGAAGTGTATTATTTTACTTTGAAAATTAAAAACCTACTTTAAAATTTCATGATGCCCTTCAAATTTTTTCGGAACCCCCTCCTTATTTGAAAATTTTCAGAACCCCCTCCACCCTCAAGATATAGTATACGACCTGTGGAAAATTCTTATTCCAGACTAAAGATTGTATATTTAGTCTTTAATAATAATTTCATTCCATTATGTGGTTACTTTATGACAAATTTCATGTACATATTGAATGGTTTTACAAACTCTTTTGAATAAGGTACTACTCTCTATATAATAAGACAGGATATAAAAGTAGTTCGATAAAAATATTATAGAATTCATTCCATGCATTCTACAACAAACTAGTAGCACGAAAATAAAATCAGGAACGATTTATTCATATTCAATATATATATATATGTGTGTCTTATATATGGAGATATCATAGTTAGCGTGAGCAATGGTATATAAATCATAAAAGTGCATAATAAAACAGGTCATATTCAAAAATTCCATAGAATATGGTGGTGAAATTATATTAACTTTGCCGAGGTGTAAAAACAATTTGTTTTTATAGCAAATTATAAAATAAAATAAACTCATTTATATTTAGTCAAAAAAACTTTTTTCAAGACTTTCCTATGTTTTCAAATCTCCCCCTCGTTTTTGCTTGAAAAATTTCAGGGCCTCCCATTTTCTCCTCCACTCCACCCTCCACCCAATGACCGGTCCCTAAGTTGTGCAAAAGCGTCGCCCCATGTAAGGGAGTCCGGAAAGGGTGTATCCAAATGGTTGTGAGGATTCCGGATTCTAAAGGCTCATAATCGAAATTCTTAAGTTTGGACTCCGGTTTCCGGATTCCAAAAACAAATTTTGTGTGTATCCTTGATTCCAGATTTGTTTACACGGAAGACACACCTGTATGCGGAGACAAAAAGCTTGCAAGTAACGTGAAATAAGCATAGCAATAAGCTGATAAACAAAAAAATATAAGATTGGGCTTATGCGTTAGTGAGTACCAGGCTTTCGTTAAATTAATCAAGTTATGCGCAGGGCGTGGTCGAACTCAAACGGTGGACCCGATCCCATTGAGTACAAAATCACTTGAAGCTCTTTGATATACCAGCAAAAGATCTTTTATAGGATATCAATAAACATAGCCTTCGTAGCGATAAGTATATTACACTCTATTTAAGTTAATGCGTGGCACCCACTTTATATAACAAACGGTGATTAGTTGTAAAGCGCACATAGTTGAGATTTGTTTTCAATGAAGAATCAACATCCAAAACGTGAGTTGACAGTTTTGTTACACAGGTCTAACAGATCTAGACTGTATCGATGAAGAATATAGGTGATGATAATAGAGATACAAAAATGCATTTTTAAAAACAGCAATTGCCCTAATTAACTATGACGTAACATCTTGATTACGTGGAGGATAAAACCTAAACGCAATAGAAAATTCGAAAAAAAAAATAATCCCATTGTAGTTTGAAATAGCCTGGTTTCAACATATGAAATGTGTTTATATATCCCAAATAATATTCTGGGCAAATTTGCGCTTATTTATTCGACCACCTTCCGACGACCATGATTCTTATTCCTAAATTCTATTTTCAACCATTTTCTTGTACAATCGTCTTTGCTGTTCATTTTATGCTGATATCATTTCCAATAATTTCATCTATTAAGTTTTTACTTCACTAATTTTTACGGGCGACATTGACCAAAACATCATTTACTTCACAGGCTTATTGCCATTTTGCCATACTTTGTACTTTAATTTTATTAGGGCATTTGAATGGCTTTATGGTAATTTGTTATAAACTTAGTACTCTGCCAAGACGAGACGTGTCGATTACCTACACACAGGATCATTCATATCTATTTATAATGTTATCATTAAGATATATAGATTTAGCACTAATAAAGAACTCATTCATGAGTTTCTCAATAGAAATTACGCTGTATAATTTTATTAGTTTTTTTAAGTTGAGGTCTATTTTTAGCATATTTAAGTTATGAAAAGAATACATTTTAATCTATCAGCAATCAGCGATTAAATAAAAAGTCGAGAAATTCTTATATCAAACGGCAAGATGATATTCCAATCTTCAGTCGTGTAAAAACTTATTCTATAGCAGCGATTTTTATAAAGTGTTTAATTTCTGTGAAGTTACCATTCTGAGGACCGCCAGCAATAGCTTTTCTCAGACTAAACTAAAAATTGATCTTGAAAAAATAAATAAATGGAATAACCAGAATAACATTTATGGCATTCAAAAAAAATATTATTACATATCCAGCTATAATCTAAGCTTGTGTTAGAGTTGTTTACAAATGATCGAAGCACAAATGGCAATTGATGCCGCCGACTTGCCTTGTTTTGCCGTCGAATAGGCGATTTGCATTATAGCGTCATATACTACAACTACCAGAATGCTTTGCTTACTTTCTTTTGTAGCGCAATTATCACAAATTGTTCTGTTAATCTCCAAAGGGATTAAGATTTTGAATATGAAAGAGAATTCGCAAAGAATGCTGGTAGCTGTAGTAAAATGACGCCATAATGCAGATCGCCTATTAACAAAAACAAAAATGGTTTTGCAACAGAAACAAAACTAAAAAAATTAATTTATCCGTTGTGTTATATATTTCGCTGGTTACAACAAATAATTAGGTAGCGAAATCAAGTTCAATTTAATAATTTTTGACAATACTTAAGGAATAATTTATTCAAAGTTTGTCAGACTGTTGTCAATTTCAATATAGCGAAAAGGCCAAATTCATGATACTTTGATGCTAATTATTTTACAAACGTTTGTAAAAACCAAACTAAAAAATACATAGATTCAAAGACCATTACAAGTAGATTATATGGCCAGAGTATCAACAATTTTCAAGCGTTACCACATATATTTTTTGCCTGTTTTGTAATGGGATGTTTTGCGTTGAATCGAACTAAGCTTAAGTACCTCTACTTTTATGACTTCTAATTCTCTCAAAATCCTACAAAACGACTCAAAACAATTACAAAGTCCATGTCAAAGGCTTGGTGTACACAAATATCCAAAACTTAAACCACAGTTTGATGTTAAAGTACGATTTCGTGGTATGAGAAAGTAGGTGTTTTTTTACTACTCGCGTCACGAATTTTGTCAATTTTCGTCAAAATCGATTATTGTCTATTTTCTCCTAAAATAAAAAAGAACTTGCCTAAAGAACCCCCATTCCATTACCTACGTACTTAGGCCTACCTGTAGACAAAATATGAGCTAGGTCATTTTTTGGGGCCGTGGCCAAGAAAATGAAATTTTTGCTCGATCCTTACTGACATTCACACTTAAGCGCTCAAGTTACCTTTAAGTTTAGATCTAGAATTATATTAGTTCAGATAGCAACGAAAATATCATTGCTGAATTAATTAAAACCAAAACCAAAACACTTCAAAACTACTGAAGCAAGAAATCATGAAAATATACTTTTCGGTTAGGAATTTGTGGGTATATATTAATTCAATTAAAACCATTAAAAATCATTTGAAGGATTTCAAAATTTCACTGATAACTTCATGTTAAGCATCAAGTGATTGATGGGTCCAGCTCTTGTAATTTTTTTTAATTAGACCCACTAAATCTTTGGTTGAAACCGAATGCAAAGTAAAAGTTTTAATTTCACATTTATTGGGATATATTATTTTTTCCAATGCTTTTGAAAGTGGCTGATTCGTCCGAAAATTTATGTTTGGATTTTTTTTAAATCTTAAACAGAAAAAAAAAGAAAGCGTGTTCAAAACTGAATTGGATGTGCTGGATGTTTATCTAAGAACAGCTACGTATTGAGGAACCGTTGAATGAATGAATATTTTCAAAACCAAAACCAGCCAAATAAAATATTTTAGGTTCTAAATATGTTACGGATATTATTTATAATGAATGTAAACAATAAACCTTGAACCTTGAACAATTAAGAATTATTATACTGAAAATTCATGGTTAATGAAAGATTAGATTGTGCAAACACTAAATGCGTGCAAGAGTTGTCACTATTTGGTAGTAATTAGTACTAATTAACAAAAAAAAAAAAAAACAACAACAAAAACAAAATAAAGTAATAAAATTAGCAAAAAACTGAGCACTATTTAATAATATAAATGTTTCACAATTTTACTGCATTCTAATCATAGTCTAATTATATCAATCAATGTGTGAAAAGCAAACTTATAAATCATTTTCTTATATGTATATCCTGTACATAAAAATAAATTATAGCATTTGAAAAAAGAAGATGACAAGGAGTGAGGGGATGACTCTTTTCACGGTATACAAAGGATCCGCTCTCCAGACTCGAATCGCTTACACAGATATATCAACGCATCGTCGCTCAGCTTTACCTTTACAAAAAAGCTCAAATTTGAGGTCAAGGAGGCTATTGTGGTTAAATTAATTGTTAGTGTGTCTTTTTTGTATATTCTAGTGCTAGTACAGCGCAATTATTTTCCGTTTGAGACTATTTCTTGTGATTTTATGACTGTTTTACTTTCGTAGGACATTCTCGGGATCAAAAGTTTTTGTTTCGGTCTATATTTATAAATAATCCAAATTAATTATCACATAAACATAAAAGGTTACAAAAAACATTCCAATATTGTCATAAAATCGTGCATGTAACGCTATTGAGTACCGCCTTGCTGCTTCCAGTCAATCCGGTTTTACAAGCATGAAGTTGATTAGCAGTTAGTAATTAGTATGTATTAGTGTAGCCTTATCACCGAGGATGGTCGTGACATGCGTCCCCCGTCGTTATTTTACGTCGTACCGTTATTAGTATTTAGTGATAGCCCCGTTGCAACCATGCATCTTGTGTTGTTCGCCGAAGCAAATTTCCGTTTCGTAAACGGTCGTTGCCATTTAGAACGGTCGATGCCTTTGTTCGGAACGGTCGATGCCATCAAGAACGGTCGTTGCCAATAAACCTTCTCAAGGAATCGAGGGTAATAACGCATTCACGAGGAAGACCGATATTTGTATGGTTTGTTGACGGGTTTTCTGTGGATCGTTTGGCGGGAAAATTCAATAAGATGGCGAACAAACAAGAAACGGATGAGCAAGGAAACCAAAACAAGTAAAACAAAAAGTCAATCAAAAAGCCATCTGGATGGAATACATTTTACCAGTCAGTGGCAGTAAGTGCAACATCTTTTGTTGGCTTTGCGTGCCTTTTGTAGTGCTTTTGTTGTAGTAAACAAAACAGTCATTCACGTGAAAAGTTTTTTTAACTCGAAAAAATTGACATGATAATTTTCACTTTAACGTCCGGACACTCGATACATATGATATTATGGAAGTTCTACTATCTTATTCGAAAAAAATGTATACCTCAGTTTGATCGTATTGTAGAGTGTTTTTGTAATTTTTGTTGTAGAAAGACGTGCTAGAAGAACTTGGCGAATCAAATAGTATTGGCCAAGCATCAAGTGTAGCTGGTAGACTGTGGAAAAGTCTGACGAAGGACAGAAGAAAAGTTATTGAAAAATCAAATTGTTGAATTGAATTGTCTGTTTTTTTTATAACAAATGCAAAAAAACAAAAACAAAAAAACAAAAAAAAACAAAAAAAAAAAAACCACTAAATCAAATAAAAAAAACACTAAAAAAACATTGAATGAAATAGTAGGAATATATTTTACCATGCGTCCTGCTATCATTAGAACAGTCTTGGAACAATAGAAACAAATATATAAATTAAATATATTAAATATAGATATATAAACACAGGAAGTCAATAAAATAAAAACCAACTTATTAAAACAATTTTAATTGTAGTATTTGTTTAATGAAGCAGTGTCTCTAGCTCGTCGATGATCTTTCTTTTCTCTACTTATCTTTGAGGTTATACGGTTAGTGTCTGTTATGTCCTTGACTGCCTTTGGCAGGTCAAGAGGGTACACACAAGTGACGATAGCTAAAGTGGTGTTCTGGTTTTAGTGCCTCTCTGAGGCGTATGCTGATATATTTGTTAGCGTTAGCCAACAGCTGAACACCGTCCATAAGCGTGTCAAACAGTACATTTTTCGGTGATGTTTCTGAGTTGCTTAGGATGTTGTCAACCACCTGTACAACTGCTGTAATGCCCTTTACTAAGGATTTCTGAGCCTTTTGTAGTTTAGTGTCGGTAGTTCTCGCTTTGTCAGAGATGCTGTTCCATATAGCAGAGTTGAGCTTTGTCTCACCGAGATACTCACAATTCTTTGGTTTAGGATAACGTTTCCTGATTTCAGTTATCTTTTCCTCCTCGGTTTTTTATTTCATGAGGTTATTAACAATATTTGCTAGACTATTATTAATATCAGATCCCTCCTGATCGGTGAGGTTAAAGTTTTACTCTTAATGGCTAAGGATTGCATTGTTTTCCTCGGTTGTGTGGCCCTCGCTGTCATTGACAGCTTTGTGCTTTTTCGCACGTGGAGGGCCATCGCCATGCTCGTCCTCCCCCGACTCAGAGGTATCACTCGATCCTTCGTCGCTATTATGAAACGATTTTGATCACTTCGTTCCTGTAAACAGTTCTCCTAAGCCCATGAATCCTTATTCATATTTTTGGCTTGATTGGAGAAAGACTCCTGCAATATTTGTGTCCGGTTACCTTGCCCATTTTCGTTGAACTGGTTGCTTTGCACGTCATTCGAGTTGTTGTGTTGAGTTGTCAACCAGCTCGAATTTGTTATTGTTCTTTTTGACAGCTTTTTTACTGACTTTAGCGTTGTTGTCACTGCCTTTAGTAGATGTCACTGAGGGTTTTTTCCCTCTGGTGTTTTTCTAATTTTTAAGTGAGTCGGTGGGAGCTTTACCTGGGGGGGGGGGGGGGGGGGGCTAGCCTATATCGACTATACGGGGATGATCCGCTGAACAGGGTATGGTTTTTCGACCTTGGTGTCATGAACAGGGTATCCAATTCTACTCTATTTCCAATTTAATCCAAACTTCCTGTCATACTCAGGGCCCAAAAAATGAGAGAAATTATTTTGCATTAAGGAAATCGGCAGGAATAAGATCGTTGACTTTAAAAAAGATAAGAGGAGCACGTGTGTCTGAATTGATATATTTAAACAAATCATATAATGTTCGTAAAAAAAAATTAAACCCCGGGGATCTTTAGTCCCTGCCTGCGAGTCCTGGTCGCCATCGTTCGTTGTTGTCGATTTAGCAGGTCTTTTGCGGTTAGGCTCATGCCATTTTGACAGCAGATTATCAGGGGGTTGTTCCCCTTGCTCCATCAGCAATTGGCGGAATTTTTAAAAGCGTTTTCCTTGTGTCGTTTTTTTCTCTCAATATTTTTCGGTGTGTGGTTTACACTGAATCGACGCGAAGCGTTGCACTGATTGACGCATGCGCTTTGCTATCTAATGTGATCTCTCAGCATAGTAACGAGGTACAATACGACATAGCTTAAAAACCGCTGCGCATGCGCGAGAAAATCTAAATCCAAGATGGCGGACATTCTTGTCTTCACCGGCTAGGAAAATAGGTTTCACTTTATCGCGGTTTAGAGCTGTATTTTTATATCTATTACCTAAAAGTCTCGGTCAAGTATTCTTTGAGGTCTAAGGAAGGTATTTAGTTGTTATCAGTTGAAGTAGATTGCTTTTAGGCTGTGAAAATTACCTATTTTTTGTTTTGTTTTGGGTTCAATTTTTGACCACAGTCAACACGAGCGACCTTTACGTTTTGTCACAAAATAAGAAAATTCTTAGAGAGATAAGGTTAAGATTTGAAAAGTTTGTTTATCGGTCTATGATTGATGTTATATAATTTGGACAGCTTCTACAAAAGTTGGACCACCAAACGAGAGCTACTTATCTAGTCCACTAAAACTTCACTTCGAAAATAGAACATTTGACTGAATTGGAAGTGTCAATATCAGTCTATAGCTGCTTTTAGACTCCAAGATTATACAATTTTACTAAAATAATTGCAGGCACTATATCTTGTAAGTAAGGTGAGTTTATGTAGTATGAAATAAATACAATTTATTAATAGCTATGTCTCTTATTTAATTTATTTTAAGGGTTTGCTTTTTTGCTTGTATTTTCATTGTTTTCTTTATTCTTTTGCATTCATGATGAACTTAATTTAACATGGCTATTATTGTCCTGTTGGGTGGTATGTGACATGATTGACTGAGGTAAAACAACAAATCATCTGATGAGCTGACAGTAAAATCTTGCCATATATGTTACAATATCTGTTTTAATAAATCTCACAAAACAGTAAAGTATAGGGACAAACTGTTAGGACAAACTAGATCATGCTATTGAATATTTAACATCAGATGTATGCAAGGGCAACTACTGACTCACCTCTGCCTGCATTGAAATCTACTAGAAAATATTGCAAAAATCTTCTTCAGAACTGGTCTATAAAATCAACTCTATTCAAAGGAAATTTCATTGGTGCTCAGAGCTTTCAATCACTGCAGTTCTCTAGTGTTCATCTGGAATTTAACTCATATTCTTTTTCCTCATAATATAATTTATATTTCTTTATAATTTATTATCTGTAGAAATCGTATGTACCTCTGTAAAATACATGGTTGGTCAGCTAAAATAACTATTCTGAGAAACATTTACCTGATGTCTAGGTGCTATTTCCTTTTCATCCTGCTCATAAAATAGAAAGTAAGGGAGAAATAGATAAAGAATTAAGGGATTTATACTTGGGCAAGTTTGCTATTAAAAAAAATTGAGGACATGCACACATAAAGAAAGTTGGTTTTCCATTTATTCAAAATATATTTAGTAAATAAAAAAAGAGATCTGATGCATCCAGCTTTGGGGACATATATTATAAATATATTTATATATACATTCCCAAAGCTGGATGCATCAGATCTCTTTTTTTATTTACTATAAATGAAGTCTTTTTTCCAACTTCAATAGATCAGTGATCACAAGTTTGATCTTAATTCATTAAAAAATTCACTTTGCTATCACTTTCCTTTTCACTTTGCTTTGAGATTTTCATAAGCTCATGACAAGAACACAAGCTATTAAAATAATTTTAAACTCTAACTTTACTGTTTTCCCTTTGTAGTTATTCTGTATTAATTTGCTAGTAATGGTATTTTGTGTTTGGATGGTTTATGAAAACACTATTATTTTGATGATATTTGAGTCACAACAATACAGTTATAAGGTTACTATCCGATCGGAGTGATCCATTTGCCTCACATGCACATGAGTCACAAAGCATACTAACAAGGTCTATTAGAATTCTGCATCATATCAAACTTTTGTTGTCGATTTTGGGCTTGCTGTGGTGAAATACACTGGGTTCCTGTTTTAGGTTCAACAGTTTCTTTTCGGCAAAAATCCAAATTCGCTGACTTGTTGTGCATGCTTTTACTCAAAAAACTGTAAAAAATTGAGGGATTTCGCGAGAAAAATCACTTTTTTCACATTGCTGATTTACTCCAATTCCCAAATATGGTGGCACAATCCTTATAAGGGAATACGTGAGGCTTGATAGAAAACGACAACATTCTTAAGGGAAAAGCTTGATATGAATAATAATTATAGCATTCTAATTAGGTTAAATATTGGCAATAGACAAAAACAACAATTTACAAAATCATTTCACCAACCATCTCAGTGTAAACAAATTGATAACCACTGGTTCAATTTTGTGCAATATTCCTGTATATTGCCAGATGGCTCGTCTTTGTAAATCCCGTACAGTTTGGTATATCATATAGGATATACTATGAAAAGTGCAAAATTTTTTGGGGTATTATTTTGTAATAAGTGTCATCATGGAGTTTAAAAATATCATGAATTCCACTATTTCATTCAACCATCATAGATCAATCAAGCAAGATAATATCAGATGACAAGAAAATGTAACAATAATTCACACTACCCCATAAGGTTTTAGCAGTTTAAAGATAAAGGGTACAATTATTATCAAGTATAATTGGATTCAAATTATATTGTATTACTCTCCCCAAAAATATGAACTTGAATGTCAGCTACTGTATCACTATTTCAAACATGCATAACATCATCAGTAAAACAAGAAGAATAATGCCATCTCATGCACCTACAAATTTATCAACTAGATACTGCTTGTACAACACTTTAACGTCTTTATATGCATTTATTCATCAAGTTTCTTTAAAACTAGAACTAGTTTTACAAAACAAAGAAGTGAGTATACTAATAACTTACAATAATGTGGAATTCACATTGCAGAAGTAATATTTTTTTACTCTCAAAAACATGTTGAAAAAGCATGTAAAGCGAATGAAGTTAAGTTTACAAGCAGATAATGTAAATATTAATTGAGTGGGAAAAGTCATCAAATAGCTACAAAAACAAATTTATCGATAATACCATTTTACATCAGTTCACAGTGGAATAGGCACAACGGGTAATATGAAGTTTAAGCAGCCAAGTATTCATGATACAAACACCATGTACCAAGTTATCAACAGCAAGCACAGATAATTGTCTTCTGTGAAAAGAAATCTCCTTGTTTTCCGAAAAGAAGTAGAGTGGAAGCGAAAGGACGACAGAAATGATGCTCGGTCATTGTCTATCCAACAAGGCGTTTCATACTTCTCTTCGTCTTGCATCTCCGTTTTTGTCACTTTAAATAGAAAAATTCGCAATAAAACTTCATTCCCTCCACAATAAATACTTCTTGAAAATTTTGCTTTTCTTTCTGAAGTTCAATAAAGCTCAACTATTTGTTATTTCAGCTCGAAAACATTGATGACAACAATAAAAATACAGCTCCTTCCATTCGCCATTTTTAAGCTTGAGCCGTCAAAATGTCAGCGGAGAAGTGAACAGCGCATGAGCATCGCAATTTAAAATTGACCAATCAGCGGTTTTTAAGCTATGTCGTACAATACAACATTTTATAATCAAGTTTATTAGTTAGACTCTCTATTGATTCGTCAGTCATGTTTCACTAGGTCGGTCAGTGAACCTCTAAGCGAGGCATTCATCAAAGACCGGTACACACTAGGCGTCAAGTCGCAGCGACGTGTCCCCGCAACAGGTAGCTTCTGCGTGCACTGGTTCAACAATCCAACCGGTTAGATGTCATGCGGCAAGCTGCATTCAGAAAATTTCAGTCGCAGCTTTAAGAATTTCCGCCAAAAGTACTTAGTATCGGGGTGAAAATGTCGCTGCGACTTGTCGCCTAGGGTGTACCCATCTTGAATAATAACTGCGCCACATAGATCTTTCAGGGTTTCAGTGTACACGTTAGCAGTGGCCTTACATTTGCAAATAGCCGTCTGTTGCTTGCCTAAACCCAACCATAGAGGTCGTTAATTTATTACCTCGACCAATGTTGTTTCTCACGAAGATCTTTCAATTACAGATAGTACATCTTACATGTCAAAGACGGAACTCAAGAAAATGATCGAGAATGAGCGAGAGCAGCACGAGAATACCAAGAAAAAGATGGATGAGCTTGAACGAGAAACAGAATGTCAGATTTGTATGGAGAGAAAAGCCAATATAGTATTTCGTCCATGTGGGCACAAGGTCTGCCAAATGTGTTCTTCCATAAGCGAGATATGTCACACTTGCCGTGAAAAGATAGATGAAAAGTTTGAAACGTTCTAGTAAGAAATTTCACGGTATTTTTTTATTCGTTTATGGATTTTTGTTGTTGTTGTTTAATTTAAGTAAAATACTCCAATGATACTTAATGTCAGCATTTATTTTCGTGAGCTAGATCATTCTTTTTTTAATTTGTAAACCATTAATACCCTTCTTTGTTAAGTACCATAGTAGGTAGGGGTCGTTTATGAAGACATCTTTGTGCGATGTCTGATGTCCATATGACGCCACGCTTCGATTTCAAAATGGCCGAAATTCACTTCAGGAAATTGATTTAGTTGAAATTGTCTGCCTTGTACATTCTTACGTATAAAATACAAATGAGTCCATGATTAAGGTAACTTGGACTATAAATTTGAGTATTTTACTTCTTGATAAAAATAATTCTTCAACGATCGACACCTGTAAAACCGATTTATGCACGACATAGTAACCGTTAATAGCAAACGAGAACCATGAAATAAAAACAAACTAAATCCTAACAAAAAATGAGACGATCGACTATAGGATTTTTCTTACTCATGTACCGTCTGCAAATGAATCCAATTAAAAATTAAAATGTCTTTAGCTTTCACATTGTATTTTATGTAATAATGTAATTTTCAACTTTTTCATATTAACTAATAGAATAAACTAGCGAATTAATCATAAAAATGTATTTTGCATTAATTTGTAGAATTAGAGTGCAAACAATAAATCTGTAAAACACTAATTACTAAATAGTACAAAATAGTGCTAATTGAAGAAAAGAAAACAATAGAATTACCATAAAATTGTACAATTTAGTATTACTAAAGTTTCACGGATTAATTGTTTGCACTCCAGATGAATATCATACTATTGCGCATATTATGAATTAATAGTAACTATAATGGACTGAACTTGTATTTTATTTTCCTTTGGTTTATTGTTACACTAGGTACGATTGGCTTTTTTACGAACCATTTCGTGATGGTGCACTCTGTTGCCTATTTTTTCTAAAAAACAAACATTCGATAATACTCGCGTGAAAGTAAATTGAGGACAGCTTTCATAAAAAAATATTAGTGCAGATAAAAGCAATGGATCATAAATAGCTGTGCGTCCATATTGTCAAGGCTGCACTATGGAGGTTGATCAAGCACTCAAAAAAGCTTCACGATCGTGCAACTTTTGCGTTTTTTTGTGAGCTTAAACTCTGGCTAAACTATGCCGAATAAGTTAGCATTTGAAAACGCAACTTTTATTCCGATACCACGACAAAAATTGCTCGTTAAAAAATCAAATTAGCATATAATTATTTCGGATTCATGCGTTTTAGTGTGGACGGAATGCCTAACCGGATAAATTAAGTTTCGTTTTAAAATTTACCCGCGTGTTAGTGTAAACATAACTCGATGCATGGATGCACAGCTACTTATAAACCATGTCTTAAATATGATTATAAACACACTTGTAATATTTGCAACTTATAATGACAAATATATTCTAGAATAAGCAGAAATTAAACACTGTACCTTGTGTGGTTATATACTGTTTTATTTACTCACTCGTTGCTCATTCTTTTCCCCTTTTGCTATCATATTGACTCATTTTTTTTTAATTTGTGTGCATGTTTATCATTCATTGATATGAAATTGTTATATTTATACAGTGCTCGCACAAAAGAAAAAAAAAGCAACATAAAAACTACTAAATATAGTACAAGTTCATGCTAATTCTATTGTTTTCTTTTGTTGAATTAGTGAAAACTGCTGCACACATTAAGCGTTTGCACCTAGAGAGTATGAGATAAGATATCTTATCCTTGGTCCCCAGAGGCTATACTCGTCGTGCTATTTTTACCAATCTCCATACTTTTGTCTTAAGGGTCCTGACTACTTTAGAACAACAACGACGCTTGAAACCTGTGCCCGCGAGCAATTTACCGCTGAGAACGCCGCGCGCGCGCCAAATCCCGCCAAAAGACAACATAAGAATAACACAAGGAGCCTTCGAAAATTATACTTCAACCAGCCAAAATCCTCATTTTTTGCGCGCGACTCTATATTTTTCTTCGTTTGTTTTGAAAGACTTTGTAAAAATCTTTCCTTTGGCAAGATTTGAAAAAATCCTGATGACTTTTCAACATTACACGCGATGGTAAGTGGTTTAGGGTTTCACTTTTCAAAGCGATTTTAAGTTGAAGACGAGAACAAAACTGTAAATTTTGACAAAATTTTAAAATATTTATAATTCATTTTCCCATATTTGTGTAAAACAATGTCTGGTTGAGATTGCCTGTAAAAACTACTTCAATAGCTTTATTAGTTTTTGAGTAATAATTTGTTTTGGTGAAAAATGCATTTTTCGTCATTTGTTCTTCAAAAATGTCAAAACATGGTTCCGTTCAAAAAATTTTATCTCGAAAACGGGCTCGGGACCATATAAATTTCTATCCATTTCTCGATTAATTGATAATTAAATTCGCTATAAAATATCTTTATAAGAAAAAATCGTGATGACTTTTTGATTAAGTAATCAGGACCCTTAAGGACGTTCCTGGGTATTGCTCGCCCGAATCGTTACTGCGCAAGATTGAGCGCGCGCGCTCATTACCGTTGTTCAAATTACTGATATTTTTTTCCTTCATTTTTTCCTTCTAAGTTTCATTTGTGTTCGATTGAAAAGCAATTGTGTTTGCTTTTTTTGTATTCTAAAGTCAATTTACTACAAAAAGAACAAATATTAAACCTTTTACGCTGTAAACGAACAATTATTAAAGCCCAGTCCCCGCGCGGTATTCAAGATGGACAGATTTTTCTTCATCTTTGCCGCAAGATATCTCGAAAACGAAGTCGGTGACCCCAATGTTTTTCTTTCGTGAAATGAAGCTTACTATTAAGACTACAACATATGTGAAACTCAAGAAAATGACATTATATGGAACGAAGAACAGTAGACTTTTGTAAAAAAAATCGACCCCTACCTTGGAACAAATCCCGCAAAATTGAAAGCATTTTTATTTATAAAGAAAGACATTAATAATCCTATTATTGCTTGGAAATTGAAGACAACAGTTTATTAATTTTCTTTGCAAATTTTAAAGAAAGTTGATTTCTGTTTTGCAACATTTTTATGACTATATTCTTTGAAAATCGCAGTGTTTAAATACGCGCGTTTTTTTCATCAAAATACCCCCATATTCTACGCCTTGTACCTCAAAAACAAACTCGGTGACCCCCGATTTTTATTGCACTTCTTAAATCCTCATATAATGAAAGAGCCTTGTACAAAGTTTTATAAAAATGACATTAGAACTTCATTTACCCAGGAACGTCCTTAAGAATAAGAGATGTTTTGACGATGCGACTCCTGCATTCTGGCCAATCACGTTCCGTTCCCGAAATAGCGTCAGTTTAAAAATAGAATGAAAAGATCCCCTGATTAGTGTAAAGCCCAATACTGGGGAGAGGCTCTCTTATCTCATATTCTCTTGGTTTGCACTGCACTATATTTTGTCTTTCTTTTGTTTGTGGTCTAAACTAAAGTGGCCGTATTAGCGGGGTGGTATGCTCTTAAAAGTAGTTATTTTAATTGAAGTGGACTCTCAATCTATCATTTTTGCGTTTTCTTAAGTATAAGATCACGCAGGCTTTTCTGTATGAGATATATCTGAAGACTAATGAACTACGGAGTTGAAATACACATATCCTCTCCTTTCAACCAATTCAAGATCACTCGACTCATCTAATGTCTTCGAGTTCAATTCGCAAACTTTTCGGATTCCAAGCCCTGCGTATTCAAAGTTGAAAGATGCACATTGTGATTCCCTCTGACAACGCAGTCCACATTCTGTTGGTGATGATGTCGTCATGGTCTTGATGATGCTTCCATTGAGAGATTTGTTGATGAATGTCTTGTCGATGTAGAATAGATCTGAATTTCGGTCTGAAGGAAATCAATAAGAAGTATTGTTATACTCCTATTAAAAGAAACGCTAAGAATGACTGATAGCGGATAGCGGAAGTCGATTACACGACTGAAAAGGTCAATGTATGAGTGTCGTTCATTTTCAATGAATAGAAGTTACTCATTTTAATCGACTATCTAAGATCTTCAACTTGAGGAAATGACGCTGATTTGAATAAAATTACTCCTTTTTTTATCAATATTGGAATCCCACAGTCGTGAAATCTACATACGGAATCTGGTATTCTCTTAACTTCCTTGACAACCTTTTATTTTCAAATAGGTATATTAGAAAAGTATGTGATCATTGAATATGTAGGTCTTATCAATTTGTTGATGCTTCTATGAAAAAAGTGAAAAAAATGCTGTTTTAGTTCGTTGTTGAGGATAAAAGCGAAGGTGGGGAAAGTACGCAAAATCAGAACATTTCTCTAAAAACAATGTTTACTGAGCTACAGAGTGACTGGGAAAAGTAAGGTTATTATCGAGTTTATTTAACATGGACCGGCAAAGAATGCTTGTGTCTAAAGAAATATGTTAATACTGAAGTGGGCATGGCTTGGCACGATAAATTATTTGTTCTCAATTATTTGTTTTGCATAATTCACAGTTAAAAAAAAAAATAAATAAACGGTTTCGATATCATCTAAAATGAATTTGCAAGTTCGATTGCTAGGCATCGTTCTCAAAATCGTGGCTTTTTTTCCTGAAACATAAAAACATTACAATCATAGTATCAATATCACTACCAAAAAACATACAGATATTCAACACTATCATCGACCTACCCACGATACACTCTTCCATCGAGTCGTTTCTCAGCTGAAGTCTGCAATAAATCGTCGAATCATTATTTCTGTTGTCTTTAGTCCAAATCCACCAGGCTCCAACAGTAATGTTATCAATCAGTGACCATGGAAACGATTCAATGTCGTCATATGAATTAATACCATGCCTCACTGCTATTGGCCAGGAGCTGTCATCAAAACTTGCCTCAGACCACCCCTGTTGGGAGCCACTTGAACAGCGCCAGGAATCGTTGGTCATCATACCTAATATGAGACACTCAGATATAATTCTCAAAATCTAATTATTCTCAAAAATTCCATAACAACTTCCATAGATTGCAGTGAATAATTCAAAACGAGCAGCCATTTTGATTTTTGTTTACAAGGACAGGAAACCCCCCCCCCCCCCCCCAAAAAAAAAAAAAAAAAAAAAAACACTGAAAATTACACAGGAACCCCAAAAAATAACAATAACTATTTGATATGGCAAAAAAAATAATGTTGGCATACCATTACTGAGTGACCCTAGTATCCCTCCATTTATCGCTTGCTTGATGCCACTGTAACACTGGACTGCTATCACTCTTGCGTCTGGTGGAATAGTATAATGATCGACAACCTGAAAACAGTAGGACGCATCTACTATTAATGTGATTGCATTTGTGACCAGTATTTCCAAGACAACAGATCAGAACTCCATCGAGCATGCGATCTTGATAAAAAAAGTGTCGTTTTAGTTTGTATTGCATGTATGTCATTTAAGAGAAAACTATGCATGTAACACAAGCTACTATAAGAATTAAAAAAGGCTAGTTTTGGTGCATGTGAAATGAACAAGTTGTGCTACGTATACTAAGGTAAAATAGGTAAAATAGGTAAAATAGTAGCAGAACTGCCTGAATTATAGTGCAATGTTCAGAATGTTAATGAGATCTTAGTTTGCAGATATATCGTATTGACTGCATGTCCATTAATTTGCTAATTCTCAGTGATTTATTGGCTTGCTCGATTGCCCTCATGTTCTTTACAGCTGATTTCTGTGAACTTGTGTTGATTTCTCCCTTTATCAAATGCAGTGTTGCTATGTCAACCATGTGATGACACAATGATACAAAGGATCTTACCCTTTTGGAGTAACTAAAGTAAATGCAGGAAAATCGTAAAATATAAATAATTTCCCTGCTAGCAGAGTCTCTCTGGTTGTTGTAAAATATAGATTATGGATGATTTTGTTAAATTTAATTTGTTTTATAGTATTTGCGTATTTTGCTAGCCTGATATATATAAATCTATTATATCAAAAACAACAATACATTGCACAAGTAACAATAAGTCTTAGATTGTGCCATTGAATGAATTCTGGTCCAATTTTTTTTTCGTGGTTCTCGATACTGAATTTATAGAAATAAAAATTGAAATAAAAACTCTATCTCATGTATAAAATTTTCTTCCACGTTTCATTGTCCTGCCAACTGCCATGGCTGCCATCACGAGACGATGCACAGCCTCTATAAACTAGCTCAATTTGTTTTTATTTGATTCCTGTAGCGCCTTGGGAATTGCTCACCTGAAAGCCTTGACTCACTGGCCCCACTTGTTTCCCATCCACATAAACGAACAGTCGTTCATCACAAGTAAAGTTCGCTTGGATTGCTGGTGTGGGCTCTGCAGAAAAAAAAATTAATTAATAAAAATAAAGAATTACAAAAAGAAAAGAAAAAAAAATGATATTTACTGTTCATTTAAGTGGATTTATATGCATTTCTTGTTAGTTTACTCATATTTGTGACCATTTCTATTCTTTTGATACATTTAATTTAATGCTCCATTGATTTATATTTATATATAATTCTAATTTTAATTGATCATCAGTAATCCCCCCCCCCCTTTCAAAACTACCGGATCATTTTTTCATTAGTGCTCCCCCCACTCTTAAAATTTATTTTGTCTTTAGTTATCCTGCTACAGTATAACCTCACGGTTCGTTAATGTGACTGGGTGATAGAATGTATACATTGGGTCCTGACTACTTTTGAACAACTACGACGGTTGAAACCTGTGCCCGCGAGCAATTTACCGCCGAGAACGCCGCGCGCGCGCCAAATTTCTAAGAAAAAATCGTGATGACTTTTTGCTTAAGTAATCAGGACCCTTAAATAGGAAATTTGGCAAAAAGTGCATGCAATGTTTTATTCTCAAATCGACTGGCTTTTGGATACAACATGTTTAAATCTACCGTACGTATTCTGTACAATTAACGATTATCCAAGATCTTTTTTTTTAATGATTTTTGACTGATATTAAATAATTGTTCTGTGAATTTTCGATGGCCTGACCCCTTCGGACGACCATCATCCTTTGCGTTTTATCAAAAGATTGTTTTCAAGTGACGTCGTAGGGCATCCAATTGATTGAAACAATTAGCGCACGCGGAATCTTTTCCGAGCAATCTCATTAGAAGACAATGTTGCCTCGGATGATATTTTATATCGTTGAGTGAGCTAGCCTGCGTCTATGACTATAAGCAGGATTTTATCTTTCTTGAACAAACTGTTTTTATTCGAATCTCTTCCTGGTATATTTCTATTTTATTTTTGTCTTCCTTTTACACGAATTGTATTCAGTATTTTCCCATCCCGTCTAAACCATCACGTTAATTTCTCGACCGTACGTTATTCACTCCATTCACGGTGTTTGTATATGTAAAACAGGCCTTGTGTTTGTTCTCTGCCATTACCAAATTGCTATTCGGTTATCATTCAATAGAAAGACAAAACAAAAGAAAAACAAAGGATGTACACTCTGTTTTCGTAGAAACTGTCAACATGTATTCAAATTTAGTAATTTTGTAACTAAAAAGTCAACGCTTTTTTTCTGATGATTATTACGACCAAAGCTAAACAAACAGCAAATTAAAAATAAAAGCGAACTAGCTAGAATACAGTCAAGGAACGGACAAAACAAATAAACAAACGTAAACATACAAACAAGAATAAGAATAAGAAAAAAGTCCATGAGAAATAGATACATTTTAAAATTGAAAACCTTCAAATAGTCTTTTTTGTAGTTTTTTTTTTCATACTGGCAGAATCTTTTAAAAGTTGTTTAGAAACAATCTTCTCTCAAACAAGCGTTTTTCAAAATTAACTTGAAGTTTTCTGCGTTTTTCCACCTGGCAGGAACTCAGCTAATCAATTATTTTTTTATAATTGACCATGAATATGTGAGTCAACGGTATGAAAACATAATTTGAAACTTTCGACTCGGTAGCTATTGAGCCCTGACTTTTCTAGGTACGCAGCGCTTCCGCACTGATTATTATGGGGGAAAAAACAAAAACAAAAAAAAATAAAATAAAAAAAGCTTTAAGCTCTACTAATCTAATGAACAGAGAATAGACAAAAAACGTGAATACACAAACATTTACGGAATTAAGATCAGAAATATAACCGGAAAAATAATAAATTAGTGAATTTCAAAAAAAAAAACCATAAAAATATATACAATTATAATGAATATCAAAGAAACTATGCTTACCTTTCCCAGGACAAAAATTCCCTATAGAATAAAACATATTTGTCTGAAATATACAGGCGATGAAGAAAATCGCGCATATTGTCATCATCTTCGTTAGCAAGTGGAATGTAATTTTGCCTACGTACAAAGCAAACTTAGACAAACTGACTGCTTTGGCTTTCTGATTCAACATATACAAACACCAAACGCTAAGGCGGTTGTCCTCTTTGGATAAGTACCTTCTTTGAAAGACCGTCATTCAAAAGTCAAGATCGTGATTGCAGTAGATAAGGAAGTTTATTGAATGAGACCGTTAGAAATATTGAAGCTTTACGCAAATAGAGATATAGCTGTGATTTTGATTTTTGACCATGTCATGGTACTGTGTTTGTTTGTTTGCTTCTTTTCAATTTGTTGGCGTTTCTCTTCAATCCTTTGCTTTGTATATTTGACTTATTGTAGCAAGAATTCGATGTTTCTAGAAAAGTTTTTTTTCCTATAAATATCAGTTTATTCCTGTATTCATTCAGTTTTTTTCTTCAAATAGACTTCTATAATGTAATAGTTGGAAGAGTTTGTAAGCCGATTCATCACCGTGAATCGACCGTAAAGGCTATAGGCACTATAGAAAGCCTTTACGGTGAATCAATTGAACTAAGAAGCTCTTCCACTTCCAACTGTTTTATTAGAAACAACGAAGCAGTCAACACTTAAGTTTTCAACTGGTCATTTTTTGCTGCATTCTATAACGTACGTTATTAACCAGTAAATGAAAACTCTGCAGTTTAAATACTAGAAAACTTCGTTGGAGGATTGAAGTCTAAGTACTTAGCAAAATAAATTGCAGTTTTTATTTGAAGCGCAGATTAATCACCAAAGCTGATTTTATCAATTCAGTTCTCAATGTGGGAGTATTTAGAGCTTTTATTTGGCTATACAGTTAACTACATTAACTGCAGTTAAGGCGATTTTGTACTTAATTCATTAAATTTGAAATGCTAAGGTTGCTGTTATCAATACTACAGGAAGCGGTCATTTGTTCTTTATTAGCACTCGTCGCGCTGACTCTCATGCTATCTAACTCTTTTTTTCTTCCAAACAACTCACTGAACTAATAATTAAATGAATAAATGAGTGAATAAGGAAATGCACTGAATCAACAAATGGCCGGGATCACAGTGATTGTGAATGAACTGATCAAAGAATCAGTGGACGCACTTATAAATGTATATGGTCGATGTATACACAACTGTATTCAATGTGCGCACAGATATTTATGCAAATATCTGCTATAGTTCGTTACGCTTGGGAAGCAAAAGGCACGATCAACTGGTAGCCAAATTAATGCATTAATCTTGAAGCAAGATGTTGTTTTGTGCACGGCGATTCTATACCTTACATAGACAATCCGTGAAGTCATAGCTCAATAAGGAATAATTTATCATTGAAATGAAATGTGAAACGGATGAAAAAAAAATTAAGTAAATTGAACGTTGTCCTTTTTATTGAGTGAAATAGCCATTTATTGTTTAAACGAGGATTATGAAGGCGAGTTCATATCTAAGATTACTTATTCTCTGTGGGTTTGACTAAGAAAAAATAAAATGCATATTCTACATTAAAAAAAGCGTGAATTTAATAGCTAATAATATTAAAAACTTAGTTTGCAAGTATGATGCTTCCTAGTTGAAGGAACCGTCTCAAACATGATGCTTTGTGAGCCTCTATTTTTGTTTACATATGAGTAAAATAAACAAATCTACAAAATATCTGCAAACATCTACCAACAAGGACCTCTCATTAATCCCCTCTTTTGGCACGAGTGAGACAATGTTAAATAATTCGAAGATATTTTATTTCTCTAGCGGCCATCTTCGAAAATGGTCTAGTTAGTTTTTCAAAATTATATTAGCCCATATGCCTTATACAGTAGCAGATCTGGTGTCGGAGGAGTACAGGGGGTGCGCGCCCCCTCCTGAAAATATTTCAAGGTCTTGTTTTCTTAAATATTTGTGCAAAAAGTCCACTGTATTTCATGTTTACTGGGTAGTGCATCCCTTCCAGTAGATAGTAACGCCGGCCCCACCTGAAAACAATCCCGCATTCGCCCCTAACAAGTCTACGCCAACCACTTTTACTAGTTACTCAGGTAGTGCAAAATATAATCGTATTTTAGTACATAAAATGAAAGTAAGTCCACCAATTGAACCCCCAATCCTAAGCATTTGTGCTTCGAATGTCTGTTCAGATATTGAATGGACTCTTGCACTAAAAGGTCACTTTATCTCCCCCTAAATCGTCGAGTGTGAAATGAAAAGAGCATGCTAAAAGAAGAAATATCAACTCACCATACACAAGGAAACAAAAATAGCAGTAAAAATCTTTTTTTTTTCTTAAGAACTTTCGAGAAAACGTATAGGGTGGTACTCTTTACCACCCAACGCACGAACCTTAACATTTCACGATTTTCAAGTTATTGTCATTTTCGTTGTGTTGTGTATTGGAAGCTGAAATGTTTCGTTAAGTTTACTGATTTTGATTTGGCTCACTTCACTTCTGCATGGACTTCTTGATTTGGTCACGTGACCACTTAGTGTAATAATCTATATAATTAAGTAAAACAATCACAGTGTACTTTTATTGCTGTCTATCATATGTGACTACGTGACTAGGTACAGCCGATTTGGACGCAAGGCAATGCAAGTGGCCCTACTATTCAATAGAAAATGACTGCCAAGGCCTTCTCGGCCATTTTAGTCCTAGATCCCTCCTAGACTTTGTACAAGAGAGTATGAGATAAGGGAGCTTATCGCCGGACCCCATCAGGGGCTCTACTCGTCGGGCTATTTTTAGAAACTTGATACCAATCTCCGTACTTTTGCCTTGAGATGTTTTCCTGCTATCTGGCCAATCACGTTCCGTTCCCTAAAAACTTCAATTAAAAAGTAGAATGAAAAGATCCCCTGATGAGTGTAAAGCACAATACGGGGGATAAACTGTCTTATGTCATACTCTCTTGATTTTATAGTATGTTATAAAGAATAATAGGATGTGGTGAGGTGTATAATTTAAAGTGTACTTCACGGGGTTTTGAAAACCAATCTAATTATTGCACATTTCTAATAGCAGAGCATTGTGCAAATATATACTATACATTTTTTTTCTACAAATAGAATAAACTGTTAATTTGTTAATTTCTATAATTGTGAAATCGATAGCTTCAATAAGAAAGCGTTAATTTTAGAAAGAGTAAAATATGTTTGTAGATAACTTTGGTGGCATTACGACCAAGCGAAATAATGACCATTTTTTGATACAGCTATTCTTGAAAAGGTTGTACAGTTTGAATACTGATTAAGCGAATAACAATGTCATTTGTATATCACAAGTTTTCAGTTTTCTTGTTTTAAGATTAGTCTTAACACAACGATACAAAGCTGCATTTAGTATATAGTTACATGTGATGAAGTTTATATTTTGTACGTTTTGACTAAACATTTAAAAAATAAATGAAAAATTATGAGACATGCAAATGATTTGCTATTCGCTAAATCAGTATTTCAACTGGACAACCATTTCAAGAATAGCTGTATTACACAATTTTTCGCAATTGTCACGAAAACTATACTTTTCTACTCCTCAAATACACTTGCTAACCAGGCTTTACAATATTGTCACTGTTTAATATCTACCAACTTATGCCTTATGGTGTATTAGAAGAGATCTATTGCTATGAAGTAATTTTATGGGCACTATACCAAACATTTTAGAACCACTATTACATAACATTTCTTTAACTCATGAAATCTGATATTTCGTCTTTATATCTGCTAAAGATTGAAGGTTGAGTTGATGTCATCAGTATGTTTCCATTGCAACGATAAAAAATGGAAATCAGTATTTAAAATTTCTAAAATATCTCTTGAATCTGGGCAGCTCTAGAAAATATACAAATATACATCGTACTTGTCATACTATTGCACATCTTTGAGGAAAAATTGATGCAAATTCATCATTTATATTTTTGACAAGAAAAAAAGGCCACGTAATACTATTTTGGTAATTTACTTAACATCAAATATAATTTTTTAACTTTTCCTAAATATTTTTTTGCTCCAAATTTCTGAGAAAACAATCTACAATGAATTTTTTTGTTTGAATATTATTCTATTTCGTAACGCTATTATTGCTTTGATGTTCAACATTTTTGTTTACCGTTGCTATAGAACATAATCGTACATGGATCGAAAACGGTCGTAGAATCGAAAAACGTTGCTTTCCCTATAATCGAATTTTTTTTTCGATCGATTGCGACCGTTCTCGATTATATGGGAACCAAGCTTTAAATAAAAGTTATGTAACGCAGCACATATTCGCACAAAGAACATCCATAGCAACGGACATCCATAGCAACGGACATCCATAGCAACGGGCAACCATGGCAACGGACATCCATAGCAACGGGCATCCATAGCAACGGGCATCCATGGCAACGGAGATCCATTGCAGAGGACATCAATAGGTGTTACTAATAGAAGGTCAGTGTATCTACAATTTTTTGGTTGCAATTGGGACATTTAGACTTTAGCTTTGTGAAGCAAGTTTTACACGATCTGTGTCTACAAGGCAAAAATACAACCTCATGTGGTCTTTCCATGCAAATTTGACAATAGGCTATTCTCTCGAGGTCGTCTTTCTCTCTCGCGAGGTCGTCTTTCTCTCTCTCGAGTTTAGAAATACGGCTTTCGAAGTCTTTCTTGAGGTCAGTCAGCGATCTGTACGGAACGCCATCTAAGATATTATCAAGAAAATATTTTCCATGAGTTGGCCATATCACGTGACTATTTTATCAGCCACTTCATAGTTAAAAAAATCGCTTTCAGCGCATGCGATTTTATCCCGATCTCATCACTTTCTTTTGTATTTTGAAAAACAAAAGGGAAAACAAAAGATTCGCGATAACATCGCTTGCGCACTGATAGCCTTTTGTAAACTATGAACTGGACTATACTGACAGCAACAGATAATTGCTTATCCTCGATTGTATGTGTTATTACTTGTTTCGTTTTATCCCCCCCCCTCTCCCCTACACAACGCCTTTGGGTTTTCTGCGGTATTAATCAGACAAAAGACGGTCTAGTCTCCCTCCCTTAAATCCACAGCAATCTCGGACGCCACTATAAACACTACACGATTCTCTGATCCATACAAAGGAGTACCATGCGAAGTTAAGGCCGGTACACAAGAGGGAGCTTGTTCCCGCAACACGCTCCCGCAACATGCTCCCGGAGCAAGCTCCCTCGTGTGTTCCAACGATTTCACGCGAAAAATATGCTCCCTCGTATTAAAACCGGTACACACGAGGGAGCTTGCTCCTGAAACACACTTTTGCAACATATTTGCTCCCTGGTTTTGCTCCCTCATTTCAAGCCAATTTGATATGAGAGAGCGAAACCAGGGAGCAAAAGTTTTGTTGTACAACACATTTTTTCGCGTGAAATCGTTGGTACACACAAGGGAGCTTGCTCCGGGAGCATGTTGCGGGAGCGTGTTGCGGGAGCAAGCTCCCTCGTGTGTACCCGCCTTAAAACTCCTCGAAATGAAGGAAAACTAATTACTAGCTGACAAAAAAAAAAAGGAAGCCCAAAGGCAGTATGCTTGCCAAACACAGAAAGCCGGAAATTTAGATTGACTGTGCGAAGACTACGTTATACCTGGCACAACTTTGTTTTCGATTCCCATGTTACACTGCATACAAACTTTGGCTCTGCGGGAACATTCTGGAATGAACAAAAAATGCCATGGTCATTAGTTGATTTGAGATTAACTCAAAAAGGATAATGCTCAAGATTCGGTGAAATTGCATAAAATCAAGATTGCAATTTTGCGATACAATGAATTTGGATGTAACTTATCGCACGGGGTTCCTGTGTTGGCGGGGAATTTATTCTGTTATTGTGTACAAAATATTGATTGGTTCGAAAGGTCTATATCGCCAAATGGTCAGCGTCTCTTTGTCATCGTGATTTCCCAATAGTACACGATGTAATTTGGTGTACAAGTCGTTGTAAAAAAGTCAGTAAACTTTGTTAACGTAACTCAAACCATAGTTATTAGAGGGAGATGGTTAAGAAACCTGTTATATGTCTTTGTTTTACATTTGATGTTGAACGGGTCCTGAAAGTGCACAATTTTTGACTTATTCCCATACGAAATTGCAAAACAACTAATGGATAAATTTGTCTACTTTATTATGACGAGGAAAGTTCAAATATCTGTTGGAAATCTTTATCTATTCAAGACTAGAAGCCAAAAGAAAGATTTCAGTCTGTTCACTAGCATAGCTAGCAAGGCTAAAACAATGCTAAAACAAAGGATTGTGCACTGTCATGCTTGAAAAACTTGTACAAAGACATATAACAATAGGTTTCCTAACCATCTCACTTTATTAACTATGCTCAAACTAAGTCTCAGGTGCAATTCCTGATAAACCATTATGTTGAATGCTAATTAATCCATTTCCAAGAGGAGGTAATGTAACGAATCGTTTCTCTCTCAGACAAAATGTTAAAATTAACGATTTCCTGAGCACACATGGACCACTGAAATGTTATCGTGAAAATTACACAGGAAGCCCGGAGTGGCAATGATTAATCCTCGAGACTCGAAACTGTGATTTAACATTTATTTTTTGTGATGTGACTGTTCTTACTATTAATAGTTTGTTTGTTTGTTTTCATTGAAATACATTTTTATTGAATTACAAAAGGTGTTTTTTTGCTGGGATATTATCGTATATTAGTCTTATGATGTTCTGCTTTTCGACTGTCAGCACAATTCAACACTTTTGATAGAAAAAAAAAACACGATAATTTAACAAGAATGGGCGATGAGATGAAAAGTTTGAAAATATGTAAAATAATGTAAATGACTAACTGAAAAGAGACTGCTTTAAAGTGATTTTCGCATGAGTGATGTACTAACTACTGTTTCGCACTCATATAACATCGACTTCATTCAATTAAAAAACTACTTACGATGACAGAGGACTGTATGGTTGCATGGTTCGAATAATACAGTTGCTTGTTCTTCGTTGCATAAACGACATTTGACATTCTATAATAAGCAAAAATATAGCGATACTTGAGCTGACGTAATCCTTTGTTTTTCATGTGCCAAACAGTGATTGGCTGTTATTTGAATAGAGCCTATTGTAGTTCTATTTGGCACATTAGCATAACAATACATTTGTTTATAAACATAAAGTATCGCTATAGCATTATGAGCGCTTGGGGTGATTTATAATCTATCTTATTCTTATACACCTATCATTGGTATCTAACATTGTAGGTTTATAATTGAAAATGGCACCTGGTGACATACGTCAATCTTTTACGTCCATCGAATGGACCACTCATGGATTCTGGCCCTGGTCCGCCAAATGGCGACACAAAGATTCAGCACCAACATACACCATCACGATGATGATCATCATCATAATCATTGCAATCATCATCATCATCAGCAGCAGCATCATAACGATCAACTTCGTCATCACTATCATCATCATCATCACCACAATCATACAAATCAACTTCGTCATCACGATCATCACCATCACTTTAGTTATTATCATTACCACTACCATACCGCCATCACTATCATCACCATCACTATAGTCATTATCATTACCACTACCATACCGCCATCACTATCATCACCATCACTATCGTTATTATCATTACCACTACCATACCGCCATCACTATCATCACCATCACTATAGTCATTATCATTACCACTACCATACCGCCATCACTATCATCACCATCACTATCGTTATTATCATTACCACTACCATACCGCCATCACTATCGTTATTATCATTACCACTACCATACCGCCATCACTATCATCACCATCACTATAGTCATTATCATTACCACTACCATACCGCCATCACTATCATCACCATCACTATCGTTATTATCATTACCACTACCATACCGCCATCACTATCATCACCATCACTATAGTTATTATCATTACCACTACCATACCGCCATCACTATCATCACCATCACTATAGTTATTATCATTACCACTACCATACCGCCATCACTATCATCACCATCACTATCGTTATTATCATTACCACTACCATACCGCCATCACTATCATCACCATCACTATCGTTATTATCATTACCACTACCATACCGCCATCACTATCATCACCATCACTATCGTTATTATCATTACCACTACCATACCGCCATCACTATCATCACCATCACTATCGTTATTATCATTACCACTACCATACCGCCATCACTATCATCACCATCACTATAGTCATTATCATTACCACTACCATACCGCCATCACTATCATCACCATCACTATAGTTATTATCATTACCACTACCATACCGCCATTACTATCATCACCATCACTATCGTTATTATCATTACCACTACCATACCGCCATCACTATCATCACCATCACTATCGTTATTATCATTACCACTACCATACCGCCATCACTATCATCACCATCACTATCGTTATTATCATTACCACTACCATACCGCCATCACTATCATCACTACCTGTTCGTCTAATACTTGAATGTCTGACGACATCTGATTGTTAGATTTCTTCCCGCCTGCTGCATCATCCTCGTTATTTTGTGCCACACCGTCACAAAGGGTTGGTGGAACTGTGATGTCCGGACTGGTTGGTCCCAGTCCTGCTCCCAGTGGTGCTACCACAGGCCGAGGCTCGGAGTACACGTTGGAGGACATCTTCTTTGCTACGTCTACAGAGGTAGGTCGGTGTTGTTTGGGAGGCAACGCGGGAGGTAAACGAGATCTTGGTTTGGGTTTGGGTACTGGTTTAGGCAGTGGGGCTTGCGTAGGTTGAATTGCTGGCGGAGAAGTTGGAGCTGATGCAGTAGGTAGAGAAACGGGCGCTGTTCTTACAGGTGGAGAGGTTGGTGGTATTGTAATCGCCGGAGGACTTCCAGGAGCAGTCCTTGACAAACAAAGCAATAATGGCATTAGGCCCAGTTCAGACCATTATGCTTTGCGCCCCTCAATCCCCTAGCGGCCATTTTCTGTTTACGGAAATTCTGTAGTTTGTGGTATTCAATTTTAATCTGTTTCCATCCGCTAACAAAAATAATTATATGAAGGTCTATAGCTCTCATGCTGTTGCCAAGACATCTAAGAATACTTTGAAATAGTTATTTTACAAGACTCTTCAACAATCGCACACAAAAAATACGAAATGCTTCTCGAAGAAGACCGTGTCTTTCTTTCCCTCTTTCACACTATCCATTGTAGTCACAGTACTCACGATCCTTAAAAAAAACCCTCCACATGGTTTATTAAAACTTGCTTATAAAGTAAAGCAAATATTTTAAGACGTGGAGTTTAATTCTTAAACGATTGATCTCGGTGTTATTGTTTGATCCGTGTGTCGAGTCTTTTCAAAGATAACATTTCTTTCGATAAGAACAAACTTTTTGAATACAAAAAGGTCACACATGCCACAACTTCTCGCGTCGTCTCTTCAGCTGAGTATGAATGTCAAACATGCCAAAGCGGTACCTCGCTTTCATGCAAATCAAAACAATAATAGACGCGCGCAAAGCATAATGGTCTGAACTGGGCCTTTAACAAAATAATAATACCTGGACATGCTGCAGTAGAATAATCATTGGTTTATAACCAAAAACCTAGGATATTAGATTATATGTTCACGTGGATGTAACTAACGTTTTATTTCTAGGATAATTCCACGCGCAAATAAACTATTTAAAAATATTACTTTAAAGAAATATTGCTGCTAGCATTGTTCCTACAAATTGGCAAACTTACTGATTGAAAATAAAATGCTGCATTTCACCTACAAACTCCAGACAGCGATTTCCACCCAATAATGCAATTTCAAAACATTCTTACCTAACAGCGCCTTCTATCCGTTTTTGTAGATCTGCATGTATACACAACTCCATTGGTGTCTTTCCTTGGTGATTGCGATGATTTACATCAGCACCATTGACAACAAGGTACAGAGGAATAGCCTGAGTCAATTCTTTGGTGACTGAGGCATCTGGTGTTCTGTTCGAAAATATGCTCAAATCCAGCTTTAAAATAAATAAAAATTACTATGATACTACCCATGAAAAATAAGAATAGGTGGTTTGTATAGGCTGCTTTCCTTCTAAGAAGTCGGTGGTTCATTTCACTTAATGCTGTGTTAGAACACGCATTTCTAAATATTTTATTAATTTCATAATTCAGTAGTTAAGTATGTTTTGCAGTCATATCTGCAGCAAGAAACTATGAAAAACTACACAACTATAATTGGATGTCGATTAGACCGTAGTAGCTTGACGTCACAATAGTTCACTAAAATGAAATATAATTATAATGATGTTTACTAGATTTACTAAAAAAGAAACATTTATAATTGTCATAAGTCAAATCTAGAATTATTGTTAATAGTGAAACGCATACTATTTATGGAATAGGTTTAAGCTATCTTGAGTGACAAATGCTAAAGCTTGTAAGGAATTATATTTCAAGATTTTAGGATAACTTAGTTAGTGTGTGTGAGCTGATTGTAAGTTAGAATGCGTTAGTTGAATCATCAGTCGAATGTAACAAGATAACCGTAGAGCTTGCTGGAACAATGTCGACCGTAGAACAGTACTAAAATAAAAGATGTTGAAAGGTACACCATCGCCACGAGTCATCGATCCCAAATACATGGGCTAGTCTAACAGCTGTTGACCGCTTGCGATTGCGAAATTAGGTTCTAAATAATTTTTTCCTTGCGCTTTCATCACTAGAGAGAACCAGGCTTAAGCGGCCGAATAGAATATAAAATCGAGTTTGTAATAGGTGACAATAGACGTCTGTCAATCAAAGACACTACATGCTTTTGGGAAGGTGAGTTTAGTTTTTCGATCAAAATTACTCAGGAAAAAAGCACTAAACTTGAGTACATCAGTGTATATTTGGTTTTGTGTTTGATTGACGTGATCCATCTTTGTCGCCTCAGAAAACAAGGACAAACATTAAAACACCAAAGTCTCTTACCCCTAAAAATGACATAGCATGTTTCATGATAGCAATGTGTAGCGGAGTATCACCATCATTGTCCTCTTTATTCGGGTTGGCGTTATTCGTTATCAATAATTCGATCATGGCGCTGTAGCTCTCACCAACAGCAATGGACAACGCTGTTCTTCCTTCCTTGTTTACTTCATTTACGTTACAATGGCCCTTATAAACAAAAGTTTGCAGAGTGACGAATTATTTTTTTTTCTCGATCTTTCTTTTCTGTCTTGACGGCTTTGTCAAAATACTTTTCTTTTTTTTTCAGAATAAATTTCTCTCTCTTTCTTTATTCATATTCTCATTCATTCATTCTTTCATTATTTCATTATTTCATTCTTAAATTCCTTCATCCGACCATTCATTGATTTATTTCTTTTTATTCAGAACAATATTAAATCAGTCAAAGCAAGTTTCAGGAGTTTTCTTAACTATCTACCTCATTCAAATTTCTAATTCCTTACAGTACTGCCTGATGTTCATTCTCCCTTCCATTAGCATCAGATTGTAATTTTTCTTGCATTTTTCCAATCAATTCTAATTGACATGTCTAAACGTGTTAATTCTACTATCCTAAAGTCTACCTACCTTCCTAGCATGTGATTTTTATTTACCGATTGCAGTAGCATTTTCGCTATCTCGACACGATTGTTCAAAGCAGTGAGATGAATAGGAAAGAACCCATCGTCTTTACCCATACAAGCCAAACCAGGGTAACGGTTAATCAAAATTCTTGCGATCCTAAAATATGAAGAATATACATAAGATAGTGAGCTAGTTGATGGATCTTCCACTTGGACTATTGGGCTTCCTGTGCAAACACAAGGGAATTCAAAAAGAAGCCTGTCATGGGTAACTCAACTGGAACTTTTTTTAGCGTATTTTCATAGCCTCTCAAGTTCATTTAACCAGACACATAGTGCAATACTAATTGGGAAGACCTTCTATTACTCTCACTCACCACCCCTACATTTATACACATAGTGACATACATATTTTTGCCGGAGGATAGAAAACTAGAAAACAACTTCACGGCACCAGAGAAAAGATGAGGTTAAAGAAACAGATCGAAAAACAATTTCGATTTTGGGGAAACCAAAGTGTTTTTATCTTGGATCGTTTTTGGACGATTACAATTGCGATCATGTGTGGAACAAATACGGTCGAAGGATCGCTTACGACCTTTCTCGATCGTTCGCCATTATATGGGAACCAGGCTTTAGTTGCGATGACAAATACAAGTACGAATAGGAATTATATTATTTTTATTTCCTTTGTCTATTCGTATTCGTACTCGTTTTCGTCGTCAAACTGCACCTCTATAAAGCTTAGTTTCCACATAATCGCTGACGATCGCTGACATCATTTTAATCGATCCGGTGATGGTTACCCTGGTCCCAGAGGCTCTCGTTCCTCTCACAACTCGACGTAAAACTCGATACGCCGCTTCGCGGCTATATTTACTTGTTGTGAGAGGAACAAGAGCCTCTGGGACCAGGGTAGGCGATGGTGAGCGATTATATGTAGACCAGGCTTAATAACACATCACACAATTATTTGTCTTACTCAATGTCATTCTTTATACAGGCAAGATGCAGAACATTAAAGCCTTTCTGGTTGAAGATCGAAGGATCAAGACCAGTTTCTCTACAATTATCCAAAATAGTCTTTGCATTTTTATTCTGTCCGAGCATGACTGTCAGATGCAATGGCGTGTCCCCATCTTTGTCCTGGTGAAAATTGGAGGAATAAGAAAAAAAAGAACAGAATATGACTGTCTTATATTAAGAAATCGCTTGAAGGAGAAGTGGACACCTTTCAACTCTTTCGAAGGGAAAGCAAACGTAACAAAACTCAATATATATTTCAAAATGAATTAATCATGAGTTAAAAGCAACCAAAAAAAGCGATAACAATATTACTCCGACGAAGGACTAACGTCCGAAACGTCAGTTATCGCTATCATCACTCAACGGTGTAAAACGTATCATCATATTTTACTACGATAACAATCACAATGATTTAAAATTGACATAAAGCATATAAAGCACATTTACCTGTAAATTAGCGTCACAATGCTGGAATTTAGTCAATGCTTCTGCAGCTTTTTCGTTGTCTCGTTGTACAGCTAGATGTAGTGGTGTTGACTTAGTTTTTTCATCTCTTATATTGACATTGGCATTGGCTGTCAGTAGCAGCATTACACATGCTCCCGATTTATCACTTCATCAGAACAGAAAAGAAGTCATTGTTACAATTAAGGAATGCCTTAGCAGTTCTTGATACATGCAGGAGGTTGTTAGGCACGGAAAAAGCGTAAAGGGTGGTGCACACGAGGGAGCTTGCTCCTGCAACCACAGGTAACCCAATCCCACCACTTTTCTAGAGGAATATATGGGGATTTTAGTTAGGTCGAAAATATATCAATAAAATATCAATAAAGGAGCATGTTGCGGGAGCGTGATGCAGAGGCAAGCTCCCTCGTGTGTACCGGCCTATAAGCATGCTGTGATTGCTGCGCGATTTACAGGCAGTTTATCTGATGAGTGATTTTGGCTCGCAACTAAATGACGGCGATTATTGCGCGAGAATCGCACTGCAAAAATAAACGTACAGCAAAAATAAACGGTCTATATCATTGCTACATGATTAGATAACACATTTGTTTTACCCGTAAGCAGCATGATGCAGAGCTGTATGGCCGCCCTCATCCTAGAGAACACAAATCATTAAAACAATATATATATCATTCTATCTGTTTTGTACTGTTTAATAAACGAGCAGGAGTGTTTTATAAGGTTTACACATTTTTGATCCCACATTGAAAGACTACTGAACAGTAGTCTAGTAGAAGACTGCTAGCTTCTAAATCATCTTCAAACGCTAGTGAAGGTCTATGATGACAATGCAACTGAGACCTTTTCTAGAGGCATCAGATAAGGGTTTTCTCATTAGTATGCTTTATATAAAATTTTACGTTCATTAGTATTCTTTATATAAAGCATACTAATACATATCCCATAATACTAATACATATCCCGGTTTTTCTCCGGGATCTCCGGTTTTCATCCCTCCACCAAAATCAACACCGTGAGTAGTGTTGTGTGAGTTGAAATATAAATGTAGAGGTAGTGAGTGTGAGAGAAGTAATGTTTAAAGTCCTCCAATTCGGCTACGCCTCGGACTGGCACTAGTTACGAGGACTTTGAATTCCCGTCAAGTCCGAATTGGAGGACTTTGAACGACTTCTCAAACTGGTTTATTATTCGGGAGGAATCTTGCAAAAGCAAACCAATTTTACAAATATAATTGCTTAAATTTAGTCAATCATTTTGCTTATTTCTACAATTTAAACAGTGAACATACAGTCGCAGCTTCATAGCATAGCTGGTAAGACATTGCCTAAGCGAGTAGTCCGTGGTTCGAGTCATATTGAGGTCGGAGGTTTTTCGTTTCCTTTCTCAGCAATCGTTTAATTTCGTTTATTTTCATCAAAAATAAATATTTCAATTGACTTTATGATTTGTTTCTGTAGTGTCGCAAACGTTTATGTGATTCATCATCATCATCGTCATCGTCATCGTCATCGTCATCGTCATCATCATTATTATTATTACTAATGAGAGTGTTTTATCGGTTTAAAAAGCTCATGCACGTGATCAAACTGGCTATTCCAATTGGCCTAAGAGCTCATTAATTATTCATGAGTTTTTGAAATATTATTAGAAACACCGATGTTCTGAACACTTTAAGTTGTTAACTAGTAATTATTTAACACATTGCTAACTATTGCATTACCTTGATTTCCTTGTCAGCCCCAGCCTCAAGCAAAAAAGAAACAACTTCAGGGTGTCCTTGATGACAAGCTACATGTAGAGCTGTTTTGTTGTTGTTTGACTTTTTATTCAACTAAAAAATAATAATAATTACATTGTTGAGTTGAGGGTCCTGACTACTTTAGAACAACAACGACGCTTGAAACCTGTGCCCGCGAGCAATTTACCGCTGAGAACGCCGCGCGCGCGCCAAATCCCACCAAAAGACAACATAAGAATAACACAAGGAGCCTTCGACAATTATACTTCAACCAGCCAAAACCCTCATTTTTTGCGCGGGACTCTATATTTTTCTTCATTTTTTCTGAAAGATTTTGTAAAAATCTTTCTTTTGGCAAGATTTGAAAAAATCCTGATGACTTTTCAACATTACACGAGATGGTAAGTGGTTTAGGGTTTCACTTTTCAAAGCGATTTTAAGTCAAAGACGAAAACAAAACTGTAAAGTTTGACAAAATTTTTAAACATATATAATTTATTTTCCCATATTTATGTAAAATAACGTCTGGTTGAGATTGCCTGTAAAAACTACGTCAATAGCTTTATTAGTTTTTGAGTAATAATTTTTTTTTGTGAAAAATGCATTTTTCGTCATTTGTTCTTCAAAAATGTCAAAACATGGCTCCGTTCAAAAAATTTTATCTCGAAAACGGGCTCAGGACTATATAGATTTCTATCCATTTTTCGATTAATTGATAAATTCTCTATAAAATATATTTCTAAGAAAAAATCGTGATGACTTTTTGCTTAAGTAATTAGAACCCTTAAATTAATTGTGCGTGTGTCTCCATAACAATGAAATCGAAAAAATTAGATTTTGATTTTTTCAATTCCACCATCAGTGATTGTGCAAAGATAATTTATTACACTCAAATAAATGGTATCAAACTCACTTAATATTTCATTATTCATTAAAGCTCACAATAATTATGGGTCCATGTCGAGCGGTGAGAGCGTCAACCATTCTACACTGTGACCAAGGTTAGATTCATGGAAACATATATGAAAGGCTAAAACTGTCTAAACACTGTTAAACGTCCAAGCATTTTGTTCCAGTATGTTATCATTTAGATTCACATTCAACTTGTTTGTTACTCTTACCAAACTCCTATCCTTCTGGATAATTTGTTTGACTTTGTCCAGTTTGCCTACAGTGGCAGCTAGCATAAGCTGTTCAATAGTATTTCCAGAAGATAGAGAGGAAAGTGATGAGGCCAGTCCTTCTAACAAAATGTTCATAAGAAGCTCTGCAACACGATAAACAAACAAACAAATAAATAAATAAATACATAAATAAATGAATGAATGAATGAATGAATGACTGAATGACTGAATGACTGACTGACTGACTGACTGACTGACTGACTGACTGACTGAATGAATGAATGACTGACTGACTGACTGAATGAATGAATGACTGACTGACAGAATGAATGAATCAATGAATGAATGACTGACTGGCTGAATGAATGAATGAATGAATGAATGAATGAATGAATGAATGAATGAATGACTGACTGACTGACTGACTGACTGACTGACTGAATGAATGAATGAATGAACGAACGTATGAATAAATGAATGAATAAATGAATGAATGAATAAATAAATAATTAAGTAAATAGATAAATAGTTAAATAATTAAAAAAGAGGAATGAGTGAATAAATACAAAAAGTAACAAACAAACAACAACAAAAAACAATTGAATGAATATTGATTAAATAAATACTAATAATACTGTCAAATGACATATTAATAAAAAAATATTGCTGTGTGTATAGATGTTACTTTATACACTTTTAAGGTAATCAATTTCACAACGTGAAAGCATTCAATGTCACTACCCCTACATTAACTATTTTACATACATCTTTGCACACAGTTGATTTTTGCAATGAGTGAGGAAAAGCAGAGAAACTGGCAGGAGAAAAAGCCTTAACAAACCTTTATCAATACTAACCTCCCTGATCAACTCCAACTGCTCCAGAACCAGCAGGTTGTCTTTCATGTTCTTTTGATTCAAGTATCAAAGCAGCAGTATTGAACACCCAATGTTGGCTGTCTACATTGACAATTGCGTCACCATCGTTATCAATGCCCATTACAACTCCTTGTTCACCAAGGGCCTGTGTATACACACAAAAACATTCAGGAAATATGATGATTGTGGCCAATCAGAAAGACATACACAGTACATAGTACATACAGTACATAAGAGTGTATTGGCAAGACGGGCTGTCCCTCCAAACATACATTTCTTAGTAATTTTTCCAATTTTGTTGCAAACTGATGAGAATATATCCAAAGATAATGATATTGCACATTCGTGCATGTTTAGGTATGCTCTTGATCAGCATTGATAACTTGAAATTTTGATCTAGGTTAATAAGAAATCTTTGATAAATCCATGCAACTAGTACCCAGTCCCTTTGTAGTCCACTCTGAATTTAGAAAATCATGTAATCACCAGGCCAATAAGTATTGGCAAGTACTGGTAAGCTCCAACTTTACCTTTTCCATGGCATTGTTCCAGCCACCATGACCTTCTTGATAATTAATCACCAGTTGTTTATTTGCCAAAACTCTGACTTTGTCTCCTGTCCTTAAACTATGAATCTGTTTGAGTGTATAAACAAGTAAAGTCAACAATGAATACTGCACGGAACACCACCAATAATCTACTCTGGACTAGTTGTTGTAAAAATGTAAGTTATTACACTGAAAATAGAAAGGGTACTTACCGACATTCCGAACAGTAGGCCTCCATCAATGTTCTTTTTATGTCTTACTCCGACGAAGGACTAATGTCCGAAACGTCAGTTTTCTATATTATCATTCTACAGTGTCTAACTTATTGTTACATTTACAACAGACTGTTTCTCTAGAAATACAGATGCAGTCCTACCTTGGCTAGTATTTTTTACTAGTTTTTACCTCTTTGTATGTCTGCATGCACAACTATAACATTATTTTTTACAAGAAACACTGACAAAGCTTAAATCTCTAGTTGCCTAGATCATCAACAATCTAGACTATATTAGACTTTAAAGAACAAAAAGTGGGTAATTTTATGATGAATTATGCATTACTTTTAAACAATTTCCAATCAAATAGTAATTTTAGTATGAAATTCAAATAGTTAAAAAGCAATTTACACAAGAAGTGCATTATGAAAACTTATAAACAGATCTGCAAAAAAAATTGTTTTGACAATTATTAAAAGTTTTGTATCATTGTTAAATCAACAAACTAAATACATTAGTAAAGTCATTTTCATTCATCATCTTGCCTCGTCTCCAAAACCTTATTTTAATGAGTGCATTGTACTTAATGGTTTTAATTATCAAATATCAAAAAGGAATGTTGTTTGTTGTTACCTTGACTAAAGCTTCAGGGTAGAAGGCCCATTTCATACTCCCAAAATCCACATGGACATCTCCATCTTCATCAATCTTCACAATCTTGCCAATTTTGCCTACAGACTGCCGATACCAATCATAGTTATTGAATTACCATCAAATTAGAAAAAAAAATATTGCAAATTTAATTAATATATGCACCCTCTTACATCTTGATGATTGGAATTTCAGCAGTTAAGGATGGTGCCCACTATTGTCAGCGCGCATCGTGTTCTGCCCATTTTGCTGACGAAGTAGCGCGCGCTAGCAAGCTCGAGCACCAAAAATTTGAAAAACGAACATTTTTCAAAAGCGATCATTTTACACTGGAAATCATTCCAAAACAAACCGCTTTGACAGTTTATCAGCAAACAAAAGCTTTTTTCCTGCAAGTTAAATACTTGATCTTTTCATGAGTAAGAGTGCATAAAAATCACATCGTTTGAGCATCAATTTTAATGAACAACACTAGATCGCCTGGGTACCTCATTTTTTTTAAACTGCTACCTATAAATTATAGGTAAGAATTTCAAACTCAGTTTTTCTTTTGGTTTCGTTGAAAAATCATTGAAAGAAGACATTTTGCAGCCATATTTACGGGTTTGGCACTTCCGGACATGCTTTTGAAGACAAAACCGGCAATTGTATTGTTGATTTTTCAAAACTGACACTATTGCTTAATTCCAAAAATATGAGATAAATCTCTTCCTTAAACACAATTGTAGAAAAAAATGAAATTTCTTGCTCTGGGAATTTATTTGCCCGCGCTTTTCGAATTTCGTAAGTTACACGTTTCTGGCGATTTTTTACTGATTTTCCATTCAAATTATCTATCTTAACTCCCTGGTAACCCCCAACTTTCTAAGTAGATTTTGAATGTGCTATGGTTGTAGAAAAGAGTTAACCGCACCGCATTTTTGAAAAAAATCATTGATTTTCAATTAGTGGGCACCGTCCTTAAGTAACTGACTGATAATAACTGAAAAAAGAAAAGGTCAGCAAATTTATGTTTATTTTTTTTTTTATTCCAGGTTAATGATATAATTTAACAAAATTATCACAGTTGACTAAGCTTTCAGGACATCAACCTAGCCTCCTTCAGCTTCAAGGACATTTGAAGGGTTAATAACACTGGAATTATAATATTTAAGCTAAGTTCCAAAATGTTTTCAATACTTAGATACTGACTATAGGTGATAGAAGAGGGGGTGGGGGTGGTAATTAGGGAGTAGGTTTTCTTCACACTTCATAGATTCTGTGTTATGTTAAAGACTTTCAGAATTTTCACTCATTAGTTAGGGTTATAGGGTTCCCACTTATCTGAAAAAGTAAAATTCCCTGACTTTTCCCTGACCATAAACCATTTTTCAATGACCAAGGGTGACATACTTCATTCATAAATATATCACTTTTTTTTTTCAAAACCTTTTTTTATAATAATTAAAAGTAAGATTGCATGATTCTTACCAAAAGAATTTATAATAATAATAATTTGAGAAAAATATAACATGACTTTTCCCCTATTTCCCTGAATTTTTGTAATGTCAGGATATTATCAAATTTCCCTGACCAAAATCCCTGACAATTCTCTGACCTTGAAAAAAATTCAAATTTCACTGCCTTTTCCCTGAGCATGGGAACCCTGTAACTAAAATTAATACAAATAAAATAGAAATATTACTCCTTAGTTTTCTGTTACCTTTTCCATTCCTGGTGCCCATCCTCCATGTCCATCTGCCATTGTCTTGAGTGTTTCCACATCAAGGTGAATGGTGACTCTGTCTCCTTCTTTAAGCTGTTCTCCACCAGTGCTAGCAAAGCGTTCAAAGTTTGCATGCAAATTAGCTGCTACAGGAAGGTGTTCTTTATAGTAGAATATGCCTTTCGAAGCCTTGACAGCCACTACATCTACCTAGTTGTAGAATTACAATTAAAGCAATATTTTAGAATATTTAGTAGAAGTGAAGCATGACATTTTCAATGAGAGAATCATTTTTTTTTTTTTTTAAAAAAGCCCCTTCAAAACAGAGTTTATACCCCAGGATGGTATAACTTGATCACAAAAAATCCATACACAGTTAATGTATTTTTGATTGTAAAGATACAATCTAAATGAAATTTGATATTGTTATGTAATAGCAAAAATTTGGTCTAGAAATTTTTGAATAAATTATTAATTACTAACAGCTAATTAACTGCATACAGGACTGCTCTTATGCTGCCAAGAAAAATGCATGTATTTCCAATTATCTCTGTTCATGGTGCAGGTCTTGAGCTAGGCTGGAGAGGGGATTTAATACTATTAATCTGTCTTTAGCCTAATTCAGATTGTCAGTCTCAGACAGTCTGAAGTAAGTAACACTTAGTCAATCAGTCATTTTAGCTACTAGTAGTCTGTTGTCTATCCATCGGAAAAAGACTAATTGAAAATGGCACAATTCAAAAAGGAGGAACTATACTATTGAATGTGATATTGTTGAATGCTTCCTTACTTTCCCCTTATGTCCAAGCCTGTGATCCACTTCCAAACAGTCTCCCCATTTCACAGTGACTGCACTTCTAGGGACACCATCCCATGCTTTGAGACCAACAACAAGGCCAGTCATCTGTCTTAATTCACTGTCGTCATTCCAGTCTCGTCCACATTTAACTTGTGCACCAGGAAAAAGCCCTTTACATTGAATTCGTGTGGCCTGTGAACGCTTGCAAACTGGAACACTGTTAAATTGAAAAATGGTAATTGCCATTGCTCAGTTGTGGCTACCAGTTACACAAGTTCATTTTGTTATATAAAGACAACCAAACAAACTAATGAACATTGTTGCATAAGGCCAGCTGATTATTGATATTATTAATGGAATTACACATTTCTTCAAATCAAATTCAAAGAAACATTATCAGCAATTACTGCAATTTGTCAACTAAACCACATAAACACTCTTTGCATTTGTTAGTTTTGTTGCCAACCCCTAACTTCAATGAACTGCTTTCAAATTTTGCCCAAACCTGCCTACTCACACTGATAATTATTTGCACCACTTTATCATTACTGATTGGTTAGTTTTCATTCTGGTGTTAATCTAAGTTTTCATTGACAAGAACAAAAACACCAAATAGGGGTATTAGACGTTCATGAAAAAACAGACAACTGCAATAACGGGAATGCTAAGATTACCTTTCATCATCAGGTTTGTCAAATCTTAGAAATTCATGGTTTGTATCATGCGAGCCATTCATATAGCAAAGAGTACACAAATCATAGTCGTCACATTGTAAACAACGCCATCTCATCCCAGCAAGAGGATTCTGATAACAGCTATCACAAATGATACGTTGATGTCTGACACCTGGAAATTAAAGTCAAAACCATTCAGTAACAAAGGCTTTTTTTTAAAGTTAAATTTCACATGCTGAAACTAATTCAATTACCGGGCAAGGAAAGCAAATTATAGTTTATTGTTCACAGCGCTAATAATGCCACTGTTTATTGACAGAAAATATTCTTTTATTTTTATTTTTTTAATCTCCTTTGCAGCCGCTTTTAATGTCGGGCTTCCTGTGTCCCTCTCCCAGGAAGCACGACACTAAAAGGCCCTCTTGTGCTCCATCAACATCCCATGCGTTTTGATCAAACTATCAAACACAGTAAAATATTTTTTGAGTTAATTGTTAGACAAAGCACACAATTTATATTGATGGCTTAGAGTTTCCCTAATTGTTGTGGGTCATGGGCAGTGGGTAAAAGTCATGGATCCAAAAAATTAAAAAAAATTACAACAAATAAAATTAAAATTTAACTAAATTAAAAAGAAAATAAAAATAAATAAATAAATAAACATTTATTTTTGGGTACCACAACTTTTTCACACTGCCAATGTCACATGGCAGTTAGGGAAACCTCATGGCTTATCTATTGACAAAATATTCTTTCATCATCATGTTAGTCACCAAAATTGACAAAGAAACAGTCAGTCAAAAAATAATCAACAAATTATTAATATTACTGATAATTGAATCAGTCGATCATCATTCCAGGCAAATCATTGATCAATCAATTATATTGAATAAATGACATCAAGAAAGTAACAATTAATTTAATCATTATGATAAAGTCAATCAATCAATCAACCAATCAATTAATCAATCAATCATTTAATCAATCATCAATAAGCTCACCAATCAATAAATCAATCAACCATTCAATCAATTAATCAACTAATCATTTAATCAATCATCAATCAGCTTCACTCAACCAATCAATCATTCAATCAATAAATCACTCAATGGTCAATTAAACAATTTGAAAATAATCACTGTTCTCATCACAACCCATTGTTTTTACTCAGTATTATCCCAACAAATGCATAGGTCACACTTCAACAAACAGCAAACTGCATTATCAAAAATAATGCTTCTAGCTAAAAGCATTATTTTTAATAATGCAGCGAGTTCCGCCTAGGGCTGCGCCCTCAGCTGCCTGCATTATACCCACGAATGCTGTGTGACGAAGTGATTATCTATTAAATTATGACCAACCATCAAATATGATATTGCATTATATTTGTTTTATAGTATGCATAAATTATCACTGCTGAGTCTGGAAACCCGGAAGTCAACGACTAATTGAAAACAATTTAGACAATCTTTGTATGCTAATTAAAAATCAAGACAACGTTTTTCATTATAATATTTCTTTTTGGGACATTGCGCAAAATTAACATATATAATACTTGTGTAGCTAGTTTTTCCCTTCGTGCTGATACGATAATGCAGGATGTGTTTTAATACTATAAAATCTATAGTTAGTTTACAATAAACTTTAGGTTTACTCTTTGGAAAAAGAAAAAGGAAAAAAACATTGAGGGACAAGAAAAACGCTTCATCCTCAAATTCAATTAACATTGGGTTTAAAATCAAAATCTCTTGACTCATTGAGCGGCAAGTACATCGAAGCGAGCTCGGTTCGATTGAACAAGTTTGAAGTTATATCGACAACTTCAAGTTAATTTACGTTTCAATCACGATAATTATATGTTAGATGTATTCCTTTCTTTATAAAGTTATATATCAAGTTTTTCAAAAGAGCATAACAAACTTCTGAGCCAAAACATTAGAATTTTAAAATAGTTAACTTATTAGGATAGGCTTCCCTGCATACATGCCAAACACGAACTCCGAATGAAAAACACATCTACTTACCAGCTGGGGCAGAATCCAAAATTCTCAAGTCATAGCCACCATCTAAACCAACCCGATAATCAGCAACACAACCAATATCCCAGCAAACTAATGCCGTTCTCGATGGAAGTTTTTTGTCGTCTGAAAATCTTTCAAGGTTGACAATAGTTCCAACACCTCCTTCTCCTCCATCTTGATCTCCCCACTTCCAATCAGGACCTCGAACAACTCGGCATCCAAGTAGCATTTTATCTCCTCACATTCTAATTTGAAGCGTTCAGTAGGTAAAGTTTAGTACTCATATTTTGCGTAAATTAGTGGCGTAGGAAGGTGGAAGAGCACTTCGACGAACGTTAGGGAATTTTCCCAATTGAAAATGTTATTTCTTGGAAGTCACGTGATATGTTATCAAATCAAGTCACGCATATGTCAAGGTTTGCGTGACACATAGAAATAAGAATGTGCAAATAAATGAATGAGAACATTTTCCGTACCAGATAAAAGAATGCGTTAATAAAGAAAAATTATACATTAATGAACGAATAGACTGATAACTAAATCAACAAATAGAACATTTTTTTTTGTTAATGAATAAAAATGAAAAATGAATCTTAGTGAAGCTTTAGTGATTTTGAAAAAAAAATGGATACGTTGTTGATTGATTGAATGAAAGGACGATGGAAGAATGAATAAATGGATAAATAAACAAATTAAACAGACCGACAAAAAATAAATGAACAGACAAATTACTACAAACACACGAATTAGCCAACGAACGAATATCCGGAATCCGTTTTCCAAAATGTGTTTGTGGAATCCGGAATTCTTAACTTGGTATACGGCATCCACAACCGAAATCAAGAATTTAGAACCTTGAATCCAGAACCTGAATACATGGTATTCGGAATCCAAAGTTTGCTGAATTTGGAATCCTTCAACAAAACTCTGAAATGCAAATCTAGAACCATGGCCGGGGGGTTGGGGGATGGAGGGGTACGGTTAGGGGGAGGGGGAGGGGGATGGGGTATTAACCCTAGATTCCGTGGGATCAGGGCAGATATACTGTAATTTTTCGATGCACGTAAATATCTTACATGAAAAAAACTGTCTGTTTAAAAAAATCACTAGACGTACAAATATCCTCCGAATTACTGACATCGATCTCTGTCACTTTATTAGCTATTTCTTTGAAAAGTGTAGCAAGACAACAACAACAACAACAACAACAACAACAACAACATAAAAAAAAAGAAAAAAGAAAAAAAAGGACGTTATGAATCAAAAAGTAATATTATGCTGATACCTGATAAATAAGCTTAATACCAGCCTTTCTTTTTTTTACCTCAAGCTCTCTTGGTTACAGTGATTGATCGATCGGCTTTCAAAAAGGGGAAAATATTTATTTGTTTATTTCGTTTCATACCGTGACCAAGCACATCAGTACTACTATCAAACGCGTTATATCTACTTACTTGTTTACGAAGCTCATTTTACACAGGCAGAGAATAATTAAATATCGATATTTAATTAATTTTAATTTAACATCGCTCTGGGATCGGATCGGCTTATGACGGTTGCTCTATCCTGAGGGTCTTAATCAAATGGGTTTAATAGTTAACTGAGACACGGCCAAAATATTAGTAGTTGAGATTTAACAAAATTAGCAATTAACTGAGGAATTGAAATTTGTAGTTTTTTAACTTGTCAGATTTACATTTAAAAACGTTTTAAGAATTTTTGCATTTTCTGCCCAATTACGTTAACTAAGATTTGCGCAAAAATTTAGGTGGCTGAGGTTTCGTTACCCCCATTAGGACCCTCTGTACTTAAAAATCCGGCGGCAACGTTGGTAGCGCGGTTGTTGATATTCGGTGCTGTGCAACATAATGGTTAGCGACGGACCATTAGAAAAGTAAAGAGGGGGGGGACGACAGAAAAAAAATCCCAATACGGTTTGAAAATTAAAAAAAAAAAAAAAACATACAAGAAAACCTCAACGAAACAAAAACATTCAAACCCAAACATCCGCAAAATACACAAAAAACAAAAACAAAACAAAACAAATACGACAACAACAAACAAAAGAAAAAAAAAAAAAAAAAAAAAAAGGATTTTTCCAAAAAAAATAGCAATACAGGCAAGCCGAGAAACAAAACAAGTATGAAACTTACCAGCCCCACCCCGCCCCACCACCTCTTCACTTTTCTAATGCACCGTTCCTTAATGAACATATGAAACTAATTAATTACTACAAGGTCCCACATATAGGAATGAAAAACGATTTATTTGTGTTTTTATCGAATTAAAACAAATACTTTTTTTAAAAAATTATCGCTTAAATTGCTTCAAAATACTTTTTGTCCCATTATTTAATATATTTATTTAAACGTTTAGAATAGTTTATGAAAATAGTCACTGGATTTTTTATCTGGATTTAAGCTAATATACTCAGTTTATGTTAATATTATTATTATTATTATTATTATTATTATTTTTCCTTTTAAGCTTTAGACGATACACCCTTCCTTTTTCGAAAACGAAAATAGAAGAAGTTAGCAACAATGTATCTTTCTGCATTGTGTATCCTCTATTTTGACCGAGCTGCCGGATACAAAGTCACTTTTACATCACGGCAAATCTTCAGTGACTAAGCACGACTGAATATTAGAGTCGTCCAGTCTCATGAGTGGAAAACGGTACGGTTACATTACAGTAACGATAGCGAAAATTCGACTGTTTTCTTTGACCCGGTTACGAAACGACTCTTTATCCAACAATGCTTGACGGCACGCGTGTAAAATGCACTCTGCACATGAAACTGGGAAAATAGTATTGTCATATTTCTACATTATGTGCGAGATTCTAATATATTTCCTTCCATCGATCCAGTACACAGTGTTAAGCACTAGAAAACAAGAAGAATAAAGAGAGAAAGACAAAAAATTAAACAAAGGGCCGGAGAGAGGGAGAGAGAAAGGGAGGGAGAAAGCCAAAATAAACAAAAAAGAAAAGAAGAATAAAAATGTGAAAGGACGTCGAGTATAAAGGGCCATGTTTTTGTATCAAAACAGTGGTAAAAAGCAATCAACATATTTTAAGTGTTCGCGGCGTTTTTGTAGATTTTTGATAAAAAAGCTAGCGGCCTATAGTATTAAAAATCCGAGCGTTCCCTGGAATGACAACACAACTTTCCCGTACGTTCACAGTGCCTTTTTCACCCGCCTTTTTCACAGTGCCATATTTGTTCCGGCCGCGTCAGTCACTGAACATTTCACCATTTGACGAACATTTCAGTGGTTGGCTAGCATGAAAACAATGTAGAGTGTATACCAGCTAGAAACACAATGTAATAGTCATTTTTTTGAAGTTTCTCTCTATAGCTAGACCGTCCCATACATGTATTCCAACAAAAGAGTATGAGACAAGAAAGCTAGTCACCGGACCCCATCAGGGACCCTAGTCGTTGTGCTATTTTTAAAAACTCGTTAGTAAATTTCGCACTTTTGTCTTGAGATGTTTTGACGATGCGAGCGCGCCTCCTACAATCTGGCCAATCACGTTCCGTTCCCGAAATAATTTCAGTTTAAAGATAGAATGAAAAGATCCCCTGATGAGTGTATAGCCCAATACAGGGGATACGTTCTCTTATCTCATACTCTCTTGTTTCCAATATGAAGGACAAAACAATTCCTTCCATTTCTTGTTTTTTGTTGTTGTTGTTGTTGTTGTATTTCCCGTTGTATATCACACTTTTGAAATCTCATGAATAATTAATAAGTGATTTTCAAATTAATTAGATACGCATTCCAAATTCTATGGGGAAAATTGATATATATTTATATTTGGAGTTCTATAAGTAGTTTATAAAATTCCTATACGCTTTTCTTGTCGCTTCTAGAGATACGTGGCTCCGTCTTCTATGGTACATCTGACGATAAAACACTCATTCTCATTTCAAAAATACTATACATAGAGTTTTCCAGTTACAGTATAATCATTATTTCAAAATTTTATCCTTTTTTCATTATTACAATTTGCGTCATTTCATAAAGAAGCAAATGAAAGACCAATCTTACGCTCAAATACTCACATCATTACGTCTGCTAACATGATTGTTTTTGGGTCCAACTCACATAGCTAGCTAGCATTCTCCAATTTTTGGACTTCAAAAATTGACTGGGACGAATCATGTTAGAAACGTTTATCACAAAATGAAAAATCCCACCACATAAGAAGATCCCATTAAAAATGCAAAGATAACCAAGTTTTGGAAATTTTAAACAAATATATTACACTGGCTGATTTGTAGGCCTTAATGAAATTAAGAATTAAAAAGAATGTATGGTTTTGGAAAACAATTTGGGGACGCTGTCTTCAAACAACATGCATTCGATGCCGTTATTTTTTGTGACTCTTGAAAAAAATGCACTTAGTACATATTCCTCCATACATGATGAAACTTTCTTTTCGGATTCCTGAAAGGCGAATTGAAACTCTTTCTAGTTTGTATATTAAGGTCAATTCTGTATGAGTGAATGGGAAACAGTGTCATAGTGTATCACGGTAACTTCGTTAAAACACGATCGGCCGTTTTCATATTGCAGCGGTCTCGCGTTCAAGTCGTTTCTTATACACTCATACAAAAACGACGGCTATTTCAACCCAATATCAACGATATTTGGTCGTTGCTCTAAATAAATATAAGCCTGAAACGTGATGACGTTTTAATCCCGTCTAGATCTCTAGACCAGAATCCTTTTCACATTGATTTTGTTCACTTAGCATCGCTATTATTTTTGTTTTATCGAGTGAATACAAAATTTTAATATGAAAGAATTTTTATAAACTTTTATGGTATAGAGACGGGGATAAAATTAAACCTCATCACGCTTCAGGGCTATTGACTAAATATCTTTAGGTCAAACGTTTTATATTTCCAAGACGTCAACTTGTTTTCATTTAGGAGTAAAGTCAAATGAAGGCCCTGCGTTAGGACCAACATCGGGGTCGCCTTTGGGGTGAATAGGAGTTCTCAACAATTTCTTCAAATGGACTTGCAATGAATACATTATTCCCATCGAGTCCTTTAATTCTTTTGGATGGCCATTAAACACGCGGTCTAGGGATTTCAGCAGTCGTGTATATACCCTGTTAAAGTCGTTGGCTTTTACATAGGCGTTTGAGTCCTTTGGGTATTTTGACAGTTTAGGGTTGGGTATCATTGGCCAAACTCCGTTGGGGTCGAAATTGATTTTTGGTCCTTTAAAAGAGTATTTCCCTCTGCATACCTATAAGATAGATAAAAAACGCAATGTGTGAAAAAAGTGTTCAATGATCCTTGTAGTTAGTGTGTGATGGAGATTTTGTAGTTCTAATCGCCCACAAGAGAGCATGAGCTAAGACAATCTATCCCCGGATCCCTTCAGAAGCCACGCTAGTGCTATTTTTTTAGAAACCTTTTAATCTGCCACTAATCCGGCTCAAAACTTATTCTTAAGAGATCGATTAAAGACGGAAATAAAAAAAAGATATATCAACATGTTCCCCAGTCGTCTTTCTCTTAAGAGTAAGTTTTTAGCGGGATTGGTAACAGACTAAAAATAGCCTGCTTTCTTAGAATAGCACAGCGGGGTTCCTGATGGGGTCTTGCTTTGCTCACCTGTTGAGCTTTACTGAGCAAGGAGAAAACGTACAACCCCACGCGCGAGAAAAACTCATGCTATAGCATGAAAGAAAATAATACATCAAACAAACCCGGTACATAGCGTATCACACCGAGAGATCCAAAATTCGAGCACTGCGTTCAAAAGCTGCGTGGTTCTATAACCCGGTACCATTGAATTTTTAAGATATTTTTTTTTTAGTTTTGAGTACTTAAATTTTTTCTGGCATAAATTTCGCATTGTTTATTCCACATGTAAAATTCTCCTCAATTTATCTACTTTTAATTTATCACAAGCTGCGTGGTTGCTATAACACGATACACACTGAAGCGTGCTTGCATTTTCTTTCTCGTACATATATTTTGCATTGTTTATTCCACATGTTAAATTTACCATCAATTAATTTATCTACTTTCCGATCCCAATAAAACAAAATCTTACCTTGTAAAATTCGCTTTGGTCATCATTACTTGGTTGGACAAGACCCCTTTTATTTTTGGAATCGATATCCATCACTTTAATCTGCCTTTTCTCAGCGATTGAAGAAAACAAATAATAATGCGACAAATCAAGAGTTGATCCATTTGACCAAAACATAGGGTTACAAAGTGAGCTTCCTTCTCCTTGATCAGATATGATATGGATAGCTTTTACGGCTGAGTGAAAATCTGTTACGGAAAATGTTTCCCCATGCATCGAGCCATGTTTGTACTCCACTTGACGTGCCGGGTCTCCTGTGAAAATGCTGTTGTTCAAGCCGCAATGTGTTAAGTAGCAAAGCATGTTTAGTATATGTAGGTAGAAACCCCCAATTGTATTGTGCCTCATTTCGACGTTTTTGGAGATTCTCTGAAATGCTGATTGTCTTTTCTGTGTAAAAACAAGAAATAGAGCAATGCATTATTTTATAGGAAAACATATATTAAAATCTTAAAACATTTAACACTAGTACTAAAATGGCCGACTAGCTAGCTAGAGATTAAGTCATTTCGGACGCCATCTAACCTAAAATGCATTCATTAAAATTAAAGCTTAGATAGAAAAAGTTCATGTTAAACTTCAAAAATTTAGCTTTGCTTGTCTGATTGGCTGACTGGCTGACTAGCTGACTGGCTGATCATGACGTGCTGTGGCTGACTGACTGACGTGCTGTGACTGGCTGGCTGACGTGCTGTGGCTGACTGGCCTATCGATTGATCAATTGACCGATTGAACGATTGATTTACCTTTACGTTTAGTCCATACGTGGAGAAATGATCTGATCTTGGAACACTTGTCAGATCTACAAAAAAATCATCCGACGTTGATCACGTTAATATTATTATTAGCAACACCATCATCATCACCACTGATTTGATCAGAAATTCTAGCATTATCCTTTGCGTTATTTCACTACTAGTAAAATTTATTTGTAAAAGTTTCTATTTTGATTTATTTTGCGTGTAAATGAATTGGTTTGAATTGTAGTGAAATAAACAGGGGTCCTGTTTTAGGTTTAAGAGTTTCTTTTTAAGGGGATATGTGAGGCTTGATAGAAAACGACAACATTCCTAAGGGAAAAGCATGATTCAGTCGTTTTCGTATGAGTAGGATACAGTAATCGATCGTATCGTACCCGTATTGGCTAGCAAAATGTTTGGATTATCTGTCGTATCGTATAGCGGTATCGTAGCAACATTCTTTTCCAATCGTGCCAGAAATCGATTATAATGATTATAAATTATCATCAATATATAATCAATATTATAAATTGCCACAATCCCAAATATCGCCATCGTGCAGAGGCGGATATATAGGAGAGGCAATATATACCCCCACCTCTCTAAGAGTCAGCAACATGTCCCCTTGACCTTATGTTATATCTCTCCACTTCCTTAATCAATCCTACAAAACCCAACCCTACCCCCTCGCCCTTTGAAAAAATATCCTGGATTTGCCTCTGTCGTAACAACTATTATCTTAAGAGCCGTTTTCACATGGGAAACGCTACGGCTACGATAGGACAAAAAAATCAAATCCTTTCTTACAAAACTACTTATACGATACGGTACAGTACTGTTTTGCCACTTTATAAAAAAACATCCCCATTATCCAATTATGGCATCATTATCATCATAATTATCATTCATACAATCACCACCAATACCATCATATCATATCATCATATCATATTATCAATACCACCATGTCACCACCATCACATTATTACTATCTATCATTACCACCATCACTATCAAAACTAATCATCATTATCATTCTTAATTATCTCTATTACCATCATCATCATCATTTTAATTAGCTCTATCATCATCATCATCATCAAAAACTGACATCACTCCGTATCACTATCATTAATCAGCCACTTACCCATATCAAGCATCCGTTGTGCATTTGGGTGCAAGCATGGGAAAAACTCCTGGTCAACACCAGCGTCTGGTGCCAAATCGAGATCTCTTTTCATTCTCTTAGTTCTGTTTAGTTCGGACGTCTTTTTCACAAAATCAAACGTGTGCTTAAAGTGGAAATACTTATGTACACTAACTTCGGGTTCTTCAATTGTCATAAAGACATTTCTAATCAAATCGATGGATAATTTTTCAATGGGTACCACAAGATCTGGTTGGACCCCACCTGGAAGTCTTGAGGGGTAGATGGGTGTGATTTTCTTATGGTGAAGAACTGGTCTACCGCCTACAGCATTTAAAACATTAGCAACTAGCGTCATATGGTTCATCTCTTGGATCAAAATAGTTTTAATTATATTCTTGACATCGCTGTTGTAGCCGTGTTTAATCGAAGCAAACGCAGTTATATATGGTGGAATAGTAGACAACTCTAACTGCAAGGCTGTTTGAAGCTGTTTTCTCAGATTTTCCAAAGAGTAAAAATTCCTTGGGCGACCAATAAAAGGTTTTTCACTTGACAGCCATTCAAGAATCGCTTTTCGTTTAGACTCAGACAAATCTCTTGTGACTGGCATATAGTTTGGATCGGTCATAGGGAGTGTCATGGTCATAATAATGGCGGTTTTCTTTTCAATAACGTCATAGTAATTGCCCATATCAAGAAAGTTTTCAGTCATGGCGGGGTATAACACGGCATACTGCTTGAATATCGGATATATGTCGTCCAACCATGTTGGAGGTGAATGCGCTACAAAATGGCTAAAAACTCGTAATATTAAACAATTATTTTGATAACGTCGACCGCGGTTCTCCTTTATGAGCTTTTGAATATCAGGCTTGTAACCCTCTACCCAGTATAACCATCGATACATTTGTCCATCGATAAATTTTCTAGGTGTACCTGGATCTCGAGTCCATGCAGTAAATGTTGCAATGCCATCTTCGTCAGTTGTGCCTCTTTTAGTGAATGGGATGGCAGGAAAGCAATTACGTTCGTCGCTGCAGACTTGCTCAAAGATTACTTTGGTATTTGGTAAAGGCTTTCCAAAACGTGTTGCGAATACTTTGAATGTCTGTTGTTCTGGTGGGTTTCTGCGATCGGTCCATTTGCTGAACGGGCGGATGTCAATACCATGTTTTGATTCTGATATGAGGACTTTTTTACATTTGATGTCAGGCCAGATTCCTTCAACCTAGTAAAGATTGTATACATTTACATAACAGGATAGTAGGAACATTAGGGCATCGCATCGCATCGCATCGCATTGTATTGTATTGCATCGCATCGCATCGCATCGCATCGCATCGCATTGTATTGTATTGCATCGCATCGCATCGCATCGCATCGCATCGCATCGCATCACAACACATCACCTCACCTCACATCATCTAACATCACATCGCATTACATCATATCGTATCGCATATTATATATATATATATATATGAGTCGTGACTACTTCAATAAGGTCTAAAGGTTTCTGAACTGAGAAACATCGATTTGGAAAGAAAGAAAAGTGAAAAACGAAAAAGATGTGTTTCAAAGGGGTCTTCGCCAGCTAAACGCAATTTAAGTTTTCACGACTCATATATATATAGGCCACACAACTTGCAACTATATATAGAAGCGCTATTTATATATTCAGTCTATATATATCAAAATTCATACCTGGAACACGCCAAGAGCGTGTTTATTTACAGTATCCATTTCATCATCCGACAGCATTCCAAGGTCAGGAAAGGACTGAATCCCAGAAGATTTGCTATACCATGTTGGTTCATAAAACTTGACTTTTCCCAGCCACATTAGTTTACTTCCGCACGTAATCGACTCGTGGTCTAGGCTTACAGCAACGTAAACATCCATCTTGTTAACTGAAAAACTACCATTACGGTCCATCTGAAAGGTGTTTGCAAAGTCAAATGTTACTTTCTTCCTTCTTGTGTCGACTGTAAATGGTGCGTCGGTGAGTTGTGACTGGGTGCTTGTGGAAGTGCTGACGAAACGTCGATTGTAGACGGGCGAAGCCTTTTTTCCCATCGCTCCAATAGCACCTTTATAAAAAAGGAATATTAAGATTAAGATTAAGCTCAGGACGCACATTAACGTGCTGGTTTATAGAGGTTGAAAATTGTTTTGATGTGTTTGATGGAATTGTATGTAATGATATGATGTTGTTGATGATGATGATGATGATGATATTTGCCCTGCCTTAATTAAATTGATAAAATCGCCAATCGATATCAATCGATATTAATTAATCGATATTATATCGTAAATCGATTATTAATTGATGTCCAAAGGATCGGTGACCTTTCATTGATTAATCAATCCATAACGAAAAGTATTATCGATGCTATAAAATAAAATGCTTTTATAATTGGGGGTTAGAGGCTGATGTGAATGACCGTTACATACACGCACGCACGCACGCACGCACGCACGCACTGGCTTAAGAATGAAAGAGAAATAAAATACAGCACGAGGAGATAACCGATTGCTGTATGAAGACTGTCGAGTTCATTCTACAGACAGCCACTGGTGCGCGTATTGGCCTGTAAATCACGAACAACAAGTCTGTTACCAATTTATTATTAAAACTGAATGCATAGCAATGAAAATTAAGAATAAATAGCAACATCTTAAAAATATCCTTATATCAATCATTTTGAATTAAATTGCAGTAAAACGTTTCGCACTAAAAAAAAGACTATTCATTGTAACATCCAAGCTTATAATATTAAAACATCGTCGTAAATATAAAGAAAAACAAGCCATTGTCTAGTTGGAGGTGGTCTAGAACTCTATAATGCATTGCACTCCATTACAGCACTCGTGTGAGCCAATCAGATTACGCCATTTTTTACTGTGCATGAAGTTTTGATCGATAATAAGACTGGGATAGTAATGATGATTATGTCATCGATGCAATATCGATTGATAATCATCTACTACTGATGTTAATCAATATCAATTCTTCAATTTTACATGTACAGTCTAACATCGATTTATCGGTAAACTTTATGGATAATCGTATCGACCATCGTTTTTTTTTTCGATTAATTACTCTGGGTACTTACCCACAATTCTCCCATAGTGATTATCGTCCATAAGATCTACATTAAAGCGAATCGATAAGCGTTCTCCATCGAGATTATCCTCATTTATTAGCAATTTCTTTAATTCTTCAATGAAAGACGAGTTCCTGTCGTTACCCCATTTGATGTTTGTCAGGACAGACTGAAACGCTGCTCCAGACCCTTCATCTCCTCTAACGGTTTTATCAGCTATCTTAGTAGTAAGGAATTGCAAAGGCGCAGGAATGTAATCAGCAGTAAAAAAATCGCCAACTTTTATTTTCCAACCAAACACTTCACTTTGAATTTGAGCATCTGGATCCAGGTCCACCATTTTAGCAGATACTTTGGTACCGGAATCTGAAACAATGAAATAACGTTTGAACATGTCGTTTGGTTCTTTGGTCAGGGCTTTTCTTCGATCTAGATATTATTTGATTAACGAAAAAGAATCATTTTATTTTACAACTGCAATGCTTTTTTATTTGGGCGCGTATCGAGGAAAGTAAAGAATATATCTTGTTATATATATAATTGTTGAAAAATCAAATACATTATTTTTTGTTTTAGTAGAGTATCTTTTTTTATGAGCCACGCAAGCGGGAATAATTCATAGCGTGAAAGGGATTGTTATACATCGTGGATAAAAAAAGATAAATAAAAAGTTTCATGATGCTAGTCTCATGCAAGGTTTTGACTGCATTTTGCTAGTCATCATCAGTCGAAATGCGTAGAAAAGGATGACGCAAGGGACTTACATTTAGTTCCCACCATCAAAATTAACTCAAGTGGGAATAGACGAGTATAATTGTTGCGTCATCCTAGTCTCCCTCCCATCCTCTTGACGAAGGAGAGGGACACAGGAATCCCGACACTAAAAGCGATTTCGAAGGAGACTAGCGTCATCCCTTTCTATGCATTGCACCTGATAATGACTAGCTGAAGTCTAATGGAGAACTTCAGATCCAGTACAACAGGTTTCTTCTCTTATCTCATCCTCTGTATAACTAGCCACGCAGCAATGTCCTACCTACCTGCAAATTCAGCTCCAACCACTGGATCTAGATGAGAATCCACTGCGCATGTGCCATTGTAATAGCAAACTTGCAAAACTGTCCCATGAACTGAAAACTCTCCGGTACCCCTTGGATTCCACATTTCCAGGTATTCATCATGCTCTATGTAATTCTCGATATCAAAGTTTTTTGGTCTGTTATTTATTGTGGGTACGTCAGCCTTGAATACACCTTTGAAATGGATCCTTGGAGTGTTCAAATAGTTCCAGTGCGGATTGTCATGCTTTGTTCCTACAAATGAACAAATGATATTTAACAGTCATTTATTTAACAGAAACCCGGACGTTTTGTCCGGTTCCCATACCTTTCCGTCTATATTCTGGACTTGTGGATGGCGTGTATCTCATACAAATCTTACCCTATCAAAGGAAAACTTTGTGATTGTATAATTCCTGACGTGATCATGCAAAATATTGCCTATTTTGTGGATTGGCAAAATGTATAACGGAAATTCATCCCATGTTTCACGATATGAAATTGGGAAATTAATAAAAAAACATAAATATAAATGAATGGTATTCAGAATAAATGGATAAACTGAATAAATGAATGAATGAATGAATGAATGAATGAATGAATGAATGAATGTATACTAGTGAATTAATTTAAATAATGAACGACAAAATAAATTTTGAGTGAAAGACAAAATAATCGAATGAATGCATAAATAGATTAGTAAACAAAAATAAACAAACAATAAAATGATTATAAATATTAAAAATATATATCAAAGTTTTCTTGGAACGAACGCGTTGTGTTAATTAATCTACGACTACGCATTATACTTGATTTTATTTAATGCTTTTTATTTTCTAGAATATCTCATTTCTGTGAAACGTGAAACAAATGAACAGCAATCTCAGAGATAAAGGAAATTGTCTTTTTCCAATCGGATTAAATCTGACTCTCATGATCAACTTGGTTTACTTAAACGGATGACTTAAGATTTGAAAACGATTTTTATACTCTTAATATAGCTCGGTTGGTACCAAACGTATTAGTATGTTCGTAATGACTTTAAAATTGCAGTACAAATTTGTATTTTCTATTTAAAACCTACTTTTAAGCCTTCCAAATTAATTAATCTTAATTGGGGAATTCATTTGGATAATTTGAGGTGAAAGATAAACTAGTTTATCTGAGAGCACACACAAAGACCAATGAAAACATGGTCGGATAAGGAATCATACTTCACGTCAATTATTGTTTTTGAATGACGCATAAAGAAATACGAAAAAATAGAATGAAAAGTAGACTTCGCCGTGCTTGTTTTGATGTTATACGGTAGTATTAAGGCTGTGCATTTTGCTATTAGTTCAGTAAAAAAAAGCTAAGTAACATGAAACATAATTTGCTTTAAAAAAAATTATTCTCGCGAACTATAACATTTTTTTTTTACAAATCTGTTATAAGAGTCTAGAAACATGCTTCCTTCACTACAGTTTCCATAATTTTTTTAGCTACTTTCTAAGCCCACAAAACAAAACCTACATTATGAGACTATCTACAACCTACAAACATCTATTGGAAAATAATGCTGTTTGAAAAAGGTTAAATTAATATCCAGTTGATTAATGTTTTTACTGTTTTCATGGGAGTAATAAATAAACATATAAAAAGACCATATAAAAAAGTAAACAGGGCCGTAACCAGGAGGGGTGCACGTGCACCCCCCCCCCCCCCCTCTGAAAAGCAAAGGTCTGCTCATCCATTTTCATTTTATTATTATAATAATTTCTTGCTTAGACATGGAATCAAAAGCACAAAATTAGAAAAATCACCGAAAATACAAAGAATACAGTCACTCAAAAAAGAACTGTAAAGCGCAATGAGAGCAATAAACTGTAATACAGGTTTTCATGGGTTTTTGAAAAGCACATCGACTTTGTGAAAAATATGACAGCTTCTAATAAAAAAAGGCTACTAAGAATCCATCCATGGTTCATGAGGGTTTTTTTATGTGCCACTTTCCCCCCTCCCCCCCCACCTAAAAGCTTTGGTTATCGCCCTGTTAAATGAATGAAACTGGAAAGTTTTTTATTTATCCTCCCGGTTTGAAAACAAAATGATATCACAAAAATCAAAGCTTACCTCAGATAAAATCAAAATAAATGACATGCAATAAACAGTGACTTAAAAACTAACTGCTTCCTTTTTTCCCACTCATTTAAGTAGAACATCCTCTGATCTACTTATAATCACACGGCTTATTACTGTTTGAACTGTTTGAGGAGCCTAACCTCCCTTAATGATCAAGTATTCTAGAAACGCTATATATCTGACTAATTATGAGGCAATTACAGCGCCGAATCAAGCTGGCCTTCATATGGAAATCATTGCTTTCTCAGCTAGTGTACCAATTATAAAACATGAAATAATAGGAAACATGGCTTAGATAATTTAGTACTTTAGTTACAAAGCAAAGAATTCCGAAACAATCTTGATCTTCGTGGTAGTATGTGCTGTTTGAATGGTAGCGCTTTAATTGCCTTCCGTCCCCATTAAATCGCATGAATCCGACACAATTTTATGCTAATTCTAATGTTTAACGAGCAATTTTTGTCACGGTTTCGTGAACAAAAGTTACGTTTTCAAATTTATCCGGTATAGTGTAGCCAGGGTCTTTACCGGGCCTAGTTTACATATCGAACACATGCGTTGAACACTAACGATAGATAATTTTCCTTATTCTAGCTTATGTATGAATCCATGGTTTCACCCAACATTTAATGCATAGACAGTTTTATTGGCGCTGATCATTTTACAATATTATACAGCTATTCTTGACATGGTTGTCCAGTTGAAATAATGATTTAGCCAATAGAAACATCTGAGGATTTTTATTTTTCAAAAAAAAGATAAAATAAAATAATAATAACTCTCAACTTTTTCAATGGTTTCGTGTGATATATAAAAAGTATAATGCCCATATTACATTCTTTTTGTCGTATACATCTTATGTGAAAAAGAGCCAAATACCTAAAAAACACAATGAAGCCAATTATTTGCATAAAAAAGAAAGTAAACGCATTATGCTAATTAGGTTTCGCCTCCTTCTATATATCACATGATAATTAGAAATATCACCAAAATTGGTTGACTTTTTTTTTAATTTGAAATATTTTTTTTTTCACAAAAATATTATCATTTATATATACAAAACGTCATTTTTTCTCGCATATAAAGTACAAATGGATACTAACGTTCAAACTCGACAAGGTATAAAAAAAAACTGATGCAATATGTTTTTTTACGTTTGTGTAAAATTTCAGTTTTAAAAGTTGATAGAATTCCGGTATTCTTGGGACATCACATTTTCCTGCTTGTGATTCCTGATAAAAAACGTGGGTAACTCTGTTAGCAGGGAACAAAACTAAATCATAAAAGAGTCTTTCAAAACCAGGCCTGAGGTTCGAATTTAGACAAGAGCACGTGGTGATATTATTTTTAGCAAAAGTTTAAAAAAATCTACATATTTAAAATGTTTTTTTGCAGCTTTAACAAAAGATATAATTTTTAGCAGAATCTATTGTCGTTTGCGCAATATAAAATGCTGTACAAGTGTGGATCTCGGTTTCTAGACTCCATATGGTACTTTAAAATATTTGTAAATATTAAAGAGGAACAAATAGAAAGTTGGTTTAATGTCGTTATTTGCTTGTCAGCGGAAGGGGAACTTTTCAAAGGAGAAATGCATTTTTAAAAGCTCAAGAGAATTTGTTATAATGATTTTTAATCAATTTGAGACGTTATTCTTTTTATAGAAGACGTTTTTTTTTAATTATTCTAATAACTGCCATTTGAAAAGCAAATAATTAGTAAAGCGCGTAACTTTAATAATCAAATCCTAATTAATATTCTTTCTTTTTGTTTATAAGAGTTGAGTTTTCTTACATCATCAATACAATTATTTTTGTCAACCCACACTAGGTACGAAATACATACCTTATCTATTAAGTGTTGTCTAAACTTGACACATATGTATTGAATTTAGAAACTTATTATTGTATAAAAACATATTCTAAGAAAGGAAATATGACCGCTTATGTAAAAATATATCAAATATACAGGACACTAGCTTTTTAAGAACAAGTATTTGTAAGCATCAAACAAGACTCTTTGTGTGCAGGTAGGTTACCTAGGGGGATGCATGAAAACACCCCATTATAGGGTCATCAACTGCATTGTTGCCATGGCAACACCAAAGCTTTGTTCCCACCCCAGATCCATTTTTTGACCAAAAAATTTAGTCATTTGAAGCACAAATGTAAACAGACCGTTCTCCGTTACATTTTATTGATTCCTTTAGATATTTCTTGCAGTACTAGGTCCACCCATAGGCTTTACAACGAGCATCTTAAATCTGACTTGTTGTCGATATACGTAGAGAAATATTAGATGCAGTTGGAGGTGGTGTCCGCCATTTTGAACAAGTACCAAATCAGACCCAACTCATTTATTCATATCTCCTAAAGTGGAGTGAGTTGAAACTTGACATTACTAGCACAACTAAACCAAGGACTGATCTTTACGATTTGATAAAAATTTCATTGGGAACTAACATTGTTTGTATGTAGCAGCTCGATAAATTATGCTGATTTTTCGAAAATCCCTATAATTGCCTATATTGCAAGTGGAATTTATCAATTGCTAAAAACATCAAAACTAGTCAAACAGACACATAAATGTTCTTTAGTGTTCTATTTTATTGTTTATAGTTTTTACAATAGGTTCAAAGCAATGATTTCTGCATGATAATCAGTGTCTCTAGGCCTACCTAACTGAAGTTGCTCACTTTTGCATCGCTGACAATATATTGGTCGACTCTCGCAGTTTATACAAACATCCTAGCCAAAAAATTAATTAAAAATGCCCACACCGTCTCTTTAGATGTCTTTGCAGATAAAGTATATCCGTTTACAATGGATTCTGGTTGTTTTTTCATTCAAACATTCGTTGATGCCTTTGTCGTGTTTGTGAAAATGTCCAACTTTTTCCGGCAGTTCTGCTTAATTTTTTATATCAAATCATTACAAATTGTGCTGCAAATAATATTATCTTATTATACAGTCCTCTGCAGTCCAATTTTTAGAATCAAAGAAGCGAAAATATGTTTGTAAACTGAATTTTCGAATCGATGTTGTTTTGCTTCAGTAACCTAATTTTTAGGGTAAGAGCGCTGAACGCAAAGAGTGCATTTTAATCATTTGTCTTTTTTTTAAGATATTTTTTTGATATATTTATTTCTTTACTTACTTATTAATCTATTTATTAATTTTCCAATTTAACTACTTAATTATCTGTTGTGGTAAAAACATAAATTATACACAGTAAAAAGAAGAGAGTGCTTACTGGCATTTTGAACGTTAGTCCTTTGTCGGAGTAAATTATCTATCTATGTATTGGTTGTACCTATTTATCTATATTTTTCATATATTTCTTCATGTTTTCATTGATGTGTTTATTCATTCATTTATTAATTTTCTCATTTGTTTATTTGTTAAGTTATTCATTTATATATCTATGGTTGTCTATTTATTTATTTTGTCATTTACTCATCAATTTATTTATTTTTTATTTGTTTATTCACTGATTTATTTAATTATTTACTTGCTTAATGGTTTGTTTATTTGTGCGTTTATTTATTACTTTATTTAGTTTTCTTAGTAAATGTTTGTAAATTTACAAATAGATCTTCCGTTTTTGGAAATTTACGTAATTATTTATTTTCTATCTAATTCCGATTTATTAATTTATTGTGTTTTTTTATTTATTATTTTTATTGTATATTGATTTACTTTCATTCAATTTTATTTGCACTTTTCAGTCTCGTTTCAATTTCTTTACTGGGTCATATATGTGTATGTGCTTTCCTATATGTGTTTTTACTTTTGTTTTCACTCCATGCCCTTAAAAAGCTTTTATTGATGAAACTATATATTAAGTAAATTTCAATTACAGATTGAAAATAAGATGAATTTTGAATGGGCAATAAATAAACAAAAATTGAATCAATTAATGAATTAAAAAAATGAATAATCAATTAATCATTTTATGATTAATTAAACTTATTATTAAATTTGTTATTTTTTAACTATTCATTTTCTTATTTCTTATTTTTATTTATCAATTAATCTATCAATATATAAATATATATAATATTTCAAAGACCATTTTCTTTCTTCTGAAGTAATGAATAAAAATAAAATAAAAATTAATGAATAGAAAATAGAAAGGAAATTGCTAAAAATAATTAAACCAGGAAGGAATAAAGAAATTAATACAATAATAAACAAGTAAACAAACAAATTGATTGATTAAGAAACAAATGAATAAAAATTGATGAGTAAAAAATTTAATTAACAATAATATAAGAAAACTTGAATTTTTATCGCAGCGAAAATGTATAAATGATATCGTTTCCCACGACCATGCGACAACGAATCTATAGGAGTAAAAAACATTAACAAATAATAAGATAAATACATAAGATAAATACATAAATAGATAAATAGAATAGATAAATGAATAATGAACTAATTTATTTAAAAAAATAAGTAATTATATGAGTGAAATAGATAAGCGTTCAGCGGTGTTATCCAAAAGTGTAACAAAAGTGATTCGAAAGTGAGTTTAACAAACATAATGCAACTTCTTTGATTCTAAATACTTTCGTGTTTGGACTGCAAAGGATTGGATAATAAGATAAGACAGCTCACACTGCATTTGCAGCAACATTTGTAATAATTTGATCAAAAAAATTAAAAAAAGACTGTGAAAAGTTCGACATTTTCACAAACACGACAAAGACATCAATGAATGTTTGAATGAAAAAACAACCAGAATCCATTTAATTTAAAATGGATAGACTTCATCTGCAAAGACATCTAAAGAGACATTGTGGGCATTTTTAATGAATTTTTTTGGCCAGGATGTTTGGATAAACTGCGATGCAAAAGTGAGCAACTTCAGTGAGGTAGGCCTAGAGACACTGATTATCATGCAGAAATAATTGCTTTGAACCTATTGTAAAAACTATAAACAATAAAATAGAACACTAAAGAACATTTATGTGTCTGTTTGACTAGTTTTGATGTATTTGCAATTGATAAATTCCACTTGCAATATAGGCAATTATAGGGATTTTCGAAAAATCAGCATAATTTATTGAGCTGCTACATACAAACAATGTTAGTTCCCAATGAAATTTTTATCAAATCGTAAAGATCAGTCCTTGGTTTAGTTGTGCTAGTAATGTCAAGTTTCAACTCACTCCACTTTAGGAGATATGAATAAATGAGTTGGGTCTGATTTGGTACTTGTTCAAAATGGCGGACACCACTTCCAACTGCATCTAATATTTCTCTACGTATATCGACAACAAGTCAGATTTATGATGCTCGTTGTAAAGCCTATGGGTGGACCTAGTACTGCAAGAAATATCTAAAGGAATCAATAAAATGTAACGGAGAACGGTCTGTTTACATTTGTGCTTCAAATGACTAAATTTTTTGGTCAAAAAATGGATCTGGGGTGGGAACAAAGCTTTGGTGTTGCCATGGCAACAATGCAGTTGATGACCCTACAATGGGGTGTTTTCATGCATCCCCCTAGGTAACCTACCTGCACACAAAGTTTCAATGGGGCATGGCTTTTTTCATTTCCCACTTTGTTTGATGCTTACAAATACTTGTTCTTAAGGTTGTTACTTATTTTGTATTAATTTGATATTCAACTTCTATCTAAAACACAGAGCAAATAAAAAAAATGATGTAGTTATTATTGAGCGGTTGAAAGAAAATGAAGGAACGATACAGAAAATGAAAAAAAAAAGGAAAAAAAAAACAACAAAAGAAAAGAAAAGAAGAGAAGAAACATAGAAAGATAAATTCGATGAATGAAAAGTTAAAGAAAAAAGGAGATCAGTGGTGAGAAGATGATCGTGATTTTCAAAATATTAAAGAAAGTAGGAGACAATAAATGACAAAAGAAGAAGAAAAAGAAGAAGAATAAGAATACGGAAAAAGAGAATCATATACTAAAAGAACTTTGCATCTATTCCACGTCAACATAAAACTATATAGTTTGAATGAACAAATTAACTATGAATTAGCGATCACCATTACAAAGTGTTAATTTGTTGAATCAATATACATCCAACAGGCGTCTTATCAAGAAAGGGAAAACGAATAAAAGCCACGTTGCGACTTAAAAATATGCTCATCTCTAAGCGGCATTCATTGACACCAGCTATACATGTAACTCCCTTTCAATTAGTTGAAAATTTTATGAAATGAGAATTTTTTGACAAAACTTATAAAACTACAAATTAAAGAAAAATAACTTACCTTTTTCAGCGAATCGCGAATATTTATTTGATGAGCTAACAGTTAGTTCTCCAATATAGCTTATTACAAAGCAAAGAAACTTGAAATTCACGAGCCTCATGTTTCAATCCTTTTAACTGAAGTATTATAATGTAAAGAACAGTTATAACCCGAAGTTCAGTATTATTTGCATAAATTCCAAAACTCGCAGCAAGTAGCAATAGCAACTGACGAGTTAATGTTATGGCATCAATATAAACAAAACCAGGGATTAAGAACATTTTGTGTGTTTAATTCAACAACGTTTGCCAACATGTACACCGATCCCATGAGTCGGTCCCAGTTCGCCCTTTGTTGAACGGCTTTTCGCTCTCGGTGTCCGACTTATCATATTTACTACGTAAAACTGTGCCGATTGAAAGCCCCACAGATGGCGCTCTATTGTAAATTTCAACAAGGTGTAGTCAAGTTAAATTACGAAAAAAATTAAACAGAATCATGTATTTACTTTATTGGCTTCATTCAACAATAAAAATACAAGTTATCAATTGCGGGTGTTCAAAGTAATTGATAAGAACAAATTGGGAAAATAGTATAGATTTACAACTTCTTACCATATTACTGTAAAGTTTTCCACACATTTTTATTTCAATGCATCTCGTTCTTAAGGTAATTCCGTAGTTTTGCACTGCGCATAGTTCTGCGCATGTTTCAAAATTTTTGGTTTCAGGACTTTTATCATGTAATCTAGTCAAATTATGTTTGTAAAGTACTTTGAATAAAAAATTCGAAGAATTGCGATATTTTCGAGCGAGAAAACGCGATAATTTTGAAACTCGGCCCAGTCCTCTCTCGGAAAACCTGTTTTTTGACAATAATATGACGATATTTATCGCAATATTTCGCAAACTAGCTCGGTGACCTATGTATTTTATTTGATAAAATTATTTGTTATAACATAACATCAAATATATATAAAATTGAGCATAGGTCATCGGGCTAACTTTTGAGAAATTTCCAAAATACTTTCAGCTTAGGACTTTTTCGAATGAATTAGCAGCTCGTGCGCACGTTAGTATTTCGTCAATTTCTTCAAGATCACATATTTTTTATACATCTGTTCATGTTTTTTTAATAAAATTAAGTACAGACATTTGAACAAAACGCGAATTTTGCTCTTAAAAGACAAATTACTGTGTTTTTGTTCCGTTTCTCTGCCATTTTTGAGCTCATTTCTTTGCGTTCTCAAGTCACCAAAATGCATGAACTTTGAAGTCATATAGCACAAAAACGAAGTCCGTGATCCCCCTTTTTTATTGTATTTTCTGAAAGCTTTTCTCAAAATTGTTTGTTAGAACGAGTATAAAAAAATTTCATCGGGCAGTTATATTTCTACGGAATTACCTTAAAATTTCCTGTCACCTTTAGATCGATAGGCTCGTTCTTAAAATTTCCTGTCACCTTTAGATCGATAGGCCCTTGGATTATGCTTTCGTTCAGTGTCTCATCGAAACAGAGTCTCAGATTATTGATTACGGAGAATTACTTTACGGCGCATTGCGACATCACAGTTGAATATAGCTCATCAGGGACTCTACGGAAGTCATTTTAACCAGACATATCAAACTAAGACACTTTTTTGTGATTGGTAAGTCAAAACGGAAATAGAAAGCGCTGCTACGACATTGAGAAATGCTAAGAGAAAAATATCATATACAATTGGTAGGATTTTAACCCACGTCTTCGGTATTCTGTAAAGGGCATATGATATTTTTATTCTAGCATTTCTTTCATTACTGCACACTAAAAACTTCATAAATTACTTCTACAATAGGCGCATTTCCACTTTTCAGAATGAGGATCTCGGCAGTTTGATAGTAAATTTGATAAGTCGGATCCCCGAGAGCAAAAAGCCCGTTCAGCTGAAGAGAGCAAACTGGGACAGACTCAATGAATCAGTCTAGCGAACAGGATGAATTATGCTTTGAAATAAAGAGCCGTAATAGTTTACCGCGATATTTATCAACGTTCATAGCAGACTCTATCAGTTTGAATGAAAACGAATGTACAATAAGAGCTGTGCCTTGAAGAATTGTCAAGTGTTTTTCAAGACTTTGCAACAACATTTTCTTTAGATATTAGATATTAATCTTGACGCTGGATGAGAATGATGTGAATTCGAACCAAGGGGGAAGTGATGGATTTTGAAAAGTGTGATTCTTGGGGCTTGTCTTTTATTATTGTAAAAGAGACCTTAGTGTATATCTATCAGTTTCTTTGACTTACATACGTCCCACGTTTAGTGCCATATTTCTATAAATAGGCTTCATATAAGTCGGCAAAGTTTGAAAATTTCCGCCGCAAAAGCAACAATATTCGATGCAGCTGACATTGTATATATTAGTATATTTATCTGCGGATCGATAATAATAATTGATTAAATGTGGTCGTCTCAAACAATCCCATTCAAAATCGACCGCCCAGCTTCACCTAACGACCAGTTTTGAAAGTCACCACTTGGGTTCAAATGTATGTTTCGCACCATTATATGGGTGTTTTATTTCATTTTTTTATCTAGCTAGCCAGCGAGACGTCACCCGAAACTTAAACACCATACATATTTGCTAGAAATAATTTCCTAAGCTGTTTATGTTTAAGCCGGTTTTTTAAGTGATATATTCTTCTCTGCAGTTGGTCCCAAGTGTGATACTTTATTTTTTCGGTTCTTACAGTCCTTTAGATATTAAAATAACTTCAGAAATTGAAACAATACAGACAAAGGTTTATTATGCCTTTTTAGATGTAGATTAAAAACAGTTTTGTAATTTACATAGAAAAGCTATTCTGTAAGGGACAAAAGGGACGTTAGCTTACAGTGTCGTATTATTGTGGAGCTTTTTAATATACCTGAAGCGTTTTTCAATTAAATACATTTTTTTAACATATTAAGCTCGTAATTATTTATCTGATGAGTCGACCTTTTGTTGTGTTCATGAAAATCCCGTAAAATATATTTTTGTAGCGTAACACAGTTTGTAATTTTAGTAAGAAACAGTTATTAAACATAATTAAAAAAGTATTCAATTTTCCTTGCGTCTTTACACCGGGTCTTTATGTATTCTTTTAGAGAAGCACAGGGTACTAGTTGGTCGATAAGGGTGAGTGAAACAAAGTGTAATAATTTCATAATGAGATGTGCAATACACCAAAAACACAAAGGAATATGTCAAAAGAAAATGTTAGCAGCTTTAGCATGAAAGGTGTAATGGAGTTCAATACGCTAGGCAGTATTTTGAAAGGAGGGGGACGTAGAAGACCCTCGGTGACCGTGTTATCGCCAAAAAATATAGCAAATACCGCGGTCAGTTTGAAAATTGTCTTAATTTCCATATTCTTATGAGGAATAACACTGGAACCCCGCTGCAATGTTGGAATATCGTCGTCTGGGATCCTTTTAATTTTTTGGTAATATTGCATATTCAAACGCAAAATCCAGTATGTGAAGTAGAACCAAATACCGAAATACAGACGGAGACAAATTTGTAAGCTACATTTTTCATTAAAAGCTTTCGATGGACGTTGCCGCAGGCGATTTTTTTAAATGTCATTTTTTTGCGAGAAATTGCAGAATGACAATTAATCAAATAATACGCATTCAAAATGGATAGACAGCCATTGACGTTATATGTCTGATAACTTTGAAAAGGCACCTTTCACACCAAACCCGTATAAAAACTATGAAACTGTTGAGAATTTGCATGAAATTACTTGGGATTCATGTGAAATAGTGTTGACAGAAGGCCTACACGGATAATTAATGCGCTTTCAAATTTATGCCCGTCCGGCTGGTGTGGAGTTTGAGCAAGGCCTTTGGTTTAACAATGACAAAGGCAAAAAAAGACAAAAAGGCTGTATTAAAATGGCGCCATCGAAAAAGACAAACGCTGCCCTTTTTTGTTTGATATTATTGCAAGAATTCCTCAAAACAGTTTACAAAAAAGGAAAAAAAACACAAAGATTTATGAGCCCTTCAAAGTGGAAATTGATTAGTTACTCGAAATAAAAATCTTTCAAAAAAAAGCGGATCGAAGTTCTTAGGTTTTGTAGGGGTAATTATAATATATATTAAGAAATTGCTCAGTTTAAGAGCTCAAATGATATATATAGTTTATTGTTATAGTGAAAGTACTTGAAAATAAGAGTTGCTTTTGCAACAATTCCACTGAACCTACTTCAAAAACCAAGGTCTATGGACACTTACTTAAAAAAACGCGACAAGAAGAAATGCGGTAAGAACAGTCGAAAGGAATCATTGAGTTTGTAATTAACATTTAGAAGTGATCAGCAATAAAACATAAAAGCATTTCAATATTGTTGACTTCATAGGTCAATCGCAGACAGATATAGCTATAGGTTGTACATGAATTGTAGCAATACGTTCACATAAAGAGTTAAAAACGATGTTTACGCACAAATTCCTTTGATCTTGCATAATCCTATTTTTCTCGACATTTTTTTTTTAAATCAGTATATATACAAACAAGCCCAACTGCAATAATAGGCTAAATTTAACTTCTAGTGAAATGCATTGATATGGAAAGTTTACTATTTTTAAAATCAACGAATCAACACTGTACGTAAGCCAATTCATAGTTAAAAAATCGCTTTTTTTTATCCCGAATTCCTCACTTTCTTTTGTTGTTTGAAAGACAACAGAAGGCAAAACAACAGATTCGGGATAAAAGCGCATGCGCATTAAGAGCTGTTTGTTAACTATGAACTGATCTATATATAAACTAGCATTGGTTTTTAAATAATCCATTTTCTACAACAAAGGTTTCCCTGCTGCTAAGCTGTTATATTATAAGTCAAAGAACCATTTTGTACTCCCAGCGACTGATGTTAATTGGTTGTGAAATAAAAATAAGCCTTCAAATGTTGTTAGCCTAAATTTAAAGCTCTCTCTTTGCTCAAAAGTTGCTTACTTAACAATACTCCATAGACCGAATTTGTTTTACATCTTAGTCCCTGATGAGTAATGTTAAACTTGGTTCATCAAATCTTAAATCTTCTCTGAATTTATACAGTAGGTTTATGAGCTCGTTACAACCCTTGTACGCTTCCCTCCTCACATCCCCTCCTTTCACTGTGACGAAAGAGTTCGATTACCAACTTTTATCAAACAAAAGTAGGGGGGGGGGGTGGGGGGGTTCATCACAGGCTGTTTTTTTTAAATACATGCAACTCTTAGTTAGTAGCTTATCCACTCGATATGCGGAAAGCCGATATGTCGATTTTGCTTCCTGCCTATCAGTAGTCTCTAAGCCTTTCTGTTCTCAACACAGAATAACAATGAAAGGATAAAAATTATTTAAAACCAACTAGAAAATGGTCAAAAACTACAATGCTATAAGTTTAGCGAACATTTAAGAGTTTAAGATTATAGTCAATGACCGCTTTTTGCACTTTGAACGAGGCGGCATTCATTTGCATAAGCCTCGTTTTCACACGCTACAAGGCTGGGTCACCATAGTATCAGATTCGGCGTAACCAATTTAGCACGTTTTCCTCAGCTATGCTTTTTGAATAGCAAATAAAGTAAAAAAGCGTCAAATTCATTCCATTTTTACGGGCGAATTATTTGATCAAACATGTATTCTGCTAATAAGCGCGTACTTGTAACTTTAATAATCCAATCCCAATTGATATTCTTTCTTTTTTATTTATAAAAATGTTCAGTTTATTTTACATTATCAATAATCAATATTTTTTTTTCCTTTTCAGTTTATTCAAACTTACACTAGCTCACTTGACGCACATGTATTGAATTTATTAGAAACTTATTTTAGTATAAAGGCATATTTTAAGAAAGGGAATATGACAGCTTGTGCATAAATATATCAAATATAGAGCAAGCTAGCTTTTTAAAAGTTATTGTTTATTTTGTATTGATTTGCAATTTGACTTCTATCAAAAGTACAGGACAAATTGTAATAATTAATGTACCGTTAGAAGAAAATGGGACAAAAATGAAAAAAATACTGAGAAGCATGTGAAGGAAAATGAATTCATGATCAAAGGATGAAAAGTAAAAAAAAGAAGACCACGAAAAAGGAGATGATGATTGATCTTTATGATATTGACATGGATGAGTCTGAAAAAAAAACTGAAAAAATATAACATACTTAAAGTACAAGACTTGCGTCTACTGCAAGTCAACACTAATGAACAAATTAACCGGATGAATCATATCAGCGATCACCATTACAAAGTGTTAATTTGTTGAATCAATACATCTAACAGACGTCTTATCAAGAAAGGGAAAACGAATAAAAGCCACGTTGCAACTAAAAGAATATATTCAACTCTAAACGTTCATTGACACCAAATCCACTTGGAACCCCATTTCAATTAGTTGAAAATTACATGAAATGACAATTTTTTGACAAAACTTATAAAACTACAAGATAAAGAAGACTAACTTACCTTTTTTGGCGAATGGAGAATATTTATTGGTGGAAATTACAGTTACTTCTCCAATTTGGCTTATTACAAAGCAAAGAAACTTGAAACTGACGAGCCTCATGTTTCAATTCTTTTGACTGAAGTATTATAATGTAAAAAGAACAGTTATAACCCGAAGTTCAGAATTGTTTGTATAAATTCCAAAATTCGTGGTAACTAGTGCTAGCAACTGATGAGTTAATGTTATGGCACGAATATAAACAAATCCATTGATTACAAGTAAGAGGATTTAGTTTGTTATTCAATAACGTTTGCCAATAGGATGAATTATGCTTTTAACTAATGAACTGTGAAAGCATAGTTAATAGAGGGAGATGGTTAGTGTTATAAGTCTTTGTACTTTTTTATGCATGGCAGTGCCCAATCTTTTGTTTTAGCGTCGTTGTAGTCTTGCTGACTTTGGCTGAGTGAACAGACTGAAATCTTTCTCTAGGCTTCTAGTTTTAAATGACTAAATATTTCCGATACTTATTTGAACATTTCTCATTATAATCATGTAGTTATTTTGCAATTATTTTAGTTATTTTGCAATTTCAGATGTGAAAAAATCAAAATTGTGCACAATCACAATCCGCTGAAAATCAAAAGTGAAACAAACACATATAACCATTCGTTTCCTAACCATCTCCCTAGTATGGTGGCCCATCGTTCTCATAGTAAATTTACATATAAATCATTAAAAAAAGAAGAAAAACATTAAATTAAAAACAAAAAATAATAAATAAAAAAAAATAAAAAGTAATTTTCAAAAAAAAAAAAAAAAAAAAAATTAAAAAAAATTCATTAAAAAAATTCATTTTCAAAAAAAAAATAAATAAATAAATAAAATAAAATAAAATAAAAAAATAAAAAAACATTTCATTTAAAAAAAAAGACATTTCATTTTCAAAAATAAAAAATAAAAAAAACATTTCAAAAAAAAAGAAAAAAGAAAGAAAAAAAATTAAAAAAAAATTCATTTTCAAAAAAATAATAATAATAAAAAAATTAAAATAAAAAAAACATTTCATTTTCAAAAAAAAAAAAAAAAAATTAATTTTCAAAAAAAAAAAAAAAAAAAAAAATTAATTAAAAAAAAAATTAACTACAAAAAAAAAAACAAATAAACATTTGAATTCAAAAAAAAAAAAAAAAAAAATCATTAAAAAAAAAAAAAAAAAATCAAGACATTTGATTTTCAATTTCATTTTCAAAATCAAATGTTGTCGGCGGCCCAGCGTTCTCATAGCCAGCAATGTTTGCGTACAGCGGTCGAAGTTTCAAATCAAAGATGGCGGGTTCGTCAAGCATCAGAAACAGTGATTGGGAAGGTGACGAGCAGCTTAAAACAGACCTACAGCGCTACGTATCACACAAAATTTAAAGCGAAGTGAAATTTTTGACTTTGGTCGTTTGGTTCTTCCTGAATACGCTTAGAGTCTAGTTACTTTATCGCGAAGAATTTCTTTTTATGGTATTTCGTATATCAACAACGTAACTACGACACCGATCTCCGTGTTGTGCGCCAAGAACTAGAAGCCCAGGGCAATTGCTTGGTTATCGCGCCATGCACAAAAAGCTTAGCGAACAGCATAACCTTGCTGTACCACGTAACGTAGTGCACGACATTATGTTGGATGTTGATCCAGACTGACTTGAGCGTCGCGGGAATGTTGAACACAAGAAACGACGACGAGGTGCAACAGGCCCTTTTACTTGTTTTACTGTAATTTACGAAAGGAAATAAAACTAAATGTGTAAAATAAGCAATAAAACGAAATTAAACGAAATAAAACAAAATCTGTAAAGCACGAAATATATTTTTATCATTTTTTATAACTTTGTTGACCCTAGGTTCATTAAATCAATCGTTGTGATGAGGTTTCAAAATATTATAAGTAAACTTTAATACTCATCAGAAATCCCCATGTTAAATATTCGAAGCTTGCAATATGATACTGAGCTAAGATCTAGATATTGTTGGGTTGATAATAATAAACAAACATTTTATTAGCGAGTTATTAGAATACTAGTTTACATTGGGTTGAATAAATATGGAGACACTGAATCGGTCATTCAAAACATGCCACTCGCGAGATGATGTCGTGTTGTTTTTTATCCCGCGACTGGTTTTACCTAAAAAATTCTGTGAATGAAAAAAATATTCACATTGCCAACTTTAATACTTCAGGTAGCTTTTACTTCACAGCTTTCTATCCAACATATTTGAGTCTGCATTTAGTCCTGACAACCCATGCAAGACTGATTGAGCATCTTGGACGTGACCGGCCATCGCAGACATCAATCCACAACTCTTCGACATGCAAACAAGCACTCGTAATACGAAAATATCTCCGTGTTTCTTAAATTAGTGTTCTAATAAGTCGCTAATAAAATGTTTGTTTATTATTATCAACCCAACAATATTTCAGCTCAGTATCATATTATAGGCTTCGAATATTTAACATGGTGTTTTCTGATGAGTAAGTTTATTTATAATATTTTGAAACCTCGTCGGCATCGATTGATTTAATCAGCCTAGGGTCAACGAAGTTCTAAAAAAATATAAAAAAATTGCTTTATTTCGTATTTTACACATTTAGTTTTATTTCGTTTCGTTTCGTGAATTACAGTAAGACAAGTAAAAGTGCCTGTTGCACCTCGTCGTCGTTACTTGTGTCCAACAGCAAGGTTATGCTGTTCGCTAAGCTGTTCTGGGCTTCTAGTTCTTGAATTGGCGGACAACACGGAGATCGGTGTCGTAGTTACGTTGTTGATATACGAAATACCATAAAAAGAAATTCTTCGCGATAAAGTACCTAGACTCTAAGCGTATTCAGGAAGAACCAAACGACCAAAGTCAAAAATTTCACTTCGCTTTAAATTTTGTGTGATACGTAGCGCTGTAGGTCTGTTTTAAGCTGCTCGTCACCTTCCCAATCGCTGTTTCTGATGCTTGAAGAACACGCCATCTTTGATTTGAAACTTCGACCGCTGTACGCAAACATTGCTGGCTATGAGAACGCTGGGCCGCCGACAACATTTGATTTTGAAAATGAAATTGAAAATCAAATGTCTTGATTTTTTTTTTTTTTTTTTTTTTTTTTGAAAATGAATTTTTTTTTTTTTTTTTTTTTGAAATCAAATGTTTTTTTTTTGTAGTTAATTTTTTCTTTAATTAATTTTTTTTTTTTTTTAAATGATTTTTTTTTTTTTTTTTTTTTGAAAATTAATTTTTTTTTTTTTGAAAATTAAATGTTTTTTTTATTTTATTTTATTTTATTATTATTATTTTTTTGAAAATGAATTTTTTTTTAAATTTTTTTTCTTTCTTTTTTCTTTTTTTTAAAATTTTATTTTTATTTTTTTTTGAAAATGAAATGTCTTTTTTTTTAAATGAAATGTTTTTTTATTTTTTTATTTTATTTTATTTATTTATCTATTTCTTTTTTTGAAAATGAATTTTTTTTAATGAATTTTTTTAATTTTTTTTTTTTTTTTTTTTGAAAATTATTTTTTATTTTTTTTTATTTATTATTTTTTGTTTTTAATTTAATGTTTTTCTTCTTTTTTTAATGATTTATATGTAAATTTACTATGAGAACGATGGGCCACCATACCCTAGTATTAAATAATTATTTTTTCGCCGATTTTTACAATCGGTTAAATATTAAGATTAATAGAAAGCTTTTAAACAAAAAAGATGCTTTTCAGATGTAAATTTTACTGTTTTCTAACTGATGAGAATAGTAAAATTTTTATATCAATGCATTAATTAGTCATTTTTAAAATTCAACCTACGATTGTAGGTGGGTGTCTATATACCTATTCCAAAAAATTGTTTTGGAGAATTAAAAATAAAAGAATACTGAAGACTGAAAGACGTTTTTGTGGGCAAAAAATTTTAAATCTTTCTGTGAATGTATCGCCGCAATTCATGTACAAACTATAAATTATCTGTCTGTGTGGACCTTTATTGAAGTCAGCTGCATTATTTATTCGCTGATTCTTTCTCAACGTTTTAAACTGTAATTCCACGTCAGGCACGGAGCAGGCTAAAATGGCCGGGGTTGGGTGTGACAATTTTACTTTGTCTAGCATATCTTCGGAGATAGGTATGCAATAGGAGTGAAACTTTGGGAACTGGTGGATACCATGGAGTACTTTATTTTGTATTATAGCAAACGGTTTTATGACATCACTGTGACGTCACTAAAAATTGTTACATATGACACTGAAATTAAGAACAGTTTAAAACGTCTAAAATCATGCACAGCTGTAACGAGTGTTTGATGCAAAGAAAAATGATACCATTTTTGTCTTGATGTGATAAGTGGTTGCTGAGTTATTAACGTTTTTAAATCTTTGATGACGTCATAATTGTGACGTCAGATTAGAGTTATTTAAAGCTATTAAAGCGTATTAGAGTTCATTGAGAATCATCAATGTACCCATTGAAACTAGTTGAATGTTTTTCTTAGTGCTTCTGCCCAAAATTCTATATGCAGGCCATGATTAGCAATATTTCAAATACTTGATGACGTCATTTTGACGTAATTGAAAATGTTCAAAAATTCAATTTCATATTTCTCGCGTTTGAGACAAAATATCAAAAATCTAAAAAGAACAAGTTTTTAGGCTGCATTCACTCTATTGACATGCAGAAAATAACCAAAAACAGTGTTGAAGCAAAAAAGTTAAAACAGACAGTTTTTTTCTATATTTTGCTTAAATATTTTTGATCAATTTTTATTAAGGGGATTTATAAAAACAATAGTTCCTTTTAACTGTTTTGTCTCTCAATCAATTTTAGTTATTTTCTGCATATCAATAGAGTGACTGAAGCCTAGAAACTTGTTCTTTTTAGATTTTTAATATTTTGTCTCAAATGTGAGAAATACGAAATTGAATTTTTAGGCATATTCAAATACGTCAAAATGACGTCATCAAACATTAAAAATATTGCCAATCATGTCATGCATGTAGATTTTTGGGCAGAATGACTGAGCAAAACGTTCAGTTAGCTGTATGAGATACATTGATGATTCTCAATGACTTCTAATAGCTTTTAATAGCTTTAAATAACTCTAAACTGACGTCACAATTATGACGTCATCAAAGACTTAAAAACGTTAATAACTCAGCAACCACTTATCACATCAAGACAAAAATGGTATCATTTTTCTTTGCATCAAACACTTGTTACAACTGTGCATGATTTAAGACGCTTTAAACTGTTCTTAATTTCAGTGTCATATGTAACAATTTTTAGTGACGTCACAATGACGTCATAACGACTTTCATTATAAAACAAAATGGAGTACTACATGATATCCACCACCTCCCAAAGTTTCTTTCCGATTTCACACATCTTTCCGAAGATATGTTAGAAAGAGTTAATCTGTCACACCAAACCCCGGCCATTTTAGCCTCGTCTGTGCCCTACGTGTTCGTGATTCATTTCGATTGTTCTATCACATCAACGTTTTCTGAAGTAACAGTACCAAGTGCAAATTTATAGGCCTCGGTTTTTCGGAACCTTATCAATGGAATTGTTTTAATACCGACTCTTATTTTTAAGTACGTACACTATAGCAATAACCTATATATCATTTTAAAGCTCTCAAACTGAGCAATTTGTTAATATAGGTTTAATTACCCCTACACACAACCTATAAACGTTGATCCGCTCTTTTTCGGGTTAATTGTTTTCCACTTTGGAGTGCTTATAAATCTTTGGGTTTTTATGCTTTTTCTTTAAGAAACTGTTTTCAGCGTTTACTCGTAATAAACGAGCTAAAAAAAGCAGTGTTTGTTTGTTCTTTTTTGTTGTTGTTGTTTTTTTTTGGCGGCGTGCCTATTTGATACTGTCCATTGCCTTTGTCGTTGCTTAACCATAACCGCGACACGGGAAACGGATAAATTAGACAACGGTTTAATCATCCGCTTATCCCTCTTTCCATACTGTTACACATGAGTCCCGAATAATTTTATGTAAACCCTTTTCCAGTTTTATTTATTATAAAGTTTTGGTGTGAAAGGTGCCTTTTCATATTGATTTATTTTTATTATATATGGAGATAGCGTCCATGCCCGCCCAAGTGAAAAAAAGCTGAATGCAACACATCGATTAATTGTCATAGCGTAAATAGATGCTCTCAAAAACATGACTCCGGAAAGGTCAACCGAAAGCTTTTGATTTAAAAATGTACTTTATATATATAAAAAAAACGTTTTTTTTAATACATGCTTTAATTACAATTAGTACAACATCGTTTATTTTAAGCTGTTCACGTTCTTTTGACATATTTTCCACACATCTCTGTCCGGCACTTCAATTCTTACACTTCGTTTAGTTCACGCTTATTGACCAACGTATGCTCTCACCACGTACATTTTGACATACTAAAATTAAATACTTTGGAGCATAGTTGGGATCTCATTTTTTTAGTAAATAGAGAGAAAAACTTGGAAAAGATTTATCACTCAAAGTACGAGCGAGAACGGTAGTGCAATGCTGTGTGTTTCGTCGAACTGCACGTATCGATAACAATGCTGAATTCGGTCTTCAAATTCGCTTTTTTAAGTAGACATTTTAGAGATTTGCAAACTTTCACACATATGAGAGTTTGTAAGGTGCATTTTGGTGTAACAGTTTGCCAAATATTTTTGCATTTGAGTGCACAGACAGTATGTATTTTTCGCCGTAAAATACAGTAAACTCGCGTCCCTTCCCATAAACTAGCCTGGGTTTTTAAATAATCTATTTCTACAACAATGACCGCCTGTTGTTACATAATAAGTCAATGAACTATTTTATAGCAAGCGGCTGATGTTAAGAATAACATCTCTGTCTTTAACAACAAAGCATCGGTGTCAAAAACATTAATAAATTGTAATTTCTTTCATATAAATTGCTATTTTTAGGATTTAGCTATAAGATGCTTTAGGTGTTCTTGACAAAGAATTAATAAATAAATAAATAAGTAAAAGATTGATAAATAATTTAATTTCAATTGAGATGGAGGCTCATTCTTACTACCCCTACATTAATTATTTTGCACGCAGCTGTGAATACATGTTGATCGCGAAGACAGTCAAATAGCCAATCCCCCTGTGTGAAGTGAATGAGTGTGAATTAAATAGGCTCCTCGGAGATAGATAACTGCGAAAATATGTTTATTTATTTATTTTTCTTCTTTTGCGGGGTGGAGTGGGGTGGGTTTAGTAGTGTGAATATGGATTATGATCGATAAGAACCCCGTACAGGCCAAGACCTCATTTACCTTTAATATGTATTCTTGATATTTGTAAGTATCAAAAGCATCAACAATTAGCGAGCAATTGGCTAGGAAAGGTATAAAATTACTTACAATAACGAAAAAAAGTATATATATATACCATATATACATAGCAAAATGCAAATAATAATTGTAATAAATGGTTAAATGAGTGAATGACCTAATGACTCAATGATTCAAAGACTGAATGACGAAATTATTGAATCACGCACGCAATGACCCAATGACCACTTTTAATGACTAGCTGCATGAATGGATGATTGAATACAACTCACAAAATTAAGTTTCATGCTGTGCCTTTAATATGAAGGTATATAATAAGACAAATTGACTAGCAGTATAACAGGAGGACCAGGCCAATTTCCCGTGGCTTATATATTGATCGATGGTTCGCGAGTTCGAGCCGCAAAAAATCACTAAAAATAATTTTCAGTCTTTTTTTTCACATTTTTCTTCTTGTTTTGATATGAAATCCCCTGAAAATAACGTTTTTATGAAAATTAAAAAATGCTGGGGTATAAAAATATAGAAGCGTGTTTAACTTTTTTCATTTCCAGAAAAAAAAGTTATTTACAACAAGGGAATTTTTAATTGATTTCTATGGGGCTCGAACTCGCGACCCATCGCTTAATAAGCCACAGGGAATTGGCCTGGTCCGCCTGCACCAGTATCAACTGTTGTAGCGTGTCAAAGCATGCAGCCTATGCTATGTTTATTTCAATCTTTTAAATATAGCTAGTGCTACCTCTCCACACGTGGGGCGCCGTTATAAACATTAATATCTTTTAAAATTAAAAAAGGTTCATTTTAATTAAAAATAAAGATGCCGAGCGTTTTCCTTCGGATTTTTTTTCATACGGACTCCCTTCCTAATACGATTATACATGATTCATTCAAATACATTACGTACTATTCGTAAATAAAGGTTTCGAACCGAGTTATGAAAAATTCAAGCTGAACTTATCCTTTCTGGAATGATGAATTGTGAAATAATATAGGCTTTACTACTGACACACTCAAAAATTGCAGCCGCGCAGGCTGGCATAGAATTTCAACTTTCGTCTCTTATTAGATGAAGAATACAGCTATTCTTGAAAAGGTTGTCCAGTTGAAATGCTGATTTAGCGAATATAGTCATTTGCATATATCAAGTTTGCAGTTTTCTTATTTTAAATACAAAATCAACCAATAACATACCAAATTAGGGATGTGCTGATTATTGTAGAGTGTCAAATGAAAAAAAAAAAAAAAAAAAAACATGCGTACGTGAAATACACTACTTAAGAGAAACTCTCGTTCTCCTCATCATCAAGAACAAACAAACCATCGTGATTTCTATTTATTGGGTCTAGCGGAATCCTTTCTCTTTCATGGTTCTCTTTCATCATTTGACTGTAAAAAACAGATTGTATTAATTTTATTATCATTCCTCAATCCCAAACAGGTAACGCTGGTGTTTAGGTCCTTTTGGTTTCGTTCAATCACGGGCTAAGGATTCTCCTTGCTTCGAGTCGTGAGAAATGTTTAATAACAACCTAAATACTCTTGTTGAATGCTTAAAAAAACACTTCATAAATCACCTTATACTCACATTTAATTTGCGTGTTTTTATTCTTCCAAATACGACAATATTTAGCTGGTTTACAATCCCATTCCATAACTCGTTATGACCGAACGTTATCGAGCGAAAAAATCTGCTGAGCCTGCAATAAAATGACCGCATCGACACAGGAAGCCCTCTCCTAAAAAAAAACTTTATGCTAATAATCACAGGGTAAGCCCAAAGTGAAAATCCATCGTTCAATGCTTGTTAGGAGCTGATGACGCGTTATGACCATATAAGGTTACTACCCTGGCTCCTTCATCTATATAAGATAACTACCCTGGTTCCTTGAATAAGTAATAAGCTCAATAAAATATTTCAAGCAAATTTTTGAATTTTACGGGCGAAGGGCGATTTTATACGCTAAATTCTAGAATAAAAACATGCTGCTTTTTTAAATGTTACGCCGGTTAGACTTAGCTGCAAACATAGAAAAGCTAATCTAAAGTCGTTTTTGTTTTCATTTATAGATAAAACGCCAAATCGAAATTTTATTTCGGATCGGTAAGTTATGTTGAAATATTTTGTACGAACAGCTACATACGTTGACTGTTGTAACGGCTTTCAGTTAAGCAACTGTTTTGTTTTTAGCTTAAGGACAAATCAAACCTTTTTTACGCTGGCTAAGAATCCGAGGAGATAGTAAAAATTAATGAATTTGAAATTATATTAAATGTAGAGATTTTAATTATTTACAATAGATTTACAATTTACAATATTTGGTTGAATGAGAGGCACTTCAATGACGTAGCAACTCATAACGCGCTCTGTGCCAGTTGAACTGATCACGTCGTGTCAAATCGACGATTTTCATTGGTGGAGAGGAGGGTAACGCCCACTTTGGGCCTACCCTTGGGTTACTTAGTATTAGACTAACGATTTTCTTTCGGTAGGGCTTCCTGTGTCGATGCGGTCATTTTATTGCAGGCTCAGCACATTTTTTTCGTTCGATAACGTTCGGACATAACGAGTTATGAAATGGGATTGTAAACCAGCTAAATATTGTCGTATTTGGAAGAATAAAAATACGCAAATTAAATGTGAGTATAAGGTGATTTATGAAGTGTTTTTTTAGCATTCAACAAGAGTATTTTGGTTGTTATTAAACATTTCTCACGACTCGAAGCAAGGAGAATCCTAAAGCCCGTGGTTCAATGCACGTTGACCGAAACCAATTTTTAAACCCTCTATCTGCATGAAAAAAAGTCATCGTGTTTTTAAATAATGATGATCATGATAGTTCTATTCTGTTTTTAAAGATTTTTTTTCAAAATTAAAAGAGCTTTACTCATGAATGTTCGAAACTTACCTGCGCCATCGGTAAACGATTATGGGTAATACGATAAATACAAAAATAACAGCAATTACAGCTGCAGGACCAAATATCAATGCATATTCTAATGCTTCCTTAGTTTCTGTTAAGTTAATCAAGAAATCACTCAATGAATTAATAAATCAATAACTAGACATAATAAAAATAGTCAACGAAAAATAGTTTATCAATTGATCATTCTGGTAATGAAGTCAGTATGCAGCCCATTATCTTAACTAATATCCGTGTGACGTGGGCAGCTGTGCTACATGGTTTAAATTTCATACAGTTTTAATTTAAACTGAAAAAAGTGCAAGTCTGTCTATGATTTTTGATTATGAAGTTCTTGTTTGACGAAGACAATGGCTCGAAAATTTACACAGTGTTTCGAAATCATTGGATGTCATTATCAAGTAACGGGAATTATTGTCTTGTGCATAATCCTTTCGAGTCATACATACTTGAACATTGTTCTTTCGACGTTGCTCCCGTAACCCCATCAGTAGAATGCCACTCAGGACATTTAGCACAAGTTGGCTTCCCCTCTTTGTCCTGGTAGTATCCAATTGGACAGGGTAGACAATCTAATTGGTGCTGTGCATGCGTACCAGGTGGACAGGCAACTTGTAAAAATATGAAAATTATATTCAGATACTAGTAAATGTAGCATTTCTAATCTACAAAAAGACAATGCACATTGTAATTACAAAAATCAATAGAGAACATCTCACATCTCATTTCAAATAATCAATATGAAGATTAAAGCGTTTGGCTACGTCTTCTCTAACCCGGATAAATGTGAAAACGCAACTTTATTTATCAGGTTATGCCTTCCGTCCACACTAAAACGCATGAATTCAAAAAAATGTTATGCCAATTCTGTTGTTTAACGAGCAATCTTTGTCACGGTATCGGAGCAAAAGTTACGTTTTTAAATTTATCCGTCATAGTGTAGCCATAGTGTAGCCAGGGTGTTTGTTATATTTTTTTCAGTTTGCATAATCAAACAACTAAATACAAAAAAAAAATAAAAAACATGATCTCATCTATTTTTTTAATAAGCGTTCTAGAAAGCCTTTTGAAAGCATGACAATAAGTATTGACTTAATACAATCTTTGTTTCCACTACGTAAAAATTCCATAATAACCAAGCTTTCGGAGAGTAAACTGCAACTTGCAATTATTGATATCAAGAAATTACAACGTTTTGATGCAGTCTTGCATCATCACGAGGATCAAGTGAACTTTAAGTAGTATATAAAATATGAGCAGCTGATCTTTGTGTAATATATACAGTATGAGCGACCGATCTGTATGGAGTATACAATGTCGAGCCGAACACGAGACATTTTATATTCCATACAGATCAGATGCGAATATTGTATATTACTTATGAAATGTCTAGATTAATGCTGCTATTCTAGATTAATATTTTTGAAATTAGATTTAATTTGGCCGAGATATTTTAAGCTAAACCTTATGCAAATCAGGACGATTTCTGTATTAGATATACAGATGCCTTCACGGTAGTGATTTTCTTTTGTTAGGGGTTCATTTTTTTCATGAATTTTATTATTGGATTTAAAAAAGTCTGAATGAAATTAATGAAGGGGAGAACATTACAATATCATAGCCATGACCGAGTTTTTATATCAGCAAGAGCCTAGAGTGGTCCTGATTTGCGTACAACTTGAACTTAAATTTTCTCCAATATATAAATATATATATATTTGTTGTTGTTTCTTGTTGAATATTTCATGGAAATATAATTTGGGAAATTATTTTTCTAAGCAATATAGAATATTCGCAACTGATCTTTATGAGGTTTTTTATTTTATACATTACATAATTTGCATCCTCGTAAAATTTTTCTGGTTACTTACCACAAAATCTCGGGTCATAAGCCACTACAAATCCTTTTTTACATATGTATTTTGGTTTATCAAAATCTGTAAGAAATGGTATGACCGCTTCTACAGTTTTACCATTTACTGTCATTGTAAATATCCCTGTAATAACCCCAATATTCAGATAAAACTCAACAGCGCTCGCAATTTCTTTAGCAGTGAAGTTCCCCCAATCTCTGTAAAGCAGCACAAAGACTACCTCAATGTTCTGTTTGGATGATCTCTTAGAACGATTATCACTGCATTCTGGAATTACAAACTTTGAAATCTTGCAAGGACCATGAAAGAAACATCCAGAGTGTTCTATAACTTCGATAGATTTGAAGAGACTTTGTTTGAAACTCGACTCTATCTGTTGGTGGCCGTCGTCTGTTTTGCAAAGAACTGGGTCCAAAGGAAAAAGCATTGAGTAGCTGCGCAAGATTTCAACAGGCTCACTGCTACCTATATGAATAGACAATTGACTAAATCAGTTTCAAAATGTACGTTGTGACAATTTTGTAGCGCCACACTCAATTGTGGAAAATATAACTACAAAACAGAGACCAGGAAACATTGTGTACTTTTGAACATTTCGTTTCTATTGTCTTTGCAGATTTAACTAAATATTTTGCTTACTATTATTTCGTAACAAACTTATTTCACGAAACGTTATCGCCATTTCAAATTTTTAATAAAAAATTGTACTCACTTAAACATTTTGGTTTCTCTATCTTTTTCTTTCCGTCCAATAGCCAGTTCGTCTGAGGGCCACATGAGTAAGTTGTAATGGCATTGTGTTTAAAACTGTAATTTTCGTCGCACTTTAGAAAAATCACCACTTTACCTTCAAAGCTCTCAATTAATACCTTGCCATTCTTTAGTGTACCAAAATGTGGACATTCTATAAGGAAGGTTATCAACATCATTAACTGTGTGGGAATGCTCAAAATTTTGATGCAAATAAAATAAACGTTTAGGGTCAGGGTTTCGTGCGTGCACGATACTCTCCTCACTGACGGCTGGGCGTACCCAGAGCCTTTGTTCTTTTTGACCAGCGTCGATAAACGTAAGAGGGGAAACGGTATTTTTATCGGATTCTGACTGGCTCTCGAGAAGACAATGGAATCTAAAGTTAATCCAAAAATTGCAGGAATCCAGCCACAAATGTTACTTTAACACCAATCTTTATTGTTGAGCAACAGCAAAAGTAAAGTTTTCGATTAATTTGAGCAATATTTTAGGTTAACTATAAATCTCAACATTTCAAAAGTAAAAGCCAACACAGGAAACCCAACGATGTTTATCGGTGTTTTGTTCGTTGCTCATTTTTTAAACAAAAATTCAACTTTTCTCTTCTCTAGAGCAAAGGAAATCGGCTTAACCAATTTTGAATTATGGCCGTGCGCAATAGTGGCAGGGACTGCAAAATCAGAGCTGAAAATTCCGTTTCCCCTCTTCTCTTTTACTCTTACATTTCTCGACGATGGTTAAGAGAAACGATGGCACTGTGTACGAGATTGGCTATGCGCATAAGATGAAAATCATGTCGCTCATCTCCGTGACAAGAAACGTAATTAGCATATGTACACGGATTCAGAAGTGAAACTTGCAGTAAACACATTATTAAAATACTGGTTTATTACGAAAGCACGATATGCAGACTTGATTGTAGCACGCGATTTATTCTCATTCATCGATAGAACATGTGATCTTGCGCAACAAAGGCCGACAGATCGCGACGAGCTCCAAGTTGACGTTATCTGTCACACTGTAACAGTTTAGAGACTAAATCAACTCAAATTACTAAACAACAACTAAATCATTATTTTATGTTAAAGAGAAACGATGACACTATTCTAAAACTGGAGCCATGAAATGATATGTTTTTGTAATGTTGACAAATGAAAGATGTCAAACACTTGACAATGAAATTCACATATAAACATTGAAAATACAATGTTAAATTACTGCTATTATTAAGCAAAACGTACTTGAACATTTTTGCCCATTCATTTAGAAATATTCTAGTGATCTTCTCAGTCTTCCATTGTCGACTGAGGCTTCTGATAGATGAGATATTTATGCAATTAACGATAGTTTTTCTGCTTAGTACTCACTCTTGCAGTGACGAGCAGCTCGTTAAATTTGAACAGTACATAAAATCACCTATTAACTACGTTAGAAATGCATTCTTTGGATTATTTACGACCGATCCAGTAAACTGTTACCGAAAATTAAACAAGCGTAACTGTTTGCAATATCGGCGATTTTCCAGAGTCAGATGGTAGATTTACAAACACACTATTACCAAGCACGATATCCTTTTGACGCCTCGGGTTGAACACCCTTGAATGTACTAAAATTAAATGACAGCATTTGAACACATATTTTTAATTTTTAATTTAATAATTTATACCCCTTGATTTTCGAGGGGCAACTTGCTGATTGACTGAAAAGAACAAAGACAGACTCATGCGCCCAGCCGTCATTTGGGAGAGTATCTCAGGCGCACTAAACCCGGACTGCTAGAGACTGAGCCTAGTTAGGAGCTTGAAAAAAAGATATTTTATAGTTTATTTAAAAACCATTTCCTTCTAGAATATGACTTTTTTTAAATCAAAATACCAAAGTTTACACATAGTCATTTGTCATCAAATTACCTTGATCTTTGCGAGTCAGTTTTTGCTCACAATGTCGTCCATAATATCCCTTTCTACATTTACATCGATAAGATGCTATATAGTCTACACAATGGCCATTGACACATGGATTAGAACCACAGTCATTAATATTTACATCACAGAGTTTGCCAGTGAATCCTTTTTTGCAGGTGCAAACCATATCATTACCAGTTTTATGGCACTTGACATAGTGGGAACAGTTTTGCTTGCACAATTCCAAGGCTATAAAAGAATAAATAATGTGCTAGTTTATGTATTTATAGTTTGCTTGATGAGTTCACTGTTCTTGAGTTTGTTTTTGTTGCTTTTATTTTGTGTGTGTGTGTGTATTTTTATATAACAGCAATATGGGAGCGGAAAAATAAAATCACAAACGGAAATAAAATCGTCAAAAAGTAAAAATGCGGCTAAAAATGAAAGTAGAAAGGTTGTTATCTCGTTCGGTGTGGGCGGGATGGTGTTGACATGAATCTCTCTCTGTTATCGGCCGTGCGTGACAGTAGGAGGACACATAGACGGCGCTCGCTTTCCCGTCGAACTTAGGGGCCGGTCGCACCTCGAAACAATTTCAGAACAATTCTGTTTTGTTTAGTGCAAACGGTCAAAAATCTGTCATCATCGTACCGATACAAGTGCGACCGATTTGTGTACTGAATTTGTGTTTCACTTCAAAAGATGCCGATGTACTGCAGCAGTTTTCTTGTTCATTAAATAAAAAGGTGAGAAAGGTGTCAATTACTTTGCGTAGCAACCACTTGATGCTGACTCAAAGACTACGTTCGTAGACTCTGATCGCGAAGGTGCAAGAGTGCAAGAGTGCAATGAATCCAAACAATTATTTTAACTTTTATTATCAATACCAGCCAGTAATTTCATGAAGGCGCTACAACGAAGGCCAATATACACCTAATGTGTCGGGGACATTGCAAACTCTAACTACTCCGAACAACGTCAGCATAAACGTAGAAGCCACAAGAACATTCGGGGTTGTCTAGTCCAGAAACGTCTTCAAACATTTCAAATAAAAAAGGCAACTCAAAGATGGTCCGAGTAGGAGGGAAAACGGTTGATATGTCAAGTACTTTGTGAGCAATTGTTTCGATAGTGCGACCGCAAAAAACTTTTAACGCAATTGTTTCACAACAGTTTTGCTCGTAGATTGTACTGACCATGTTGAGTACAAATAAAAAAATTGTATCAAGTGAGACCGGTGCCTTAGGACGTGTTCTAAGCAGAATCCAATGAATTGTTTTTTGTGCTGTAGAGTAAGTTTGGTGTGTACTATTCGCTAGTCCAGCCGTGAAATATTCTTTAGTTTTCACTTGAAGCTTTCGTACTTTATTCGAGGAATGAATGTTTGATATTGACTGGCTTGAGGATCCAGTCGCCAAAACTTGTCGATCTGCAATCGAGAAAGATTATCACCTATGCTATTGTCAACTCCGACAATATGCTCAACGCGTAGCAGGATATTGTGCGCAGCACAGACATAGAACAAATAACGCACAAGAGACATAATGTGATTGCATTTGCTTATCCCTGTTGAGAGAATACGAACGACTGACATATTGTCACAATGAAATGGAATATGTTTTGATGATAACTCATAAGCCCATGCTGTTAGTGCTGCACAAATTGGGTATAATTATTTGGAGGCAATTGAGCTAGTCATTGGGATTTTGTGACTTGCAAACGTGGTCATCAACCAGCTGTCTCCCTTGAAATAGGCGCCGAAGGCGTAGCGACAAGCATCAGTGTACAACTGTAAAGTCGATGATAAGAGCCACTGATCATCGAAAAAGAAACTACAACCATTCCAGTCGGGCAAGAATTTTCTCCACCACTGAATGTCCTTTTAAAATGAAGAATTCAGACGAATGTGCTGAGTTGGATGTGAAGCCCGAGAAAGCAGATTTATCATGCGTCGAAGAAATACTCTGCCTGGTCTACAAACTTTACATATAAATTGTAAAGTTTCTATCAGTGACTGTAGTTGACGTTTTGTACATGACCTTCGGGTTTCCCATCGTGCTAACATTGACATTGTATCCTCAAGACGTAACTCATCAATACGTGCCTCCTGCCGCGCACTATCGAGTTCTATTCCAAGCAATGTTAACATAGGGTTTTACAGTCTTTGCAGGGTTGACAGTAAATCCGAGATCACTGCAAGCATCAAGCATAACGTTTAGATTTTACATGCATAATGTTGATGGCGAACAAGATCCGCGCGTGAAAAAGTCATCCAAATAGTTCCAAATCGTTTCTACGTGTCTCTCTTGCATGACAAACTTCAGTGCTTCAACAAATGTTAAAAATAGAGCGAGAGAGCTTCGTAAAACCAAATGGTAGAAAGACATCGAAGAAATAACCAATTACTGTTTGTTCATTAACTTCGATCGGCCATGTTGAACCAAGAAGTTCCCAGTCCTATTTTCGGACTAGTATGTGACGAAAGGCGTCCGATAAGTTCATTTTACTCAAATAAGGCATTCGGTCCCATTTGTTTTAGTTTTACAATATCTGAATGAAGAGTGTCGTAAACACATGAGAAAGAATCCGTCGGGATTCCGTCGTTGACTGAGCCGCCAGCGGGCCACGACAAGTCCTGAATCATGCGCCACTTCGGTGGGTCAGAGTGCTTTTTACGTATGGCACCCATCGGCGATCCCACAAACGACTTAAATGGCGGTTCGAGAAAAGGTCCTATCTTTCTGTTCAAATCAAGTTCCCGTTCAAGTTCCTTAGCAAATGATTCGATGTTTGATAGAGCTGATAAATGATTGTCACATGCATAATGAGTGCGGTCAGTGTTTCCAATTCCAATGTTTACTCCGTGTTCAATATCCATTAACAGTTCTCGTATCCATTTCCGGTCCGGGTGATTTCGTAATAAAAAACGCCATTTGTTTACATCAAAAGGTGAATGTAAGTCAGGTGGTACATGTGCAATCGGCCTGGGGGTGACCCCCCTACAAGCTTTGCACACGTGTGCTCTCTTACATCCATCCCAGAGGTTGCATGCTTTTCTCTGATAGAGATTCCAGCCCTCTCGTCCTTGATAGAACCACTTTTCGAGTTTACACGCTCCTTTACTTGCACTTGTCGCTGACGACGATTTCGCTTTATTCTCCTCCAGCGCTTCTTGCGCAAACAATGGACAGTCTTTGACCAAATGATCATAAGATTTACATCGTGCGCAGTGCTTCCCACCTACTCGAAGTGCCGAGGCATCTAGGATTGTGGTGTATAGAGTGACATTTATGGCGTCAAGTCGAGCGTTGGAGTCGTTTCGGCGGGGCAAAGTCCATTCGCAAGTTTACGTCGTACAAGTAGATACAAGACCACCTAAATTTTCGACTTGCTTCTCCAATTTGTGCACGATATATTGCGAGTACAACATATCTCGATCGCTGTAGGGTGACTAGGAACATTGCTAGTGATTCCAGACTTGTAGCCACACTTCAAATGAATCGATTTGCCTCTTTCGAGCGCATTTCATGATCAGTACGCGGATATTCCCCTCAAGTGATGTTCATAAAATCATTCCCTCGTTGTTGTCGTTGAAGCGAGGGGTTAACGTTGCGAGCACTTCCCCAAAGTTGATGTTCTCACCATTAGTCGCGGTGGTTCTGAATTTCTTCTGCAATGAGGTAATCGGCCTTGGCTGTTCACCGTTTTCTTCGGTTTCGTCATCTGTGTTTGCCATGACGCTCTTTTTATCAGACCTTTCAGCCTGTTATTCTATCTTTTGTCAGTAGTGTAAAAGGGATGACTCGACCCCCTTAAGTGAGGTTACCATTGAGGTTCCTGAGGTTCCTGAGGTTACCACTGAGGTTCCCTATTGTTATCCGGTTGTCAAGGGGACCACGTGACGTCACCGGGCAGGTTCGGACGAACCTTATTGTCTAGTGTTGACTATTTAACGCGCGCGCATTTTGAAATTTGTTTATACCTCACTTTGAAAACAACTTTATTTTAACTAAGAAGTTTATCTAAGTACGGAAACAAAATGGCAAGTTTATTGAAACTAGGCTCTAGAGGTTATCATGCTACTGTTAAGGAGTTCAACGGACAGATAAGATTCCACATCAGAAAGTATGTTGACCTCGAAGGACTGAAAATTATACCAACAAAGTATGGAGTGGCCTTAACGATCGAAGAGTTTCAAGAATTGAAAACAGCCATGGATGATCTAAACAAAATGTTAGAAGTATTGATTGAAACTAGTTCTATGACTACACAACCAGGAGATAAATCAGGCTACCTTGTAGACGTTGAACAATCAAGCAGTCAAAGTAATGAAACGAGTCAACAAACACCAAAGAATTGTAACACATCACAAGTGAATGAACCACCAAGAAAAAAGCTCAATATGAATAATGATGGAAAAGTCTACTTTATACGATAAAGACCCTAAAATGAACTATAAATACTTTCAAGGATAGGAAAAAATCAACTGTAAATAATTCTTGTTATTACGTTAAACTAAGTGACTATAAACATACTGTGAATAAAATATTCTTTTGAAACAGTTATTGTCTTATTCAGTGATTTGAATATACCGCGCTGTTTATCTTCACAAATGGACTAGCAAATATTTAGAAAAATGTGGTTTGGAAAATAAAATTAATCAGATATCTATAAAATATAATCCAATTATTATTTTATTTCATGTTAGAAAAATCGATTTTATCAACTTACATAAACAAATTGAGATTAAAATTAATCAGTAAAACCTCTTTAAACTGATTTGATTGTATAAAATCTTTAGAATTAATCTATTTTGTGTTATTCCTCTACTTTTCAGAACATCAAAAAGTTATATATTTAGTAATTCTATAAAGAAAAGTGTTTTTTTCTAATGTTAGTTATGAAATTGAAAATGGAATTTACCGCCTGACAGCTCTCGAGATCATTTAAAATGACAGCGGATTTTAAACTCATTAATTATATTTCGTATGAATGAAATCGTTCCAAATCCAAACAGTTCTTTTTTCCTTGAAAGTCGTTCGATTTATAGAGATCACGTTTTATTTATTTCAAATAACTAACGAAGGTTTTAATTATTCTACAGCAGCGAACATCTGCACAAACACCGAAGGAAAACATACTTTTGTTTCAACTAAAACAAAATTTGAATTTACCGCGCCTGATGGAATATTAAAGTTTTTGAATCAAAATATTGTTTGTCCGAAACAATACCACAAAAAATTTTGATATATCGGAAATAAACTAGTAAATAAAATACTTTCACATTCAAGGATAGAAAAAATCAACTGTAAATAATTCTTGTTATTACGTTAAACTAAATCACTGTTTCAGTATACTGTGAATAATGTTTACTTTACGGAAAATAAAATATTCTTTTGAAACAATCACTGTCTTATTCAATGATTTGAATACACAGCGCTGTTTATCTTCACGATAAATGGACAAACAAATATTAAAAAAAGTATGTATGGGGAAAAAATTTAACACAGATATCCATTCATTCTTTTATTTTATGTCAGAAAAAATCGAATTTATATCAGACTACATAAAATTAAAATTTAAATTAATCAGTAAAACCCCAGATTAAACTCATTAATCGGTATTTGATTACATAAATTCGTAAGAATTAATCTATCTAGCTTCTGATGTTATATTTCTTTCCCTTTTTGGAACATTTAATATCATCTGGAAGTTATACTTTTTAATAATCCTATAAACAAAAGTTTTTATTTTTATTTTTCGATTAGTTATGAGTTGAATTTACCACCTGACCGCTCTCGAGATCATTTAAAATTGAAGGTTATATAAACTCATTAATCATTGTTCATATGAAATCGTTCTGAATCAAAGCAGTTCTTTTTCCCCTGAAAATCGTTGCATTTGCAGAGATTACATTTTATTTATTTTAAATAACTAACGAAGGTTATTCTACAGCAAACATCTGATCAAACACCAAGGGTAAACATACTTTTGTTTCCACTAAAAGAAAATTTGAATTTACCGCGCCTGATTGAACATTAAAGTTTTGAATAAATAAAAAGTCTGATCTTTTGTTTTCCAAAAACAATACCAAAACTAATTGGTAGTAAGACATGATAATTACCACCCGTCTCTAGCATTTTTTACCGAGTAAATGAGCTTTCAAAACAAAAGTCTTTTATATAACCTGCACATGTAAGAGTTTAACAAAAAAAACAGCTATCTAAACAATTTTTTACAGTTCACTAAACCTCAGTTTGAGTTAATCATTCAACTAATGGTTTTCAACTGATTTGAAAAAGGATTTGAAATAATTTGACATCAAAAAATGTTTCATTTTACTGAAGATTTGGAAAATAGAAAAGACTATTGGGTTGCTTTTCCGTGTGAAGATAAAGAAAAAACAACAACGGACTCTCAGGAACAATTTTGCTCTTTAATGGAAAACTCAGAAGCAATTTTTTTTCTTAATGGATATGCTGAAAGAAATCAGGACAAGTGTACAAAACGAACATGCACGAACAATCGCGGACGATAAGATGAAATGTTCCAGTCAATTACAAGTGCGTATACGTCAACTATCTTGTAAAGGTGAACATGTAGGTGTGGAACTCAAATTCCCGAATGGTGTTAAAGTATGGGATGGAAGAAATGAATGTATTTCGGATTTGTGGGGCTTAGAGATCTTCTTAGAAGACTTGGGTCCTCAAATGGAATATGTTTTTGATAAATACAAGAATGGGGTTGTAAACGACACACTACTTCAAAGCACTTGTATGTTGAATGGTAAATTACTTGCATGGTGTACACATTCAGATATTGGACTTCTAAATGATATAAGTACAGAAAAACTTGACGAAGAAGAAAAATACTGGAGAGAGAATGACGACGACGAGGAAGAAGGAAAGGATTATGATATCGCTGATGGTGAAAGTGAATACAGACATAAATGGAAAGAAATAGAAGTCAATGACTTTTTTTCTGATTATCACTGACGAACAAACAATACTGAGCGAATCACATAGAATACATTCAAGGGTTAAAAAATAGAATGCACCGGGATCTTTAGTACAACACTAGAACAACACTGAGTATTTATATGAGACGTTGTTTGATCAAAAATAAAATACATTTAAATACACTCCAGCTTACATTAAAATAAATACTAAGCACAAAATCATGTTTCACGTATTTGTTTAATGATTTAGAGTTTTAACTTGAAAAATATAAATAGTGCCCAAAAAACTATAAAGTTGTTTTTGTATCAATGGTATCAATTTTAATCGACCATTTTAGTTGTAAAGTTGTTTGACAATCAATGGTAAAATATTAATCGAAATGTTTTTTTTTTTTTTTTTTTCGAAAAAAGTATTTTCAGATTCTAACTGAGAAAAGAAAGAGTTTAATCACACCTTAATCACAAGAATAATAAATGTATTAGACTTGAAGAAATTGAAATTTTATAATTTCATGGAACTTGCTTTGGTAGAACGGATTGATAGGACGGAGTAGAACGTTAAACTAAATATATACGGTTAGAATAAGTGAGGGGAAGGGGTGGTATACAGTAGGACAGTTTCATATCATGAGTTCGAAAGTATGAGAGCGGGGTTGTAAGTAAAATTAACTCGAAAGGAGGAGATGGCAACGATAAGGGGAGGGAAGGTGAATAGAAAGATGATGGGTTAAGGAAGGCGATATGATAATAAGTGGTGCCGGAATGAATGAGTGAATAAATGAATGAGTTTATTAATAAAATCATATTACAGCTGTAAGGCTGAACTACATGATTAATAAAGATATAATATAATATTCAATAATAATAAATAATTTTATAAATAAAATAATATAAATATATGACATTATACTAAACTATATATTACAAGTGAACAAATGGAAGTTGGTAGAGGTCAAACGTAGGAGGGTGGTCAAGAAATAGGAGGTTTAATCAATATGATCAGACATGAAATTGTAAATAATAATTTTCCAGTAGAGCCAATTAAAACAGAACAAAAAATATACTTTGAATTTGGCAATTAAAAAAATTACAATTTCTCTAGATAATTATAACTGACAAAAGTTAAACATACATAAAAATAATATTGAATGATTTATCCGTTTAATTTTCGACGTAACTAACTTGTCCAGACATGTCCAGAGTGGAACAAAACGTTATTCAATCCAACAACCCAATCACAAGAACGTTCTTTGTTTTCTCCAAAGCAAGCCTCAATTTATCCAACTGAACTCTCACAGCTCGTCATTCCTTGACCAGCACTCGTACTGTCAACCGGTATCTCCCTCTCTCTCTCTTTCTCTCTTTGCGTTAGATATGTTTTTTATCATGGCAGCTGAATTGAGTTCCAGAATAAAATTGGTAAGTAGAGCAGATAGACAAATATTTATGTGATTCAAAATAACCATTTTGTACTAACATGAAAATAAAATCGATTTCTTTTGTAAGTACCATATCCACACAATCAACTCAAACCAAAATCCTAATCAAAAATGTTTTCTCGATATATCTATTTTTGTGTGATTTACAGGAACCTCTGTCTAGAAAAGGCGGTTTCCAGTGCGAAATATGTAAGAAAACATTTACTCGCAAGTATTCTTTGAAATGCCACAGGAACAACATCCACTCTTCACAAAATACTCAACCTACTTTAAAGTCACCCGTAAAAATCCCTCCCTTTCAATTGCACTGTAAATCCGTTCGAGCTGTTTCAGCCCCAAAGTCCAAAACAGCCCTTTTATCACTGGAGCTGATTTGGCCCTCGTTGTGCTGTTTTGAAAAGCATGGGTCAAAACAGCCCCATTGAAATCCAAAATGGCCTTGCTCAAATCTAAAACAGCCCCTTCCAAATCTGAAACGGCTCCTTTTTTTCCGTTTCTACGCTGTTATGTCTATTTTGACTATATGGGCTGTTTCTGCCGTTCATAGAAAAGGGGCCATTTCAGTCCAAGTGAAGGATATGAAATGACCCCTTATGACAGAGCTGAAACAACGTGTAAAATGCTTTATCAGGAGTGATGTCAAATTAGAACGTCAATCAATGTCACTATGTACTAGGCTGCTTAGGTGACTCGGATGCTTGATAATATCATGAAATCACGAGATATTTCATAATTTTGTATACATGTTAAAAAATGATTGGTTACAAGCTTGTGTCTCATGTGTAAAATGCTTTATCGGGAATGATGTCATTTTAGAATCAATGCCAATCAATGTCAATCCTATATCTGATTTAGGGGGTGGATGCAAGGGTGCGCAACCCCATACAAGCCGCGCTATGTTCCCTACTTTCAGTATCTTATGTGAAAAGTTTTGGTCTGTTGACCTGCCCGGCGTCTCTTCAGCTAACATAAACAATTTTTCCCTTCCTGGAAAAACTACGTAGTCCGTCCCTCTGATCTAAAGGACAGTATAAATTGAATCGCAACCATGTGCTTCGACCTCTTCTTTCCAACTTCGCTTGAAGCATTGCTGATCAAAACGCTTTCGAAATTACTACTGAGACAAGGAATTTCGTAGAGATTTTACTTCTTTGTACGTACAAGACTGGCTGGAGGACAACAACTTCTCTACGCAGACTAGAGAAAAACTTGGTAAGTTTTTTTTTTCAGTGCCGTCACCGGCCCTAGTTTAGTAATTCTGATACCCGTGGTTGAAACGTCGGAATTTGTACTTTAATATTACTTGTAATCACTGCACTATATCGGAGTCATTATTAATTATTCTCATCAGATGATGATTTTCATTTGCATGATTTAGCATATATATTTTTTCATTTCAGATAGTGAAGAATTCGATTGAGAGGACTCTATGAAGACGAGGTAGAGAGTGGCTCGCTATCTACCTCTTTTTAAAGAAAGAAGGTTGTTCAAAAACCTTTTAATAGGGAAGGAACTTCAAAAAGACGAGCAAGCCGAGAATAGAGAGGTATAAAAATCTTGTAAACTAGTATAGTCAGGTGGTATTGTAATTGTTGTGATCATGTGAGTTTCGCGGTAAATTACGTTTTCGCGCCATTCGTGATCCCTTTATTGCGCATGTCAGTTGATCCCAGTCTTCGACCGAGAGCGCATAAATTTTGGCGCTGAAACCGAGAAGATCGTTATAAGCACTCTTATCGGAATTTGTCGTTTTTATCATTTACATTACATTATCCTTAAGTCTATTACTTTCTTGAGTGTTTTATAACAATTTTTAAGTACAATTCATTTCCTATTTTTTTTCTTTCAGGCTGCTTCCAACGGCAACTCGCCGTCTCCATCTTCGACGAGTCCTCTCACTCGTACAGTAACAGTACTTTGAGTAAGCCATCTGAGAGTCAGAGCAACGGAAAAAGTTCAAATGTAAGTAGCTTTTCCTGCTCTTCTTGGAAAATTTATCTGAACTCTTGTACAAATGCTGAGCAAAAAACATTCAGTGCATAGCAGCAGTATTAAAATTGTTCGTTAAGCAATCATGCTTAAATTGGGGTTTCGTATAAAGCTAGTCCCTAACAGTTGGATTATTTTAGCTTATTTTCTAGAGTATTGAAGAAATCCAAAATGTCTGTCTTGGAAACTTGTAAATTCTAAAACGACTTTCACAACTCAACGACTAGTGTCCTTACAAATGCCCTCGAATGAAGTCTTCACGTATTTCTTTCATATTTTCAGACAGTGGACCTGGAAGGGGAGAAGACTAATACCAGTCACTCCTCAAGAAATAAGGCCACACGGAAAAGTCGGAGTATATAAAATTACTCTTTGCACAAGATACAATTGTTATATACATGTACTACTATTGTACAAGTACTACACAACTGTGGCATTAAATTACAATTATCATGAACTTGTCACATTTAACTGCTATGTTTAAATGTTTGACCGAGGTAAATGCATTTTGAGTGCGAGACCTTGCTGAGTCTTGGTAGCTCATGTTGAATATGCATTGCTTGGATGAGCTTTAATCAACTGCTGTTAACATGTGATTGCTCTAATCTGTGACCGAGGTAAATGCATTTTGAGTGCAGGACCTTGAGTCTTGGTAGCTCATGTTAAATATGCATTGCTTGGTTACATTTTAGACTAAAGTGCTGCATAATTGTTTTAATTGTTCCATCAAGTTATTTGTTGTACATGTATGATCAAGTCATCATACACATTGCTCATAAAGTGTCGCTTCATTTTTTTGTCTTTAGAGTATATCACTAGGTGAAAAAATAAGGAGGAGTAACGGGTGTAAAAGGCAAAAAATTATAAAGCAACAAGCAAAACAACAGTTGAAAAGAACAAAATTAATTAATTTTTTTTCCAAACTTTTGTAAATGAACTCAAAGTCAAAAACAGTGCAATTGAAAAACATTGTGAAACAGTTAATGCAAAAATGAGAGTTGAAAACTTTTACAAAAAAATTAATGACTAAACATCAAAGTGTGAAGTCCAAATTTGTCAAAACAATTAGACCCAATCAGCTTCAAAAAGTAAAGGGAAGGGATGGTTCTGATGTTTTTCTTGGTCAGGGTAGATTTGGCTCATGTACACTTATGAGTATGAATATTTCTGGTGACAAAGTGATGGTTGCCATTAAGGAATACTGTTCAACTGTTCAAAAACGGCAAGTTATCGAGGAAGCATCCTTGTTGAACCAACTTTCACATCCTGCATTTCCATTTTTGTTTGGAGTAGTTTTTGAACCATCATCATACAAGCTAGTGCTAGAGTTTTTTTGGGCTTTTGCAGGGAAGACATTTTCATTGTCTATTCACAAAGCATTGCTTTCATTGGATTTATTGATGAGTGAATTGACTTGGCTCAATATTTTGGGGAAATGTTGCGAAGGTTTTAATTATCTCCATTCCCATGGTATAATACATAATGATATCAAAGCTGGCAATATTCTTATTGTGAAAAATACCTATACTTGGGATCCAAAAATCATTGATTTTAAAAAAGCACTTACAGTGGAGAACTGTAAAAAGAGGATTATTTCTGACAATGAACAAACTAGGTATAAAACTTTATACAAACATGTAGATCCTGACATTTATGAAGGAGTTTATGCACCTTGTGTAGAATCTGATGTTTAAAAATATACAAAGTAACAAAGTCTGAGTTGATTGAAAGATTTATCTATTTCATTTATGAACAAAGACAACAGGCCTTCATTTTCCACTTTAAATAAAGACATTAAGTCTGTAACTTATCAATAAATGTCGTTTTAGTCAGCCAAAATATAGCTACATGTTTGCTTAAAGGTGTAATGAAGATAGTATGTATAAAATTCAAGTCTTCTGACTGTTTTTTTGGTTTCTACAGGTAGAGGGTTGGCTGGAAAAGTTCCATTTACCATCTCGTGTAAGTTCATTTCAACTATGAATGTTTATGTAATTACTACATTTCAAATTTAGCTAGATATACATTTCATGGGTTATGCAAGTGTTGAGTATAATATTTGATTTCCAATGTAACAGCTGATGGTATCGATTGATTGGGAATTATTAAGGACCTTAAGCATGAGAATGAGAGAGGACAACGACAAAGAGTTGCCATAAACTTTATAGTTGATTTGTATGTGTTCTGAGTCTTTCTGTGAGGTCATGATTGCATCTTCAGAAGTTGTTGTGGACAGTATACATGCATTGTACATTTTTTTTACCCAAAAATGAAATTGAAACTCATTGTCGTCATCCCTCTCGTCCTAGTGCTTAAGGTCCTTATTGTCTAAAAGATGACTTGAGTTTACTTTAAGAAAAAAAGGTGTTTGGGTTTTAACATTAACTTGAATGTTTTTGATAGAATCATTTTTAAACCAGTGTTCAAGCTATAACCATTGCCATCCCTGGAAACCCTCTCATGCATTCACTCATTACTGTGCACTCTTTGTCTTGTAAAAACCTTGTTTGGAAAAGCAGCAAATAAAGACTTTACCCAAAGGTTTACACATTTTGCAAAGTTAAATATTTTATAATGCAATATTGAATCAACATAATTTTGATTGAGAAAATGAAATTGCCTTTATTATACTATACAATCTGTCTTATCACCTTAGATAATTACTATTATTTTATGGGAAATTTTTAAGCATGTTATTGTGTTTTTAAAGGATTATTTTATTGAACGACCATTAACTTTACTTGACATTAGTATAGCCTTTGCTTCCTTTGGCCAGATATACTCGGTGCAATCAAAAATTAGATGAATTCTGACTTTTAAAACAAACTTTAGTTCGGTGATGGAACAATAATTGCTGCAAAATAACTTATGGTAATATTAAGTTACAGTAATAATAATAATTATTCAAATGGTATCATGTAAAATAATGTTTTTTACTAATAGAAATATTTTTAACGAGTTCATTTACAATTTACAAAAAATTGAAAACATTTTATTCATCCACATTGTTAATCCTCACAGAGTTAACAAATTCTTCACCTATTTCTCACTTTTTTTTTTCAATCCTTTTGTAATGCTTTCTTTATTTACTAGGTGATTAAACTTGCTGAAAAAGAGGAGATGGAAAGATATTTGTCATGCATGGAGTCTATATTATCTGATGAAGACTGTGATGCAACAGGTACAAGTTTTGATATTTTTTTCTTATTTCTTAAAATTTAAGTTATACCTCACTATTTACTCTGTAATAGTTTTAATGATTCAATGTGCTCAATTTGTATCTCAGTCACATGTGTGACTTTCGGGATATAAAATGATGACATGCCAATATATATCTTTGAAATAAAGGGCACTGAAAAGCTGTCTCTGTTCTAAATTGGCATATACTTTGCTTTTGGCTTTTAAATGGCTTTAATCTGAAATTGGTGTGTTAATATGTCAACTTAAAAAAATAACAAGTCATCAATGTCTGGTTGGCACATGGATGACAATTTGCCTATATCAGCTTGTCTTCATTTAATTCCTGAGAGCAAATGTCTTATTATGATTTTTATAAACTATTGTTTCTGTCTATTTAGAAATTAAAGTAAGGACAATGTTTGTTCTGGTAAATAAGATGTTAAAGCAAAAAACTGGGAAAAGAAACAGTCCTCAGGATGAAGTGTTTACAATACTAAGAGTGAGTATTATACTTGGTGTTATCAATTTTTTCCTCATTTCATTAATGTAACTAAGATATTTTGGGACTTGCACATCCCACTAAGTTCCAACATTGTTGGCACATTGTCATTTTTTGGGCACCATTTCGTTCTCTTCCACTTTTTTTCTCTTTCACTCCACAATATCCTGCTTAATCCCCCTCCCCCAGAACAATGTTGACTGAGATTTCATTTCATACCAAAATCATCACTGTTCATACCAACATTGTAACAGGGGAGGGGGGAGGTGCCTGAAAAATATGTGGCTTAAAACAACAAATGTCCCAACTAATTTTGAATCTTAGTGTCCCATCCAATCGAATTTTATAAAACCTAGCTTAACATACAGCTATTGAAAACGTTAACAGTTCAGATGAAAGACACTTATTCCTTTGCAAACTCATTTGCATACATGATGCTCAATTATTATTTTACTATAATAAGGAATTTGTATGTACATATATAACATTTCAAACTACATATTTTGTGCAATGTGTTGTAGTTTTGTGGCTACACTTAGAAAATCTACATGAAGTTTGAAAACTTGGTATATACAAATGTAGACTTTGTCATTGATGAAATGTGTATTTGAACTGGTCAAACTTTTTTAATAATAACTGCATGTGAAAGACAAAAATGCAATAAAAAGGGTTCACTGTGCATGTTTTGAAACTTGGGGTGGTATCAGGCTGTTTTTTTTTTGGTTGTGCTTGGGGTGCATTGTTGATCATCAAGATCTAATTTATTTCTTATTATTTTTTAGAGAGACAGCAACATTGATGCAGAAATGGGAAGGTTTGTTCAACACCAGGTGGTAGGTGTGGGAGAGCTGTACGATCTTGATTCCTTACACATTGTTTGTGAAGGACATGTATCGTGCACCCTACCACAAACAAAAATTGTAGATGCAATTCTTGCCCTTCTTGGGTCGTTTTATGTCTACAATATTGTTTACAAAGAGGGTAAGGCAATATTGTCCTTTTTTGAACAATACATTTTTGGGGTTGGGCAGGGGCAGACTGGTGTGTCAGTTAAATAAATATCAATCATGTGATCTTCCAGAAGACAAAATATATAACAAGCTTGATATATGCAACAATTGCCCTTTTTCACTATGACGTCATGGTTTGTTTATATGATTAACTATTTTTTTCGTTTGGTGCATTTGGCATTATACTTGAAATATTACTTTGTTCTTATATATATATTTCAATGTACTATTAGCCTAGTTTTGATCAATTTGATAAAGTTTGGCATTTGACGTCGTAATGAAATAGGACAATTAACATTTTCAAACTGCAACCAAATTAAACTTTGTAAGCAATTTCTATTAAACTAATACTTGGTCAAAATCCATGAAATTATACTAGTGTATATTATAAGTGAAAAGTGAAGCATTGTAACAGTTGCATATCATTTTTTTGAGGGGATGTTTTGGATCAAGGGATATAACAAGAAACAAATTGTAAATATTATTTTGAACTCTACATTAATAATGATTTTATGAATTAAATATATTCAAATGTTGTAGCATTGTGTCTTAATATGGTTGGAGATTATTGAATCTCTTGATGCAGTGTATGTTTCACTCTAAGCAGCACTGAAAGCTGATCAAAATGGCTCCATTTATAGGGATAAAATAGCGCCAATGAATGCTGGCTTGGTCCCTATTAGGGGCCAAAACAGATATCAAACTTCGACCAAAATGGCTCCATTTATAAGGATGAAACAGTGCCAATGAATGCTGACTTGGCCCCTTTTAGGGCCCAAAACAGATATTAAACAGCAACCATAATGGCTCCATTTTTAAGGATAAAACAGCGCCAATGAAGACTGCCTTGGTCCCTATTAGGGGCCAAAACAGATATTAAACAGCCACCAAAATGGCTCCATTTAAAAGGATGAAACAGCACCAACAGAGGTTGTTTCGATATCGGCGTATAGCTGAAACAGCACGCATTTTGGTAACGTTTCAGCTCCTTTATTTTACAAATCAGCACTTCATTTTTCCAAATCAGCACTATAATTTTCCAAATCGGAACTGCAAGGAACCATTTCAGCTCCCTTTCAAAGAGCTGTTTTGACCCCTCATTTTGGGTCCGATTCAGCCCTTTCAAAACAGAGCTAAATCAGCTCTAAAATATGTGCCATATTTTACTCATCATTTCAGCACCATTTTTGGGGCTGAAACAGCTCGAACGGATTTACAGTGTGGGAAAAGCCATAACGAAGAAAAAGGCGAAAGTCAAGTCGATCCAAAAGGATAGACTGAGACGATATAAGAAAATTATGGACAATATGGAACGAAAAATAGAAAAAGAAAGAGACTTGATAAGAAAGAAAATTGAACAGGACAGAGAGGGTATTCTCTCTAGTACCTTCCTTCCTTCTCCTGAATACAAACAAACAAAGAAAATAACATTGGAATGGAGTGAAATCGATGGTAATAAGAAGATGACTGTAGAACGACTGGGCATGAAACCGGAATTCAGCTGGCCAAAGGAATGGGATTACATGATCGAAGGAGAAGATGAAATGAAGAAGTTTAGAGCCGCTACTCCTGACGCGTTGAAAGCATATAATCATTATCTGAACCAAATCAAACCCAACAAACAACAACAGCAGTTTAATTTCGGAAATCCATCTCAGAAAGCTTTGTTTTATCATCATAATTGATAACAAAACTGAACAATGATATTTTTATGGATGATTTTTTCACAGAACAGTTGTAAACAATACTGGATTTGACAATTAAATGAACTAAAACGGTAGTTAAAGTTATTTTGTCTATATATTTTCAGTTTCACTATGATTCAGTTGATTCCAATAATTTTAAATAATTCATTTATTTATATTTTAAACACTGATAATCTTTTAAGGTCATTTGCAATGCATGTATCATAACATGTTCTAGTCCGGTAAAATCCTGTGTGATTCGGATCTTTTCAAGAAGATCGCACCACTGTTCATAACGTTTTGTTGGACTAATTTTGTCAAAACTTCGCAAGAGGGTGACTGCAAAAAGGAACTCCATAGGATTCCATGATATACGCATATAACAATCGAATCATCCTTCCGTTACAATCACCAAATGGATGTAGTTCTAAAAACTTATACACTAACCAAGCAGTTAAATGTATGAGATCTTTAAATGCTTTCCCGTGGTCTGTTTTCCTAAGTTTGTGTAAAGTAAACCATCGATGATTATACTGATCAATCAATATCTGCATTGATTCCTCCATATCAAGCACACTGGGATACAAGTGTATTCTTCCTTTAAACTCCACCATTCGATCGTTTGTACTGTACTTCCCAACTGTACACAAATGCCTTCGATGATTCATGACTATCTTATGTAGTTCCTGTATGATATTATTATCTAGCAATCCAGCATGTTCACATTGAACGAGTTTTTGAAGATATTGGTAGCCTTTTATAAACCCAAATGTATCTTGATACAGTAAATTTTCATCATCTGGTGTTTTACCCAAAATAACGCTTTTCACCAACTTTTCATCAGCCACTCCCAGATTTTCCTGGTTCATAGATCGACAAATAAATTGTGTATACATGGTCGGGCTTGGTTCATAATAGGAGTTTTGCTGTTGTAGAAAATCACTTAACTCGTTGAAAACACATTTCATATCACTTATAATAACATGCATCGGTAAAGATTGATGATTATCAGAAGCATTCATGAGCAAGGGAATGATCAAATTATCCTTTGTAGTCTTTTTTATATATGAAATCTTACAATGACAAGTTGATTAAAAGTAATGAGAAGCTTATTGGTATAATAAACTTCGATTTCATTTTGTTCAAATAACGTTTGATAGCTATAAGCAAACAACAGTTCGTAGCGAAGTTTTTATATATATATATATATTTTATATTTTGATTTTAATTTAAACTCTATCATTCCGGTTTATTATCTATATGGATCTGTTTTGTTATATTTTTAGCACTGATTACTATTGTTACTAAGTGATACATAAACTTTAAGTAGAATATCCAAGTTCATTTTTTGAAGTGGGGATGTTCACTTTTTAACTGTACGTACTATTTTTTCTTCAGCTAAATCCATCAAGTGGATTTTGTTTTCATTCCTTTTCTTTTTCATAATTTAAAAGAAAAAAAAATATTTAACGCTAGATTTTTCTCAAAGTAAACTGCAATGGTGGAATAATATTCCTCAAGTGAATAACTATACTTGATCGCCTTTTCTCCTTAAATGATTAAGAAAAGACTGATTAAGAATATGGACAATTGAGGGGCGTTGAAAACAAAGTGCTAAGTGAAATTAAAACTTACAGCATTTGTCTTACTCAAAAGAAACAATAAAACATTTTAGAAAGTTATACCGAAAATCATGAAAACCATTCTCACTTTGGAATCTTTTAAGACAAATATCATCATTACTGCGTAAAACATAAAATTTACGTTAAGTTACGTTTCAAAACAAAAAATAAAACACCATAAAACCATTTTTTTTTCCTTCGACAATTATAATTTCAAATTTTAACCTATTACCTTTTGTTATTGGTATGAGATTTTTAATTTAAAGTTTTAGAAAGATTTTGCTTTTCTATCCTAATCTCTTTTTTTAGCAAAAATTATATTTTATATTTCTGTAATTTACGGAGTTGAAAATGGCCCGATTTGGCCCGCGCGTGGCCCACCCTCTGAAAAATTGCTCTCTCGCTATCTTTTACATGAATAACAGTAAAAAAATTATATAATTTATATAAATTCACAACTACAACTTTAATGTGAAATTGTGCTAAAAATTTTTTATTAGAGACAGTGAATTAACATCAATATTTTTCTTAGCACAGTTTCACATTAATGAATAATATAATTATATAATTTTTTTAATGTTATTAATGTAAAAGATAGCGAGAGAGCAATTTTTCAGAGGGCGGGCCACGCGCGGGCCAAATCGGGCCATTTTCAACTCCGTAAATTACAGAAATATAAAATATAATTTTTGCTAAAAAAAGAGATTAGGATAGAAAAGCAAAATCTTTCTAAAACTTTTAATTAAAAATCTCATACTAATAACAAAAGGTAATAGGTTAAAATTTGAAATTATAATTGTCGAAGGAAAAAAAAATGGTTTTATGGTGTTTTATTTTTTGTTTTGAAACGTAACTTAACGTAAATTTTATGTTTTACGCAGTAATGATGATATTTGTCTTAAAAGATTCCAAAGTGAGAATGGTTTTCATGATTTTCGGTATAACTTTCTAAAATGTTTTAATGTTTCTTTTGAGTAAGACAAATGCTGTAAGTTTTAATTTCACTTAGCACTTTGTTTTCAACGCCCCTCAATTGTCCATATTCTTAATCAGTCTTTTCTTAATCATTTAAGGAGAAAAGGCTATCAAGTATAGTTATTCACTTGAGGAATATTATTCCACCATTGCAGTTTATTTGAGAAAAATCTAGCGTTAAATATTTATTTTTCTTTTAAATTATGAAAAAAAAAGGAATGAAAACAAAATCCACTTGATGGATTTAGCTGAAGAAAAAATAGTACGTACAGTTAAAAAGTGAACATCCCCACTTCAAAAAATGAACTTGGATATTCTACTTAAAGTTTATGTATCACTTAGTAACAATAGTAATCAGTGCTAAAAATATAACAAAACAGATCCATATAGATAATAAACCGGAATGATAGAGTTTAAATTAAAATCAAAATATAATATATATATATATATATATAAACATCGCTACGAACTGTTGTTTGCTTATAGCTATCAAACGTTATTTGAACAAAATGAAATCGAAGTTTATTATACCAATAAGCTTCTCATTACTTTTAATCAACTTGTCATTGTAAGATTTCATATATAAAAAAGACTACAAAGGATAATTTGATCATTCACTTGCTCATGCATGCTTCTGATAATCATCAATCTTTACCGATGCATGTTATTATAAGTGATATGAAATGTGTTTTCAACGAGTTAAGTGATTTTCTACAACAGCAAAACTCCTATTATGAACCAAGCCCGACCATGTATACACAATTTATTTGTCGATCTATGAACCAGGAAAATCTGGGAGTGGCTGATGAAAAGTTGGTGAAAAGCGTTATTTTGGGTAAAACACCAGATGATGAAAATTTACTGTATCAAGATACATTTGGGTTTATAAAAGGCTACCAATATCTTCAAAAACTCGTTCAATGTGAACATGCTGGATTGCTAGATAATAATATCATACAGGAACTACATAAGATAGTCATGAATCATCGAAGGCATTTGTGTACAGTTGGGAAGTACAGTACAAACGATCGAATGGTGGAGTTTAAAGAAAGAATACACTTGTATCCCAGTGTGCTTGATATGGAGGAATCAATGCAGATATTGATTGATCAGTATAATCATCGATGGTTCACTTTACACAAACTTAGGAAAACAGACCACGGGAAAGCATTTAAAGATCTCATACATTTAACTGCTTGGTTAGTGTATAAGTTTTTAGAACTACATCCATTTGGTGATTGTAACGGAAGGATGATTCGATTGTTATATGCGTATATCATGGAATCCTATGGAGTTCCTTTTTGCAGTCACCCTCTTGCGAAGTTTTGACAAAATTAGTCCAACAAAACGTTATGAACAGTGGTGCGATCTTCTTGAAAAGATCCGAATCACACAGGATTTTACCGGACTAGAACATGTTATGATACATGCATTGCAAATGACCTTAAAAGATTATCAGTGTTTAAAATATAAATAAATGAATTATTTAAAATTATTGGAATCAACTGAATCATAGTGAAACTGAAAATATATAAACAAAATAACTTTAACTACCGTTTTAGTTCATTTAATTGTCAAATCCAGTATTGTTTACAACTGTTCTGTGAAAAAATCATCCATAAAAATATCATTGTTCAGTTTTGTTATCAATTATGATGATAAAACAAAGCTTTCTGAGATGGATTTCCGAAATTAAACTGCTGTTGTTGTTTGTTGGGTTTGATTTGGTTCAGATAATGATTATATGCTTTCAACGCGTCAGGAGTAGCGGCTCTGAACTTCTTCATTTCATCTTCTCCTTCGATCATGTAATCCCATTCCTTTGGCCAGCTGAATTCCGGTTTCATGCCCAGTCGTTCTACAGTCATCTTCTTATTACCATCGATTTCACTCCATTCCAATGTTATTTTCTTTGTTTGTTTGTATTCAGGAGAAGGAAGGAAGGTACTAGAGAGAATACCCTCTCTGTCCTGTTCAATTTTCTTTCTTATCAAGTCTCTTTCTTTTTCTATTTTTCGTTCCATATTGTCCATAATTTTCTTATATCGTCTCAGTCTATCCTTTTGGATCGACTTGACTTTCGCCTTTTTCTTCGTTATGGCTTTTCCCAATTGAAAGGGAGGGATTTTTACGGGTGACTTTAAAGTAGGTTGAGTATTTTGTGAAGAGTGGATGTTGTTCCTGTGGCATTTCAAAGAATACTTGCGAGTAAATGTTTTCTTACATATTTCGCACTGGAAACCGCCTTTTCTAGACAGAGGTTCCTGTAAATCACACAAAAATAGATATATCGAGAAAACATTTTTGATTAGGATTTTGGTTTGAGTTGATTGTGTGGATATGGTACTTACAAAAGAAATCGATTTTATTTTCATGTTAGTACAAAATGGTTATTTTGAATCACATAAATATTTGTCTATCTGCTCTACTTACCAATTTTATTCTGGAACTCAATTCAGCTGCCATGATAAAAAACATATCTAACGCAAAGAGAGAAAGAGAGAGAGAGGGAGATACCGGTTGACAGTACGAGTGCTGGTCAAGGAATGACGAGCTGTGAGAGTTCAGTTGGATAAATTGAGGCTTGCTTTGAAGAAAACAAAGAACGTTCTTGTGATTGGGTTGTTGGATTGAATAACGTTTTGTTCCACTCTGGACATGTCTGGACAAGTTAGTTACGTCGAAAATTAAACGGATAAATCATTCAATATTATTTTTATGTATGTTTAACTTTTGTCAGTTATAATTATCTAGAGAAATTGTAATTTTTTTAATTGCCAAATTCAAAGTATATTTTTTGTTCTGTTTTAATTGGCTCTACTGGAAAATTATTATTTACAATTTCATGTCTGATCATATTGATTAAACCTCCTATTTCTTGACCACCCTCCTACGTTTGACCTCTACCAACTTCCATTTGTTCACTTGTAATATATAGTTTAGTATAATGTCATATATTTATATTATTTTATTTATAAAATTATTTATTATTATTGAATATTATATTATATCTTTATTAATCATGTAGTTCAGCCTTACAGCTGTAATATGATTTTATTAATAAACTCATTCATTTATTCACTCATTCATTCCGGCACCACTTATTATCATATCGCCTTCCTTAACCCATCATCTTTCTATTCACCTTCCCTCCCCTTATCGTTGCCATCTCCTCCTTTCGAGTTAATTTTACTTACAACCCCGCTCTCATACTTTCGAACTCATGATATGAAACTGTCCTACTGTATACCACCCCTTCCCCGCACTTATTCTAACCGTATATATTTAGTTTAACGTTCTACTCCGTCCTATCAATCCGTTCTACCAAAGCAAGTTCCATGAAATTACAAAATTTCAATTTCTTCAAGTCTAATACATTTATTATTCTTGTGATTAAGGTGTGATTAAACTCTTTCTTTTCTCAGTTAGAATCTGAAAATACTTTTTTCGAAAAAAAAAAACAAAAAACATTTCGATTAATATTTTACCATCGATTGTCAAACAACTTTACAACTAAAATGGTCGATTAAAATTGATACCATTGATACAAAAACAACTTTATAGTTTTTTGGGCACTATTTATATTTTTCAAGTTAAAACTCTAAATCATTAAACAAATACGTGAAACATGATTTTGTGCTTAGTATTTATTTTAATGTATGCTGGAGTGTATTTAAATGTATTTTATTTTGATCAAACAACGTCTCATATAAATACTCAGTGTTGTTCTAGTGTTGTACTAAAGATCCCGGTGCATTCTATTTTTTAACCCTTGAATGTATTCTATGTGATTCGCTCAGTATTGTTTGTTCGTCAGTGATAATCAGAAAAAAAGTCATTGACTTCTATTTCTTTCCATTTATGTCTGTATTCACTTTCACCATCAGCGATATCATAATCCTTTCCTTCTTCCTCGTCGTCGTCATTCTCTCTCCAGTATTTTTCTTCTTCGTCAAGTTTTTCTGTACTTATATCATTTAGAAGTCCAATATCTGAATGTGTACACCATGCAAGTAATTTACCATTCAACATACAAGTGCTTTGAAGTAGTGTGTCGTTTACAACCCCATTCTTGTATTTATCAAAAACATATTCCATTTGAGGACCCAAGTCTTCTAAGAAGATCTCTAAGCCCCACAAATCCGAAATACATTCATTTCTTCCATCCCATACTTTAACACCATTCGGGAATTTGAGTTCCACAACTACATGTTCACCTTTACGAGATAGTTGACGTATACGCACTTGTAATTGACTGGAACATTTCATCTTATCGTCCGCGATTGTTCGTGCATGTTCGTTTTGTACACTTGTCCTGATTTCTTTCAGCATATCCATTAAGGAAAAAAAATTGCTTCTGAGTTTTCCATTAAAGAGCAAAATTGTTCCTGAGAGTCCGTTGTTGTTTTTTCTTTATCTTCACACGGAAAAGCAACCCAATAGTCTTTTCTATTTTCCAAATCTTCAGTAAAATGAAACACTTTTTGATGTCAAATTATTTCAAATCCTTTTTCAAATCAGTTGAAAACCATTAGTTGAATGATTAACTCAAACTGAGGTTTAGCTGAACTGTAAAAAATTGTTTAGATAGCTGTTTTTTGTTGTTAAACTCTTACATGTGCAGGTTATATAAAAGACTTTTGTTTTTAAAGCTCATTTACTCGGTAAAAAATGCTAGAGACGGGTGGTAATTATCATGTCTTACTACCAATTAGTTTTGGTATTGTTTTTGGAAAACAAAAGATCAGACTTTTTATTTATTCAAAACTTTAATGTTCAATCAGGCGCGGTAAATTCAAATTTTCTTTTAGTGGAAACAAAAGTATGTTTACCCTTGGTGTTTGATCAGATGTTTGCTGTAGAATAACCTTCGTTAGTTATTTAAAATAAATAAAACGTAATCTCTGCAAATGCAACGATTTTCAGGGGAAAAAGAACTGCTTTGATTCAGAACGATTTCATATGAACAATGATTAATGAGTTTATATAACCTTCAATTTTAAATGATCTCGAGAGCGGTCAGGTGGTAAATTCAACTCATAACTAATCGAAAAATAAAAATAAAAACTTTTTTTATAGGATTATTAAAAAGTATAACTTCCAGATGATATTAAATGTTCCAAAAAGGGAAAGAAATATAACATCAGAAGCTAGATAGATTAATTCTTACGAATTTATGTAATCAAATACCGATTAATGAGTTTAATCTGGGGTTTTACTGATTAATTTAAATTTAAATTTTATGTAGTCTGATATAAATTCGATTTTTTCTGACATAAAATAAAAGAATGAATGGATATCTGTGTTAAATTTTTTCCCCATACATACTTTTTTTAATATTTGTTTGTCCATTTATCGTGAAGATAAACAGCGCTGTGTATTCAAATCATTGAATAAGACAGTGATTGTTTCAAAAGAATATTTTATTTTCCGTAAAGTAAACATTATTCACAGTATACTGAAACAGTGATTTAGTTTAACGTAATAACAAGAATTATTTACAGTTGATTTTTTCTATCCTTGAATGTGAAAGTATTTTATTTACTAGTTTATTTCCGATATATCAAAATTTTTTGTGGTATTGTTTCGGACAAACAATATTTTGATTCAAAAACTTTAATATTCCATCAGGCGCGGTAAATTCAAATTTTGTTTTAGTTGAAACAAAAGTATAATGTTTTCCTTCGGTGTTTGTGCAGATGTTCGCTGCTGTAGAATAATTAACCTTCGTTAGTTATTTGAAATAAATAAAACGTGATCTCTATAAATCGAACGACTTTCAAGGAAAAAAGAACTGTTTGGATTTGGAACGATTTCATTCATACGAAATATAATTAATGAGTTTAAAATCCGCTGTCATTTTAAATGATCTCGAGAGCGGTCAGGCGGTAAATTCCATTTTCAATTTCATAACTAACATTAGAAAAAAACACTTTTCTTTATAGAATTACTAAATATATAACTTTTTGATGTTCTGAAAAGTAGAGGAATAACACAAAATAGATTAATTCTAAAGATTTTATACAATCAAATCAGTTTAAAGAGGTTCTACTGATTAATTTTAATCTCAATTTGTTTATGTAAGTTGATAAAATCGATTTTTCTAACATGAAATAAAATAATAATTGGATTATATTTTATAGATATCTGATTAATTTTATTTTCCAAACCACATTTTTCTAAATATTTGCTAGTCCATTTGTGAAGATAAACAGCGCGGTATATTCAAATCACTGAATGAGACAATAACTGTTTCAAAAGAATATTTTATTCACAGTATGTTTATAGTCACTTAGTTTAACGTAATAACAAGAATTATTTACAGTTGATTTTTTCCTATCCTTGAAAGTATTTCTAGTTCATTTTAGGGTCTTCATCGTATAAAGTAGACTTTTCCATCATTATTCATATTGAGCTTTTTTCTTGGTGGTTCATTCACTTGTGATGTGTTACAATTCTTTGGTGTTTGTTGACTCGTTTCATTACTTTGACTGCTTGATTGTTCAACGTCTACAAGGTAGCCTGATTTATCTCCTGGTTGTGTAGTCATAGAACTAGTTTCAATCAATACTTCTAACATTTCGTTTAGATCATCCATGGCTGTTTTCAATTCTTGAAACTCTTCGATCGTTAAGGCCACTCCATACTTTGTTGGTATAATTTTCAGTCCTTCGAGGTCAACATACTTTCTGATGTGGAATCTTATCTGTCCGTTGAACTCCTTAACAGTAGCATGATAACCTCTAGAGCCTAGTTTCAATAAACTTGCCATTTTGTTTCCGTACTTAGATAAACTTCTTAGTTAAAATAAAGTTGTTTTCAAAGTGAGGTATAAACATTAACTTATGTTAACAATTAACAACACTAAAAAATAGCATAACAAAAAAAAGAAAAAAAAAGAAAAGAAAAATTGGCTGCTATTTTGTTAAACAAACGGTATAGCAAATAATGTTTGAATAGTTTCCACTATTTCTACTTTTACATTAGCCTGCGTAGCCCAGCTCTTGGGGTGGGGGAGGGGAGCAGGGAGGAGGACTGGGGACGAGGGGAAGGGAAGAAGGGAAAGGAGAGCCTGTTAGCAGCCCCAATGATTTTTGGTGGTTACGCTAGCCAGTGAACGTAAGCATCTCATTGGTTGCTTCCCTGCCAATCAAGATTTTTGACAAGAGAGATTACATTTCGACTTCCGTTCGAGTGATCATTCATACAACCAGCAAAATGGCGACGCTAATAAAAGCTAACCCTGAGCAAGAACAAGCTGAAAACAATCTACTGAATGGCAAAGACCTCCTTGCTGATATTTGCGAACGCAGAATTTATCAAAACTTCACAAGTATCAAGCATTACGATAATAACGAAGCAGTAGTTCTGTAGTTATATCTCCGTCACTTGAAGCAATGAACGATGTTGGTATCCTAGAATAAGATTCATCTACTCTCAATTATCGGTGATTTGAAGTCTTCCGAAGTTAAGGTGATTTTCAGTTCATTTCACTGGCTGAGCGAAGAGATTCTTTGTCGATCGCAATTTAACTGGCACCAGCAGCTACTGCTTTGTTGTGTAACTGTACATGTTATTATCGGTCGTTTGCCGTTTTTGAAGATTTTGTGGCCTAGACGAAGCAACAGTAGAATCGAAAAAGACAAGTAAATATGGCCATTAAAAATCTTCAATTAGCTAATAATCTATTAAGTATAATTGTGTTTTGTAGAAAATGATAACAAACAAAGTAGAGGTCAAACTCAGCTTTGTTTATAATTAACTGTTGTGTTCACTGTTGTGTTGTGATTTGTTCTCTCCAGAAATAATTTGCCTGATAAACCCTTCAATCTTTGTTTGCTGGATTTGGAATGTAATCAAATAAAGTTTTAATCATCAACATTGTTCCAAAAACTGGCAAAATTTTGATCAAACGAAAGCTAGCTCAATCAATAAAGTTTTAATGGGCGTTAAAAGGCGCATTTTTAACACGTCAAAGTGCAAAGCGTTTGTTTACATCCGGTGAAATCTGATTGGTTAAAAATATTGATATTCTAATAAAGCACTAGATAGGCGTAGACACAAAAACATAGGGGCTGCTTGCAGGCTCTCCTTTCACTTCTTCCCCTTCTCTCGTCCCCAGTCCCCCTCCCTACTCCCTTCCCCACCCCAAGAGCCGGGCTACACTGTCTACGTTTAAATGTATTCATACTTCACTTGCTCTCCGACTTCAAAGGCGGAGTGGAACGTGGTCAGATGTTTTCAGTATTATCTCCACAATTGGGTTGTTTCCTGCATTTGATCGATCATTTTAAAGTAGACAGAACCCATAAAGAAAAGAATACCTACCTTTACAGGTCGAGGGGAAGTTTTTCTGTACATCGCTCTTGCTTCCATCCATAAAAGCAATCCATGGATAGATATTCCCTTCTACAGGCCAGGAGCAACTGTGTGCTGCGTTCCACATATAGTTGTCCCCGGGTGAAGGAATGTGCCAGAAGTTTACTTGATGGAGAGTGCCAACAAACGAGTCCACATCAGTGTATTCATTGTGCTGTGGTGAATACTTCTTTCCAAGTACAACTTCGCCTCCTCCTTTTAAAGGTGGTCCTTTATAAATTTATGTAATGCATATTTTAGTTCTTGTTTGAGCGGCCAATAATTAAAACTACTTTTTTTTGCTACAAAAAATAAAATTAACACATACAAAGACATATATTTTTTTGATTCGTTTGTATCTAACTGCAGTTATTGGGTGGTGTTTATTACAATTATAACATGTTGATGCATCGCGCAGAATGCTATTGTTCTCAGGGACATTTACTTACGGTGCTAAATTATTCACACTAGGCTTAAATTTGAATAAATCAGTGTGATTTAAGGTTGTGATTGGCTGTTTTATCACTGCTAGTTTGAATATTTCTTCCGACAAAGCTACAAGCAATTACGGACACAGGGTTTCAGAATTCTATACCAAAATCCACCTATTGTTGTTTTATCCGCTTATTGTTTTCGTGCGTGTCAACATGTTATGATACAACAATAAGAAAAATTCGCAAGTCTACACCAACTTTAGAGAAAAAATAAACTAATAATTTTCACTCAGAATATTTTGTTCGAATTTGCTATTAAACATTGTCAATGACAAACGGCGCACAAAGCTATATGAGTAGTTTGAGCGCTCTTGCCGGAATTTTTCTAGCTAAATGACGCGTTTACATATGATAGGCCAAACTTATATCAAATGAACATTTAAATTGTGTAGTTTGTTTATGTTTGTAACTTTTTTGATACGTTTATTAAACCAGACTTGTTTAATTTAAGCAAAATAACATTCAAAATGACCTTCTCACAAACTAGAAACATGAAGCCGACAACTCGAGTTCAAATGAGTTGTTTAAAGTTCATTTCATTTCCAATCTTAATGAAACTTATATCAAATGGAAACTTAAAATTTGTAGTTTGTTTGTTTGTGACTTTTTTAAATAGCCTTCTCACAAACTCAACTATAGCTGACAACTCAAATTCGAATGAGTTGTTTAAAATTCATTTCTTGTGACTTTTGCAGCTTCAAACCAGCTTTCGATTTCAGCTTTCCGAAATAAGTAATTATACACTCAGATTAATCAATCTTGATCTTCACTATCAATACGTTGAGTTAATTACGCAAATCGCTGAAGAAAAAAAAAATATCACTAGAAACCGGCGTACAGCAGATTGTAGAATGACAAGATAGATGAAGCTTACTTTATAGAGTTGTTCCGCATAACAACGTTATAGATGCAAATGAGATTATTTTACGAACCGCATGCAAATTAGCAGTTGGTGTTAATCCATCCATTGTTTAAGGTAAGAACATAAAGCGCGCGAGAATTGAATAGGTCATTTCACTAGATTTTTGTTTTAGTTTGCATCGGTATACATTTCACTAAGTAATACAAGAAAAATTAATTTCAAGTAAGCTGAATATTTCTGAAATTTTTCTACATTTTGACATCTTTATAACATCAAGCCTTCTCTGTCTTGAGTACAACCCTATTTTATGAAAACACGAGGGCCGTGTTTTTGGAAGAGTTCTCCAGTCCCTTTCTCACATTGAGAACGGTGCATACAGAGGGCGTACTCCTAGAACATTGGACTCCCGGAGTCCGTTTACGATTGCATACGCATATAAACGCATACAAACGCCTCAAGCGGTACCGATACCAATAGGAATTTTGCTCCGCAAGGCTTGCTCAGGTGGCGTTTCTTTCCGGGTATACTCCCTTCAGATCTGGGTAGGAATGTTCCGCTTGGATCCTAGCTGTGGGTGTTACGCTGTTGATGGCAAAAAATACCTAACTTGCATACCCTGTTTATGATAAATGTTGAATTGTATAGCTGTGCTAGGATATATTTCACAAATTCAACGACCTTATTCCTGCCGATTTCCTAAATTCAAAATAATTCCTCTCATTTCCTGGGCCCTGAGTATGATAGAGTAGAATTAGATGCCCTGTTCATGACACTAAGGTCGAAAACCATACCCTGTTCAGCGGATCATCCTCGTATAGTCGATATAGGGTAGTACCCAAGTGTGCCCAAGTGTGAGCTCCCCTGTGTGCCGCCCTTTATTAGCCATTCCACGCAAGAGTCTCATGTATTTTTAGTTTTGCGGTTTTTGTTAATCTGTACCGTGCCCGTGTTAGCAATTTCTGCGAGTGCAAGGTATACTCCCTACATGTCAAATTATATGCAGTTCAAATAGGTAACTGACGTAAAAACTAGTGTGAGCTGCGCCGTTGTTTCCAATAAAACATTTGTTATCAAAATGTAAGTTATACACCGTCAAAAGAAGAGAGAACGTACTTCCTCTTTACTTCGACGTAGGACGAACATTCGAAACGTCAGTAAGTTTTATCTTTTTACGGTGCATGACTTACATTTTTATAACAACTATATGCAGTTCATCAATGCAATATTCAAATGTGTAAGCAATATCCCTCAGATTCTGTGCATAAAAGAAAAACTAGAGGATAAAAAATCCGCAGGAGGGAGGGAGGCTCTTTATATTTCCAGAGGTTGAAATCGTAAGTTTGTTTTTTAGGTCGAGAGAAAAATTGGAGAAAATTATTGGAAAATAAGAAAAAAAACCCCGGTAATTATCAGCGGCGTTTTTACTTTAATAGAAAGTAAACATTGGGAAGAATTTTTTCGAGGTATTTGTTAGGGTAGAAAATTATTTTCCTCCTGCGTATTTTGTAAACTGTTTATTTTCAAATCACTTTAGGATCTAATCAGCTGAAGGATGTTGATCACTTTAAAGACCTTGGGGTTATCATTACACGTGACCTTTCCTGGGGGACACATATCAACTCCATAGTCAGAAAGGCTAATCAAGTATTGGGAGTCATCAAGCGCTCAATTGGTACAGCCAACAGGGAAATTTTCAAAATGTTGTATACATCCTTAGTCAGGGCGATCTTGGAGTATGCTGCACCCGTATGGAGCCCTCACCTCGTAAAAGACATTCATGCATCGGAAAAAGTCCAGCGTAGAGCATCTAGACTTGCCTTAAATCAAAAACGGGGAGAAATGTCTTACGAAGAACGTTGTGAAATTCTGAACTGGCCTACACTCGCCATTAGAAGAGACTACTTGTCCTTAATCGAATGTTACAAAATTGTCTTTGGCCTAAACCATCTTGATTTTGATAACTATTTTAGCTTTTCTAAATATAAATCAACGAGAGCCAATCACCCATATAAATTGTATTTGAATGCCGCTAAAGTAAACAGTTACAAATTCTCCTTTTTTATCAGAATGATTAAACACTGGAACTCACTACCGGCTCATATTGTACAAGCAAATAGCCTTTCAGACGTTAAGAAGAAATTGAAAGATCATTTAGGCATTTAACTTATTTTATTTCATCACTATTACTATTTATTTATCTTTTTTTTTATTAAGCTAATATAAAAATTAGGTAAACCTAATAGCGGAGCTCCGATTTAATGAAATGAATTATTTATTCAATCATTCATTCTTTCGTTTGTTCATTCACTAAAAATTATCAAATTGTTGATCAATCAATCAAAAATTACTATAGATGAACCAAGTAATGGATAAATCCATTCAAATAATCATGAAAAGAAAACAACATAGCCAAAAAAGTGAGAAGTGCGGGATAATTTTCTCTCTCTCTCTCTCTCTCTTTTTTTTTCTTTGCTTCGTTTGCTTTTCATGATCAAATAATCATATAGTCAATTAAAATATTCAAATCTTTATGCATGCGACAACATTTTATTATACTCAAGAAATATGCACAAAAATTAAATGCAAAAAATATCCGACCGTATATATTTTTGGCTTGTTGTTATGCATGGTAAAAATTGCACTTGTCAATTAAAATTGATTGTCCAATGAGAAGTTAGAAAAGCACTAAAATGGCTTCTTTGAGTTGTAAACAAATCCCCGCGCACTTCTCGCTTTACGCTCTTTTACGTTTGAAAAAATGTTATACAAATCGACAAAAATTTCACTTTTCTGGTGAAATGTGCAATGAATTGCTTATTGGTAATCTAGCTATCTAAAACTGTTGTGCATTTTTAATTATCAAATGTGAATACTGCGTAACTCGTTAAAAAATAGCTAGTATGAACTTTTGAAATTTTAACTTGCAGATGAGTACAATGACGAATTTGCAATTCAATAACAAATCAAAAAATTACAAGAATCAAATAAAAAACACACACATAAAGATCTCAACGATGGAGAAATGTCTTACGAAAAGAAGTAAATATAATCATTGCAAACTGCTTTCATGTGGATGGTATAAAAAAGAAATTCACTTGAAGATCGTCAAAAAAGGTAAACATACCGCCTCCACGTTTCTTGTCCTGTACTGTCACTTTTCCACTAAACTTTTCGTCCTCAGTTCTGATTGCAATAAGCTTGTTCATGTTTTTAGAATTTTAAAAGTGGCAAAAAACATTTTCACCGCCTCTAAAAAGTTTACACGGTTCAACTGAACGGCGATGGCAAGCTCGTGTTGGTTGATCACACCTTGTGCTAAAATTTGCATTTTCATTCCTTCCCTGAACTGGCAGTCCTACTTTGTTGACATGTTGTATGAAATGTTTTCTTGTTGTTGATAAGTGATAAATCCGTATTGATCCTAAAGCTTTCCGTGTTATGAATTGCTTGTAAAAAATTGATGAATGAACAGAGTGAAGTTATCTAGCTTCGTGAGTCTTCTTCGTCTTGCTTTCCACCTGTTTTGAATTGCTGCAAATGCAGTGCATATTTTTTTTCATGAACGTTTTGTCGCCGTTGATTTTTTTTAATTAGATTAGTCCATCAGTAATGATTGAAAAACGCCACGAAGAATCCACGAAATATACGGCCTGTTTTACTACCATCTGACAAACTCGCCGTCAAATAAACTCTTCCAGAAAATACAACTTGTAAAATCTTCAGCTTTGAATGACTATTGAATTAAGTATCAAATAAAGTTTTAACAGCTCTGCATGACTTCACATTTGAAGAGTTAAAAACAGCACCACGAGCAAATTTTACCCAATTTGTCAGTGAACTGAATATTTTGAAGCTTTTCCTCACTGAATCGTAGATATTTTTCTTTTTCACGCCGCGGCCTTTGTATCCCTTTCGCAGTCAAACCTCTTCAAGCCATCAGCTTAGCTTTACCATTTTCATGCTCTTTGTCCAATGCAGAAATACATTTTGTAGAAAAATTTTACTGCAAAAAAATTGATTGTTTTGCGCCCACTAAAACTGGTCAGCAAATTTTGCGTGAATGTACACGGACGGACGTACGTATTCCTGAAATCCGGGCTTCCTGTGGTCGATTTCAAATGAGCTCCATGGTTTACCATATTTTCTTAATTATGGTGCTCCGCTTGCGCGGGCCTTGGGCCCGCGCGGAGCTCTGCTATTACACCTAGCTTTTATATATTTATACAATTTTTCAATTAGTCGTTTTATGTCGCTTAGCTTAAAGTCGTTTATCTGTTAGTAGTTTTTTAGGGAGTTTTCACATAGGGCTAACCTCTTAACTTCCTTTTCATGATGCCACTTTTGTTATTAATGTTCTGTATTGCTTTGCTACGCTTAATTTATCTTGTAACTGTCACCTTTAATTTGCATCTTGAATAAACCTTTATTGTATTGTATTGTATTGTATCATTTCTACAGAAGATAAGGGGTAAGAAATTGCCTCTGCTGGTAGGATAGCGATGATACAGTTTGCTTTCCACTAAGTGACCACCATTGGAAGTAGGGTAAAAGTGATCCCCTATGAGAGAACCAAAACAAGAATACCACATAATTAGAATATCAAAACTGAAAGCCCAGGATAATAACTTATACTCTATTGTTTGAAATTCGAGAGGGAAAACAATGAAATATTCCAAACCAAAAAAGTTGTGGCTGTCTCTTATGAGGGTGGTCGCTTAAAGGTTTTTTATAAGAGTTTATATTGTTAATTATTTACAGAATATATGATAATTTAGACCTGGTTAAACGTGCTATAACGTCATTTAGAAGCCGGCCCTCATCCCTCTACGCACACCCCCCCCCCCCCCCCCCCAAAAAAAAAGAAGATGCATAAGGACTATAAGGCTATACTTATAAGGAAGCTGGCCTCCTGCAATTTTTTGGTATGATTTAGCTTCTGTTTGGCGGTGTGTCCAAAAACAGGTGTACGCGCGCAAAAAAATAAGGCAGTCAGTTCAAATTGCCGTCAAGCACTATGACATTCATGGCTTGTTTACATGTTTACATGAATAAAATGCATCTAGTTCTGGCGAAAAATTATTCCTTTAATACATTTGGCATTGTACTTATACTTATAATTTGTTCCAATATTATAAGTGCACTTTTACCCTATTTTTCATTGATTTTAAACCAACGTTTTTCGATCCTATGACCGTTTTTGATCTATATATGATAGCGATCGAAATCGTTCATAAACTGTCGTAAGATCGAAAAACTTTAAATTCACCAAAGTCTATTTTTTTTCGATCTTTTGCGACCGTTCTCGATCGTTTGCGATTATATGTAAACCAGACTTAAAAATTTATGTTTTTGTTATAAAAAAAATCGAAAATAAATGGTCTATTCAATTTTCGTGCGCTTTATGTTCTTACCTTAAACAATGGAGGGATTAACACCAACCGCTAATTTGCATGCGGTTCGTAAAAAAAATCTTATTTGCATCTATAACGTTCTTATGAGGAACAACTCTTATATATAAACGAAAATGAATTGATTTGGAACGACTTCAGGATTGTGGTGTTGTCACTAATTCCGCCTTTGTGTCAAAACACAAAAGAAAATATCACACAAGTTGGGTGCTAATCCAAACAAACAAAAGGCCAATTAACTAAATAATCTGTACGGTAACTACAAAGAAACATCGACCGTAGCAAGTTATGGAAATAACTAGCTTAAATATTCATATTAAAAAAGAGAAACTTTGTAAACGTCAAAATAATACCAAAAAATGTGGAAAATATTCACCAAAACAAGATCTTTTGAATGCACCATGTTCATTTTTTTGTTTCTTTGTGTATTCTAAAAAAAAACTGTGTTGAATATTTGTGAATATTGGTTTACATACAAATTAGCACTGAAATTGCCCTTTTTTGAAGATGAAAAAGAGAAATGTTTGAAAACAAATCTTCCCAACTTACAGGGTGCAAACGATAAATAAATATCTCATCTTTAATTTGCACCATGTTCATTTTCTTAGTTATTTGTCGAAAACAGTGTAAACCAGGTTTTACATAGCAAGGTCTGACCATTTTAAGCACTTTTCTTTGTAAATATGACTACATGGCTCATTAACGGCTCATTAACTTCGCTGTCGGCGTTTTGAATCTGGCGCCAGAACAAAAGAAAAGTCCCTGTATTCTGCGCGATGGAATGTCTAAGAATACCATCGTTGTTTCAACTGTCAATCAAGTATTGTAAATATATATCTTTTAATGTTTACTTTGGAACTATCACCAAAACACAGCACTTTACTATTACCAGTTAGAACACACCATTCAGGATCGGTTTTGACACATCAACTTACGTTTTGATGATAATAGCAAAATAATCCCAGGATTTCACTTAAGAAACACATATAATTTTACAAATTACATATTAAATTTGGGATTCTTACCTTCAAATGATATCCTCATGTGTCCGGTCCGTTTCCCATCAAAGTAGCTTGAAAATTCCTCATCATATCTTCCCCAGCTCATGCCAATGAAATGCCACTGCTGATCCAAGATATTTGCAGGACTCTCCAATACGTCATTTTGAACAAGCACATAAACCTTATCATCATTGTAGGAAATTTCAACCATTTCGCTATGCTTTCCCAGTGTTCTATATGTAAAGACAGTTGCTTGATTATAGCGAACGTCTGCTTTGATCCAAAATGCTATGCTAATCTGCATTAGATCAATATTTGCAATAGAAGGTGGAAGGTAGGTAGATGGAAGGAAGACCATGGTATCAGGAGTTTGTCTTGGGAATGTCAGGTCGAAGTTGTCGCCCAAAGCTGTACAGAAGTAAAAATTTATATTTCTTTTTGAGATGTTATCACAAGTATTAATATGTTCATCATGTTTTAGTTTTCAATACAAAATTCATTATTATGTTGCTAATATAGAGTTTTTATCATACATGATATATTTATCATTTTGCTCAACAATTAATTTATATCTTTCTTGAATATTTTTTTACGCAATAGCTTTTATGGCCAACACTCATCATCGCATCCAAATCAACATAAAATAATTATGGTGATATTGCTTTTATAATTAGTACTTCTCAATTTCACTCACGTATCTCGCAATTTTTTCCAGTGTACGACTTTACACACACGCATTGATATCCATTAAGTTTGTCAATGCAATTGGCGTGCATAGGACATGGTGTTGATACACAGTCATCGATATTCTCTTGGCAGATTTTACCAGTAAATCCAGTTGCACAAGTACATGTAAAGGCAGTTACATTCACGTATGAACAGCTGCCGCCATTAAGACATGGACGGATTGTACAAGGACTTTTGTCAACGTTGCAAGTTGAGCCTTCATACCTTGAGCGATAAAAATAGTCAGAAGAAAACCAATAAAAATGTATCTACAATTTTCAGTACAAAATAAAACTGCGAGTTTTGCATTATCTACTTAAACTTTTAGATGAACAAAAATACCTTTCTGAGCAATGGCATTGATAACCACCAAAGATATTCTCACAAGTGCCATTGTTTTGGCATGGATTCGTTTGACAAGAATAAAGCTGGTTTTCACAGTAGCTACCATTGAAACCATCATAGCAAGCACAATAATAATCATTCACCAAATCTATACAGGTGGCATTGTTGAGACATTTATGTTCTTTACAATCATCTATATTATCTTGACAAAATTCCCCACTAAATCCTTTAATACAGGTACAGTTGAATCCAGTCCTTGTCTCGTCACAAGAGCCGCCATTTTGACAAGGTCCTGAACTACACAACTTTACACGAAACTCACAGAGAGGCCCATAAAAGCGTTGGGTGCAATTGCATTTATATTTTGATTCTGATGGTAAGTTTATACATTTTACGTTATTATGGCATTTTGATGCTGCGCAATAGTCAATGACGTTCTCGCAGTTTCTGCCCCAGAATCCATCGGGACAGGTACAGGTATAGTTTGATATAAGATCTGTGCAGCTACCGTTGTGTTTACACGGTTTTTTCTCACAATCGTCAATGTTTATCGAACAGCTTTTTCCTGTAAAACCACTTTCACAAGTACACATGCATTCCTGATTATCCTGAAAAAAATAATACTAGATCATTAAGCAACAGATCAAATTAAGTCTATTTACTTTAAGGTTTTAAGTATCTAGGAACCTTTCATTATTTATCCGGCAATTATCAGTTACGATCCATTCTGTAGATCCCTTAATAAACTTCAGGGCCGGTTGTACTGAGGCTGAATTAAGTTATCCGGTGGATAAAGGGTATACACTCTACATATAATTTTCATTTTTAGAATTTATCCAATGGATGCGGATATTTCAAGTGGGTATTCCTATCCAGTCTTCGTGCAACCGGCCCCAGGGTCAATTCCTTAGAATATGGAAATTGAAGGTTTCTGCCTTTCTCACCAAGCGCTTTCCTCTCCTTAGATAATCAAGGGTCACCTAGGTGATTATGTGCACTGTTCAACATGTGATACGAAAACATTAAAAGTCACAAGTTCTAGCCAGCAGAGTAAATACTGATGACAAGCCTTTTTTGTGTGTTCTTGTCACGCTTACCTTTTCTAAGCAGTGGCCACCATTCAAACAAGGTCGAGATTGACAAGGTCCGATTACCACCTCACAGAACCTTCCTGTATAATCTTTGTTACAGACACAATAGTACGTTGTATTACCATCAACACAGTTCGAATTGAATCGACAGCCATTGTCAACACAGTCATCAACATTGACTGTGCAGTTAACACCAGTGAATCCTGGGTAACATGAACAACGGTATCCTCCAATCAAATCTTCACAACGACCATTTACACATGGGTTTGGTACACATTCATTGATATTTTGTTTACATTTCTTCCCTGTGTATCCCTTAGCACATATGCATTTAAAGTCAGTCTGCAAATTGATACATTGTCCGTTGATTCCACACGGGTTTTGGGCACAAAGATTAGTTTTTGTTTCGCAGAAAACTCCAGTAAATCCCTCTTTACAGCTGCATTTGTAGGAGCTGACAAGATCGTGACAAGTTGCACCATTTTTGCAAAGGTTACCTGCACAATCATTGATGTTGACCTGATAACATACAAGACAAAATATCAAACAGAGTGCCGATTGACAATTTGATGATTCTACAACAGATTATATACATCTTTCATTGAACACGATCTATGGAATGGGATAAATAATTTCTGTGTTTTTTAATGTTTTGTATAGTTAAAATCTAAGTAAAATGAAACTGTGAAAAAACCTTCATGGTTGTTTATTGTCGGTTTAACCTGTAAATGTTTAGTTTCTTTGTTCTTACTTTGACTTCTTAGGTCCTTGTGATCAAACACCATAAGTTTGAGTAAAATGATATCAAGCGTTTTCTTACTACTTTAATTCATTGTCTGTCTTATCTGAAATATTTTTTTTTATTAAATGCTAAGTTCCTAAAAACAATTCTTACTTGACATTGTAATCCTGTATATCCATCCAAGCAAGTGCAGACGTAACCATCTTTCACATTTACGCAACTGGCACCATATTTACAAGGATTGGATAAACATTCGTCAATGTCCGTTTCACAGACCTGGCCAGCATACCCTAAAATATCAAAATCATATTTGATTGACTAGTTTTTACTGGAGTACTTGGTGAAGCTTGGTAGTGTTAAGGCGGAATTTCATAAGAAGTAGATGATCACCCCAAAAAAACACCCCAAAGACTATCAAGGTAAAGATGTTATCTAACGCAATATCACTTAAACCAGTTAAAAAAGTTAAAAGCACTCCTCCATCCTAATGAGTGTTATCCTTTATGTTGGTTCGTGTTGTATCGGCACTCGCCATTCAGCATAATTCTTATTTTACTCTGACTTAAATGGATAATATAAAAATTAGTTAACCTTATTGCGGAGCTCTGATTTAATGAAAAGAATTATTCATTCAATCATTCATTCACTTCAATTTGTTCATTCACTACAAATTATCAAATTGTTAATCAACCAATCAATCAAAAATGACTATAGATAAAAAAGTAAACAAATAAATGAATTAATTAGTGAATAAATCCATTAAAATAATCATGAAAAGAAAATAACAGCAAAAAAAAGTGAGAAGTGAGGGATAATTTTCTCCGTTTTTTTGCTATGTTATCAGTTTCTTTTCATGATCAAATGCTCATAATATAAAAAATAGGTAAACTTAATAGGGGAGCTCCGATTTAATGAAATGAATTATTCATTCAATCATTTATTCATTCATTTGTTCATTCGCTACCAATTATCAAATTATTGACAAACATCTTGTATCAAAAGTTATTTTTCATTGTGAAAAGTTGATAAATCTGCATTGATCCTCAAGCTCTCCGTGTTCTGATTTGCCCGTAAAAATTGATGAATTAACAGTGAAATCGTCTTCGTCCTTCGTGAGTCGTATTCGTCCTTTGTTTTGCTCTTCACCTATTTAAAATTTCTCCAAATGCACATTTGTTTTGTTTCTTTTTCTTATGAACTTTTGCTCAACGTCGATTTTTTTACTTTTAAAAGTAGATTAGTCGATAAGTAATGATTGAAAAACGCCACGAAGAATACGGCATTTTTTACCATCTGACAAACTCAGACAAATAAACTCGTCCAGAAAATACAACTTGTAAAATCTCCAGCTTGACTATTAAATGAAGTATCAAATTACTTAACAGCTCTGCATGACTGCACATTTGTATAGTTAAAAACAGCGGCACGAGCGACTTTGGACCATTTTGTATGTGAAAATATTTGGAAGCTTTTCATCGTTTAATCGTAGTTATTTTTTTTTTAACGCCGCAATCTTTGTTTCTGTTTTTCAGTGAAATCTCTTCAAGCCGTCAGCTTAGATTTAACATTTCCATGCTGTTTGTCCAGTGTAGAAATACATTTTGGATAAAAATTTTAGTGAACTGCAAAAATAATTATTGATTTGGCGCCCACTAAAACTTGTCAGTCACTGGTTGCGCGTGAGTGTACACAGAGGTATGTATGTTGCACGTATTTTCGAAATATGGGCTTTCTGTGGTCGATTTGAAATGAGCTCCATGGTTTGCCATATTTTCTAAATTATGGTGCTCCACAAGCGCGGGCCTTGGGCCCGCGCGGAGCTTCGCAATAATCAAATAACTCCTTTTTAAATTTGACTATCAACATACATCATAAAATAAATCGTTTCTCCTTATTTTATCATAAAGACTTACCAGAAAGACAGTCACACTTGTATGAGCCAGCCGTATTTATACAAGTCCCATTATTGGTGCAAGGAAGAGAAGCACATTCATCAACATCCTGCTCGCATTGGTGACCATAATAACCAGACGGACATTGGCAGGAAAAAAAACCCACTTGGTTTTTGCATGTGCCGTCATGTTGACATGGGTTTGATAAACAGTAGTTGATCTCATACTCGCAGTAAGAACCGTTATAACCATTTGCACAGACACAATCGAAGTCTCCTACCTTGTTAAAACAGGTAGCATTGTTTTTGCATGGACTAGATGCGCACTCGTTGATGTCTTTATCACATGTGTGTCCTGTATATCCTGGTTCACAGTTACAGTAATAGCTACCGTTACTGTTTTGACATTTTGCGGCATTTTTGCAGGGGTTCGGGATGCAGTGATCAATTTTATTCTGGCATGATGTTCCATGAAAACCTTCCAAGCACTTGCACGAAAAGGCGTTAAGCTAAAAAAATAAAGATATTTAAGATTATTTCAAACAACTTCGGAACAAATTAAAAATCCATAGCCCTACCAAATGTTATAGGCAAAAGTTCATAACTGTTTATGTTGCTGCAATTCATGAACAAAAAAATAACCATCTGAAATTGATGGTCCTTTTATGAACTCAATATCAGTGATTTGCTTTTATTGGTGCCTATTTCTCGATCGTATTATTAAAATCCAATCCTTTCGGTTGTGCTATTCCTTTTTTTCTGACAACTTTTTTTAAAGTTGTATATAGAAAGCGAGGCAATATTATCATATTTGCTTAAATAAGGCCTTATCGTCCATGCGTTATAATCCTCATTACTGCTACATTGCACCGTAATATGATATCAAACAAACTGAAATGGTGTCCAATTATGTTTACTCTTGTATATATTTATAGGCAATATTTACAAATGTGCAAAGTTCTAATTGCAAAGGCACAAATTTGTCTTAACTTAGTTTATGGTTCTGCACAAGAAAAAGTGACAAGCCCACAAAAACCAAAAAAAACTCTTGTATGTCATCATATATCTTTATCATCAGGATCATCGTGGGTACCCCAAAAGTTATCATTTTTATAAGCAACAACAAATTAGCTGTAATTAATCCAACCCCCACCCCCACTACCTCGACCCAACTCATCGCTATAATGATCATCTTTATCTTTTATTAGTCAATGTTTGAATACCTTGTCATAGCATGTTCCACCATAAGCACATGGATTAGGTTGGCATTCATCAATCTCTTTCTCACATCGATTGCCTTCATAACCTGGCGAACAGAGACATTCATATCCACCAATGAGATCATTACACGTAGCATCATTCAAACACAATGATCCCTCGCATTCGTTAACGTTAACTTCACACAGGTTCCCCGTGAAACCACTTGGGCAGCTGCATTTGAAACTGTTCTTCATTTCATGACAAGTTGCATTATTTTGACAAGGATTATTAGCACAACCATGAATGCTTGCATTACAAAATTTTCCTGTAAAATCTTTTGGGCAGACTACGTCTTCGTGGCCATTGATACATGTAGATCCATAAGGACACGGGTTCGACAGACACTTGTTGATTTCTAAAAAAAAGTTATATATTTGCTTATAGATATCCATAGATATATAGAAAATTATACAATGAGATCAAAACATTTTAAATAAATTAACCTATACATTCAAAACAATAATATATAAATAAATAAAAAATAAATAGACAAATAGATGATTGAATGGGAGGATAAATGAAGAAGTGGATGGTTGAGGAAATGAAAATGGATTAATATGAGAAATAAATTGATATTTTTTATTGTTGGTGTGTGTTGTTTTATTCTCTGTTTTCCTTTTTTATATAGTTTTTCACAATTCCCCCTAACACTTAAATTGTTACCTATTTGCTTTTTGGCCTTATATTAACAAATTACTATCCATTCGAATTGACGATGTTACCGTGATGGCAACAAAACGTCTATTTTAATTAGTTTTTCTACTCAATTATTGGTGCATGTTTTACTAATTAATTGAATTACAATCTATGTTAACTTGTGCAGGAAGGCATTGTTCCATTCCAATATCCCTGTATTTCTCCTTCATTAGCTTTGCATGTTCGTGAACTATATCCAGTGATATCGTAGCCTTTGTTGCACTTGAAGTGGCATGTAGTCCCCCAGATATTATCACAATGACCAACTACTTTCCCACTGGTAATATATGTTGGAAGGGAAAGACATCGTTTAACTGCGTAAAATACATAGATAAATTGTTTACATAATCTTTTTTGTTACCAGAAACATAAAAAAACATATAATAAATGTTTTAGTTTAACACAAGGAGCGCTTATTTTTTGATGATCGTAATAAAAAAAATCTCGAATGTTTCAAGGGAGATATCTCGAGCATTTTGAAAGCTATGTTTCTGCTTCATAAAGACAAACCCACTATTTTTCGATATAACATATTCTACATACTTTTAACATGGATGTAAAATTTGCATGTTTCAGAATTTCCAGCTGAATCAATCGCTGTGATTGTGATGTTGTGTTTTCCAGCTGTATATTTTTCTTTTAATCCATCCATCTGGATAGTTGGAACCTCTCCTGAATTATCTGTAGCACTATTTACCATTGCACAAACAGGAATAACAACATTTGTTTTATTTCTTGGTGCAAATACATTGATGTTTTCAGGGCATGGTTTTGAGAACTTTGGGGACTCAATATCTAGAAAAGAAATGATTAAAAGAATAAAAAAAGAATACTTTCTAAGTATTTGAAAATATTTTCCTATCAAAACACTTTAGTTGTGGTATACTTTTCTTGTTATCTTTTCAATCTTTCCTTGTGTGCCTCTCTCCTGTGCTTGTGCCCGTCCCCGTCCCCCTCTAATATACCATGACGTACATACCATGACACGTGACGTTCCCATAGTGATCCCATTCACCGCTGGCCAGACAAGTTTTAATGCCAGGACCATTTAGACGATATCCCGCTGGACAAAAGTACTGGCAAGTAGTTTGGAATGTTGGATTGATAGAACAGACAGGAGGAAGTATGGTGACCAAAGCTGAGGCTGGAGCTATTGCTGAACAGTTTACAGCTAAAATAGGGAAATAGAACTTTAGAGCAAAGTTCAAGTAAATAATGACGTTATGACATGATTCAAATTTGTTATCACTTCTAATAAAATATAGTTCGATCTATTGGCACCAAGGTCACATGAATCATTACCGCATGACTGATACGATTGACAACAATATCAAGAAAGTCATGTGGTGTTAACTGGACTAAATGTTATTGCTAAGGATAGCGTAGTTGGTTAGTGCACGGTCTTCTGTGCGAGAGGTCCCGAATTCGATTCCTGGTGACCCCACTCCCTTGTTTCGACTTCTCTCTGTTCTGTGTAGCTTTAAATAACCGTAATAACGGAGCAATGACGGAAAGAGGGGAGTAAAATGAGCACACCGTCGGCTCTCTGGAAGATTAGATTCGGCTAAATGGACTCCTGACTTTAAATGTGGATACTTTACTTTACTTTACTTTACTTTGCAATCTGTTTGATATTTTCGCAAAATGTGAGTAATAAGTGTGAGCTAGTGAGAAATCGAGTAATCGAGTAATCGAGCAATATTGGTTCGCTCGTGCACTGATTATGTAATTGTGAAAGTAAATATAAATATAGTTTTGTACAGCCCAGACTTTCCAAGTTTCATCTATTTACATTTTTCTTCTGTATTGTATCTTGAGCAAGGTAATTTAACAGTTAACTTTGGTACGTATTTTTCTTTTTTGTGGTTTCATTTCCAGACAACTGCACTGTTTGTTACGGCCACTTTAAATTTAGTGCAAGTCGGCAAGATAATAATAATAATAATAATAATAATAATAATAATAATAATAATAATAAGCGCGCCGTTAAACAGAACGTGCACGCGCACGCCCGATGTGTCAGGGCCGCGCGAGCAACAAATGTGATTGAAATTGCTCGTGCATGAAGAATAATAAATAACTGAATGTATAAAGAAAAAATGACCCGTATCGCTCGTCAACCGGATAAAAAAGGAGCGCGTTCAACAGCGAGGGACCAGGCTGTGTTCGAAAAGTCATCTTCTGGAACAAACTCTGCCCAAAATGCTAACAAGGACAACCACGCCGAGGACATTCCTCAAAGAGGCCCTGATCAAGCACAACAACAAAGACTAATTCAAACTCGTAATAAATGGACAAGGGAAGAGTATAAAAAAGTGATTGAAGCTTACTATACAGCTCTAAACCATCCAACAACATTAAAAGTGTGCAAAAGCAACATTCAAGAAAGGAAAATTAACACGTGCCAAAAACATCGAACTTGATGTAACAACCACTATTCAAGATCTGGACCAAGAAGAAACGTATAAGTACCTTGGTGTGAACGAAGGAAATGGTATACAACATGCCATGATGAAAGAAAAAATTCGTAAAGAATATTACCGCAGGATACGTTTAGTTTTAAAATCAGAACTGAACGCTACCAACAAGATTGATGCTATAAACACACTGGCTGTTCCAGTCGTAACATACAGCTATAACATTATCAACTGGAAAATGGAAGAACTCAAGTGCTTAGACAGAAAAACAAGAAAGTTGTTAACGATGAATAAAATGCACCACCCGAAGGCCGATGTGGATAGACTATACTTGCCAAGAACAACAGGCGGTAGAGGTCTCATTCAAATTGAAACTTCTTACAAGACCACTACGATTGGCCTTGGTACTTACCTCAATGACAAAGAAGATCATCTACTTCAAATAGCTAAAGAGCATGACAAGACAAAGAAATTGTTTTCTGTACACCGCGAGGCAAAGAAGTTTCGAAGAGAGCTTAATCTACCAGTCGTAGAGAAAACTTCAGCAAACGAACCATCTACCAATTATGCTCGAAGAACAAAAGTGAAAGCGAAACAACAAGCTCAAGAACAACTAAAGAACAAATGGGAGGAAAAACCGCTACATGGAAAATACCCGCGACGCCTTAATGACAACGATGTGGATCAAACACAAACTAACAAATGGCTAAAAACATCTGGCCTGAAATCTGAAACAGAAGGATTCATCATTGCCGCTCAAGACCAGTGTATCAAAACAAACTACTACAGAAACAAGATTCTTAAAGATGGCTGTAACCCGATGTGCAGAATCTGCAGTCAACACCAAGAAACAATCGATCATGTTGTATCGGGATGTCCAGAACTTGCTAAAACAGAATATATACATAGACATAACAAAGCAGCGATGTATATTCATTGGAAACTTTGTAAATATTATGACATAGACGTTACAGAAAGATACTACAAACACGAACCAACGACAGTCACTGAGAACGATCAAGTAACAATCCTATGGGATATGCCGATACAAACTGACAGAGAGATCACAGCAAACCGCCCAGATATTGTAGTTAAGGACAAAGTAAACAAAACATGTTTATTGATAGACATGTCTGTACCCACAGAAAGAAACATCTCTATTAAAACTATGGAAAAACTATCTAAATATAAAGACCTGGAAATTGAAATAGAAAGAATGTGGGGCCTGAAAGCTACAACTGTACCTGTGATTATAGGCGCCCTTGGACTAATAAAGAAGGGATTAGATACCTTTATTAATAGAATACCAGGAAACATCAAAGTTATTGAGTTGCAAAAGATAGTACTTCTTGGTACAGCCCATATACTAAGGAGGACATTATCATATAAATAATATCAAATCACAAAATGTAAATATAGATGCCTTATGCTCAAGGGATGAACATGGTTCTATATTGTTGTAAAATGATGAAAGGAAAAATAAATCTAGATAATAATAATAAAGAAGAAGAAGAAGAAGGCGCGCGCGTTCGACTCTTGTGGTTGTGCCTTTTGTACTCTACAAAATTATCTTATTTTATACTCCTTTGGAGAAATTAACTAGCTAAAACATTGACACAATTGTTCCTAAAGGTTAGTTACATCATATTTATAGGTTAGATAGATTATCTAACTTTTATTTATTTCGTAGTCTTAGTTTAACAGAACGGTCAACACCCTAGCGTGTTTGATTTGTTTCCTTTTCATCAAACTTATTGATCGTTTCAAATTATTTTCATCGTTTAAATTTCTTTTTTTTTAAAGGATCAATCAAACATATAACTCTCTTAGCTATTTGGCCACGCACATATTAATTAGGTTTAGTTTTAGTTAGAAAGGCTCAACCTTAAGTAGGTTAGTACTAGGTATAGGACTTTTCACACTTGTACAAGTGTTTTACACATAGCTTGGGAGACTCTGACTAATATTCTCTTATTGTACATACTATATTTAGTATCTTATTTACATATTTAATATTACAAATATTTAAAATTTAGATTTTTGATAATTTCCTATATACTTTTGAATTTGTTTAATCAAAATTTTTATATTTACGTTAGGTTTCTTCTGTTTTTATTTGTCATAATATTTTAAATTTAAGTTAGGCTCGCGCACAACCGTTCACTTGAGAAGGCGCGCGTGCAACAAATCAAAGGAATATTGAGCGCGAGCTCAAATTCAATCCATAAAATGAATAACAAAAAAAGATGTTCTACCCGTATCGCTCGTCAACCGGGAAAACAAGGAGCGCGTTCATCAGTGGGCGACCAGACTATGAACGAAAAATCAAGTACTTCTGGAAGAAGACCACACTCTGATGATGAAGAGGATTCCCTCACCGAGGAAACTCAAAGAGGCTCCCTTACTAAAGAGACGTCCAAGAATAACATAGCTAAAAGACAAAGATGGACCCGTGGTGAATACAAAACAGTGATGAAAGCTTACTACAAAGCTATTGAATACCCAACTGAAACATCCAACACAAAGGAAACGTATAGACTATGGAGAGCGGAGAACCCAGAAGCAAGACCATACATGGATGAAAATAAACTAGCAAACGTGAGAAGAGATATTGTTAATAAGAAAAGATTGTCTGATGCTGAACTTGAGGAAATACGGAAAAGCGCGAAAGGAGCAGATGCGGAATTAGCGAATGATACTGATGTAGATAACAATAATAAAGAACCTGAAGTACAAGATGACGGGAATGAACATGCTCTCCCGCCTACACTGCATCGAAACGAGCATACTGAACAGATTAGTCAGGAAGATCAAGAACGAATAGGAGAGATGAAAACGAAGATACTACAAAAATGGCTGGAAGTTAAAGAAGAAAGTATGATGGAAAGAAGCAGGCTACCTAAGATAAAGACGAATAGAAAGACCAAGAAAGTGATCGATCTCGCAAACAAATGCATAGAAGAGATAAAGAAAGACCACAAACCAAAAGATATCACTGATATCAACAGTCTTATGTATTCTGCAGCCCACGTAGTAACAGAAACAAGTTATCGTCCGATAAAGAAGAACACCAAGAAGAAAAATAGAAGATCTGAACCTATGTGGAAAGAAAAGCTGAAGAAAGAAATAGAACGCTTAAGGAAAGATGTGTCAATCATCACTGAGATGCAGAACCCCAACTCAAGCATCTCGGAATCGAAAAAAAGGAAAATGCGTATAAAATACAAAATAAGATCAATGGATAATGTACCGGAAGTAAGAGAGTCGCTACTGCAACAAATCTCTGCAAAGGCACAACGTCTGAGAAGGATGGATAAAAGACAAAAGCAATTTCACCAAAACAGACTATTCAAGGAAAACCCTACACAGTTGTACAGAGAACTAGGAAAGAAAGAATTCAAGATTGCAAAAACACCAAAGAAAGAAGAAATTGAAAATTTCTGGAAGAAGATATGGGAAGACACGAAACAACATGATGTCGAGGCGAGCTGGATAAGAGAAGAAGAGGAGCTACATCAAGACCTACAAGAACAAGAGTGGAAAGAAATAACAGTAGAAGAGTACCAATGTACCATTATGAAAGGAAATAACTGGAAATCGCCTGGTGTGGATAAATTACCTAACTTTTGGCTTAAATACATCACCTCTCTACACAGCGAAGTCGTCAGCGAATACAATTTAATTATGAAAGAACCTGAAAAGACCCCTGAATGGCTTACGAGAGGTACTACACATCTTCTACCAAAAAATGAAACAACAGAAAATCCTAAGAACTATAGGCCTATTACCTGCCTATCCACCACCTACAAAGCTCTAACTTCTATTCTATCTAATAGAACTTATCAATATTTAGAAGAAAATAATCTGCTGCCGGTCGAACAGAAAGGATGCCGTCGAGGATCATATGGATGTAAAGACCAGCTACTAATAAACAAAATGATTCTTGAAAATGTAAAAGCTAGAAGTAGAAATATCAGCACAGCCTGGATCGACTACAAAAAGGCCTTCGACAGCGTCCCACACAGCTGGATTGCAGAATGTCTCAGAATATATAAGATCTCACCCGTAACAAGGAACTTTCTGCAATTTTCAATGTCACAATGGAAAACAAATCTTATACTGTCACATGATAACGGCGAAATTAGATCTGACGAAATACACATAAACAATGGCATTTTTCAAGGAGATTCATATTCCCCACTTCTATTTTGTATTGCACTTATGCCTTTGAGTAATCAAATAAATAAGACGACATGTGGGTATGATATCTACAATGAAAAGATCAGTCATCTATTCTTCATGGACGATCTGAAGTTGTATGCCCGTAACAACAACCAACTAGAAACACTTCTACACACCGTAAAACAATACAGTCAAGATATTACAATGGACTTTGGCTTAGACAAATGTGCTAAGGCAACATTTGTCAAAGGAAAATTAATCAGTTCGAATAACATCAAACTCAACGAGGATATAACCATCAAAGATCTAAACCAAGAAGGGTTCTATAAATACCTTGGTGTGAAAGAGAAGAATGGAATACAACATGCACAAATGAAAGAAGACGTCCGCAAAGAGTACTACAGAAGAATACGAATGATTCTCAAAAGCGAGCTTAACTCAATCAACAGGATCACTGCAATTAACAGCTTAGCGGTTCCTGTAGTTAGCTACAGTTTTAATATTATAAACTGGACGTTGAATGACCTTAGAAGAATGGATCGTAAAACCAGGAAAATGCTTACTATATATAACATGCACCATCCCAGAGCAGATGTTGAGCGCCTATATATACCCAGGAAAGAAGGTGGAAGGGGACTGCTGCAGCTTGAAATGACATACAAACTTTCAACAGTGGGACTAGACAAGTATTTGAATGAAAAAGACGACAGCTACATCAAAATAGTATACCAACACGAAAACGCAAAGAAAACGTCATCCATTGTGAAAGAAGCAAAGAAATACAGCAAAGGCATAACGGTAACGGAAGGAAGGTGTAATGATTGTACAGTAACAGAAAATGTGAGAAAATTCAAAAATCAAGTGAAAAAGCGATATCATGAAGAGATGCAACAGAAATGGAGAGACAAACCAATGCATGGCCAATATATCCAAAGACTAGAAAAAGCTGACACAGACATCGAAAGCACGAACAACTGGCTGAGAAGTAGTCAACTGAAGGGAGAGACGGAAGGCTTCATTATTGCAGCACAAGACCAAAGTCTAACAACAAGACTCTACCATAGTCAAATAATCAAGGATGGAACAGACCCAAAATGTAGACTTTGTAACCAGCATAATGAATCTATTGACCACATCATTTCAAGTTGTCCTGCGCTGGCGAAACAAGAGTATCTTGAAAGGCATAACAAACTAGCAAGTTACATCCATTGGACCATCTGTAAGAAAAATAATTTCGAAGTTGCTACGAATTGGTATGATCACACTCCACAGAGGGTAATGGACAGTAGCAGTACAACAATACTGTGGGACATGTCTATACACACAGACAGAGAGATTGCTGCGAACAGACCTGACATCATTATTAAAGATAAGGTTGAAAAAACATGCTACTTAATAGACATAGCAATACCAAATGACAACAACGTAGGAGTGAAAGAACTTGAAAAAAGATCTAAATATAAGGACCTAGAAATTGAACTAACTAGAATGTGGGACATGCAAGTAATTAACATACCCATAGTAATTGGAGCACTTGGTCTAATCAGAAAAGGAATGATAAAGAATGTGAGCAAGATATCAGAGACATTAAGAATAGAACTATGCCAAAAAGTAGCATTGTTAGGAACAGCTCGTATTTTAAGAAAAACATTATCACTGTAATTAGCCAGATTATACCCAAGGTTTATAGTTTAAACCCGGTGAAATTGTAAAATCTTACTTGAGTTGAAATCAATTAAAATAATAATAATAATAATAATGATAATAATAATAATATTAATAATAATAGTAATAATGATAATAATAATAATAATAATAATAATAATAATAATAATAATAATAATAATAATAATAATAATAATAATAATAATAATTATGGAAACTTTATTGAGTTTTTTACCTTAAGTACAATTGTAAATCTCACTAATAATAGGTAATTTACAATTGGCTACTTGAATCTATTTCAAAACATGAGAAAAACGATTTTCACTAATACTGCAATAACTCTGGATTGTTAATAATAATAATAATAATAAAATAATAATAATAATAATAATTAATAATAATAACTTTAATAACAACAACAATAATAATATTTTACATTTGAAATGGCTAAAAATCTTATATACAAATTACATGATTGTAGGACTAATGTTCATTTAGATAAAAAATGTTCGTTATATAATATACTCTATATCTATAAATATAAATGCAGAAATGATAATTAATTCTTAAAAAAAAAAAAAAAAAAACAATGGATATATAATAGTACTAAGAGAAAGAAAAAATAAATAAATCAAAAATAAAAAATATATAACAAATATATATATATATATGTACAAAAAGATTTAAGCTACATTTGATATAAAATTGTCAATAGTAAAATCAGTGTTCAAAGTTTCAAATGTCCTCCTTTTAACTCTAGTTCCTCTAAGGCATACGAGAGAGCATCTTAAAAGAGCAAAGGAGACTTTGGATCTAATCCAGGTCATCGTCGTTGAATATGTTTCTCCTTTCTTAGTGGATATTAACTCTGCTAAGCGTTTATGGTACATCATGCATTCGGGTCCCATTCCTCCAGTTGTACTAAAGATCAGCGGTGTAAACGATCCTTGTTCAATTTCTAACACTCTAGTGGCATACTTCCTCTTCTTCTCGTTTTCATGTTGTTTGAAGATTTGCTCAGAGGTCTTTTCGCGATAGCAGTCTGCATAAGGGTGGAATACCCGAACGTCAAAGTATGCAGATCGCTGTCGCTCCCAAAATCCTCTCGCCATAATGTCAAGACGAGCGTCTCTTGAGGTATTAGCACCATTATTAAGGACTTCTCCAGTGATTTGTTGTAGTGGAGGCTCTGTCTGTACATCTTTACAAACGGTTCCCAGAAGGGCTGCTTCAAGATCTCTTATCTCGTTGTGCCGTTGGATGACAAATCCACCATTTCTGCACGTCATAGCATGGTTTATGTCAAAAATATCCCCACACACACAGCGGTTCGGGATATCTGTAAATTCCCAGTTGTATCTCAGCTTCAGTGCATCTCTGAATAATAATAATAATAATAATAATAATAATAATAATAACAATAATAATTGGATTGTTAATAATAATAATAATAATAATAATAATAATAATAATAATAATAATAATGGAAACTTTATTTACTTTTTCATATACAATTGTAAATCTCACTGTTAAGGTAATTTACAATCGGCTACTTGAATTGACTAAAATGAATATTAAAATAAAATTGTTTTCAATGTATTTTGGTTACTTAAGTATAAAATATTCAATTATATATACAGAATAATGATTACAATGAAATCAAGAAATGATAAAGGAAAAAAAAATTAAAATTTCATTAATTCAGGATTTTCCCAGATTTTGTTTCGTTTACAAAAAATAAAATACGTAGACCTAATCGCCATTTGAATTATTTTTCTTATTATAAACATTTTCTGTTTTTTATCGAAATCAAGCTCTTCGAGCATTTTTAAAAACGAAGAGCATTCATTAGAGAATACTCCAAGAGAACTAATCGAAAGGTTAATAAATTTGACGGTTTTGAAATTATTTTGTAATGTTTCAATCAGAATTTTGTACTTGTTGTATTTCATTTTGACGTTATTCATTAAATTGGATTCAAATCCAACAGTAAGTTCCACAATGTACAGACGGTCAGATGTTTTTATGAGTAGCGCGCTCAGGTCGATAGTTGTCACCAGTGATAATTGAGGGATTTTTGTATCCATCGATGTCAGCGTAAAGAAATGTTCTGTCAATGTTTGATTCTAACGATGCAGCGATGAAGTTGATGATTGAATCATGTCTCCAAGTGAATCGGTCTAAATAATGTTGACATCCAGCAACAACGTGATTGAGAGATTCAGGGGAACAGCAAAAAGAGCACTCAGAGCTGCCTGATAATCCCCATTTTGCCAGATTTTTACGTGTAGGCAGCGAGTTATTAATATAGCGAATAGTGAAGTTGAATATGTTTTTAGGCAGATTAGCGTGTGCAGTAGACCAGATCGAATGCTGTGGTGACAGGGAGTATTTCGTGATATTGGAGAAAAATGATCCTTGAGATAACAGATTAGTTTTCAGTTTATCCTATTGAATTGATCTAAAGTCCTTGAGAACATCTTTTGTTGACTTATAAACATCATACTGGATGTTAGAGTTATTGCTTGATGTTTTCCATAGATCTTTATTTGAATCACATTTTGACGACTTAAGAGCTTTCCGGGTAACAGTTTGACATTGTATGAATTTGATTGATGGGGGAATGATATTTAGACCGAACTTTTTACGTTGGAGATATATGTTACTTAATGTTCCAGATATGGGAATTTCTAACCATTTTCGAAGATATTGATTTACCACAGGGTCAAGATTTTCAGTTATCCATGTTTTTCCGAGGTCAGCAACAGTTAAATGCCAAGATATTTTAGAAAGAACATAACGGCTGTATAACAAGAGTTTGTTTTTGGGATATAGTGGTTGTATATCGATGTCAGACATCATAGCACGTACGGTGGATATCAATTCAGATCGATGTTGGTTATTAGACATGTTAAAATCAAAGAATCTTCCTAAATATCGAAAAGACACTCCAATTTTAACACAAGGGACAAGAGCTTTGATTATAAGAAGTTTTGGGAGGTACTGGATTGATTTTGAGCAGCTTTTCTTAATACCAAATGTACAGCATTTTTCCACTCGTATTATCATACTTGCCCATTGGCACCACATCGCAAATCGATTAAGTAGGTGTTGGTTTTCCGACTCTTGAGAGCTGATAACAGCAGCATCGTCTGCGAACTGAAACCAATGAAGTGGATTTAGGAGCTTGTATGAAAAACCAAATTGACGATAATTTTCAGATTTAATATGTTGTATAAATGTGTTGAAGCATAGATTGAAAAGAAGTGGACTCAAACAGTCACCTTGAAGGACACCACGACCAATAGATATAAAAGGAGTACTAAAACCTTGAGTAATGATTGAAGTTTTGAACTCAGTATACAAGCTTTTAATCAAGAGTTTTATGTGATCTGGAATGTGATGGTATTCAAGAACGGATTGTATCAGATTATGGTGGACTTCTCCAAAAGCGTTTTTTTTTAATCCAAAAGAGTAATCACCAGTGAGCGTTGTTTAGTACGTGCTTTATTTATGATGTCAGCCATTTGTGAAGTGTGTTCTAGTGTTCCAGATAGACCAGGTGTAAATCCTTTTTGAATGTCATGTTCAATTAAATTATTAGTTACCAAAAACTTAAAAATAGAATTGCGTAGACATGAGGTAAAGACTTTCAATGGAATGGATTGTAATGTTATTGGACGAAAATTTGCTGGGTCGTTAGAATCTCCTTTTTTATGAATTAGAATGGTACAAGCTCTTTTCCATTGAGAAGGAACACAACCAGATGACCATACGACACGAATTATCTCAGCTAAATAGGTGCGAAGGTACGGACATCTTTTAAAACAGATAACTGAGATTTGATCTAAGGGACATGGACTGCCAGAAGCTTTCATCTTCCGAATGACATGAGTAATTTGCTCATATGTTGGGGGATCGAGATTAAAAGGAGTAACAGGAATATTTAAAGCTGGTATCCAATTCGGGAGGTGAAAAAGTTTTGTCGGATTAGCAGATGATAACGTTTTCTTGAAAAAGTCAACACATTCAGCCATAGTAAAAGAGGGAAGAATGGTTTCCTTTGTTTCAAAGGTCTTTTTGACGTAGCTCCAGAAATTTTTGTTGATAAAACTATCGTGGTCGATGAGGTTGTTGGTGTCTTGTGTGACATTGTTCTTTTCTTGTAATAATAATAATGATAATAATAATAATAATAATAATAATAATAATAATTATAATAATAATAATAATAATAATAATAATAATAATAATAATAATAATAATAATAATGTATGGAGGCACAACTCGGCTTTTAAAGATACCATTCTTTGAACTTCTGAAAGAGTAGGGCTTGGTCGACAAAGTACCACCCTGGTACTCGCCTGTGGTCCCCAAACCCTTGTACGAGAACGAGAACTACCAAGCATACTGGGATGTTCCTGTCTACGCAGAAAATACGGAAGTAAGAGCTAACAGAATAGATGTTCGTATTATCAAGCACAAAGACAAGATGGTCATAACCTTGGAGATGAGCTTTCAGTGATGAAAGGTTATACATGAAACGGAATGCAGGTGGCAGGGGACTGAAATCGTTAAGGGATGTATACGCACAAACAAGATTACGTGTAGCTTGTTATATGGCAACATCAAGCAACAGATGGATAAAAGCAGCTTGGGAAAGAGAATTGTTCAAGGAGAGTGTCTCAATCAAAGATGATGCAGTAACCATAATGCAATTAGTTGAAAAGAAAATAGAGTTTGCTGAAGAAAGAGTCATACTAGAAGATGAAATTATTAAAAAGTACTGGAAACAGACATGGAAAATAGTAAAGTCAAGGCTGAATAAAGGTCTGCAGGAGAAGAGAATCGCTCGTTACACAACGAAAGAGATGCAGAGTGAGAGTTATAGAAAGCAAGAAAATGAATACCATTTGTGGTTAAAACAAAAATTGGAGCCAAGAAAAACTGCAGCTATATTGACAATGCTAGAGCAAATGGTGGAAACACGATCTTGGAAGGTAGCTAGAGGATTAAGTGATAATGACAAATGTAGACTGTGTGGTGAATATAAAGAAACAGTTCATCATCTTCTCGCTGGATGCAAGGTTTTAGCCAGTGGAGAATATTTATCAAGGTATAATACAGGCTGGGGAAGGGGGGGTACCGTTCACGAATCACGGACGATTTTTTGCTAATTTCACGGATCACGGCATTAAAAAAAGGCATTTCACGAATCACGAACTTTTGTCATTTCTTTTTTTTTCTATGTCTATTTATTCGTCTTTTAGACTTGTTTCAAATCACATTTTCACGTGAAGTGATTGTATCCGTAATTAGGGCTTTTGTTTTATCAAATCGTAAACTTCTGAACAAAGTTAATGGGATCGACTGTATGTGTAAATTAATTATAAGTTGTGTACCCTGGTGCCAGAGGTTGGACTTCACTCACCCTGTCCCTCCGACTGAGGTGCGAAGCGCTGCACGAAAACGACTCGGCCTTCGGCCCCGAAAATTATGGCGCTTTACGCCTCAACAAAAACAGAGACACAGCAAGCAAAATCGAACCTCTGGGACCAGGTTATAAGCTGTACTTATTCCATTGTAATGTTATTCATTAATTTAAAGTTTATAGTAAAACATTTGATAAAAATATTAAAATTTGAATATTAATTAACTCACCATCAACATCTAATGATACATTGGCGATTTCATTTATTCTGACGAAATTCACTCGATGCTTCCGATACTCTGAGAAAGATTTGTGTTGCACTGCAGAAATGTGAATATTGAATTCTTTCTGAATGGCACTCTTTCCAGCAGAGTAAGAATACAGAGACACGAGAACACGAACAGTAGTCGTACAGCATGTTTGACTCCAAGCAAGCAAGTAGAGCCACGAGAGGGTGAAATTTGATATCAATAAACAAACAGTATATAATAACTTATTCCAGTTAGTGTTAAAAGCAATAGGATCTCAGGTTTCAAGTCAGCGCAAGGTCAAGGTTTTTTGTTTTGGAGGACGAGGTTTGAGGTTTGCAAGATTGTTTTATTTTTTTCACGACATATAATCGCTAAAATCACGAATCACGGCAACAAAAATATGCCAATCACGGGTCACGACCGACTTCAATTTCACGAATCACGGCATGTTTTTTCTGCTTTTCACGGATCACGGCATAAATATAGGTCGAATCACGGATCACGGAAAACCCCTTCCCCAGCCTGATAATAGAGCACTAATGATCTTAGCGACTACATGGGCCAAATGTTATAATAAGATTTTCTTATTGTACATACTATATTTAGTATCTTATTTACATATTTAATATTACAAATATTTAAAATTTAGATTTTTGATAATTTCCTATATACTTTTGAATTTGTTTAATCAAAATTTTTATATTTACGTTAGGTTTCTTCTGTTTTTATTTGTCATAATATTTCAAATTTAAGTTAGGCTCGCGCACAACCGTTCACTTGAGAAGGCTCGCGTGCAACAAGTCAAAGGAATATTGAGCGCGAGCTCAAATTCAATCCATAAAATGAATAACAAAAAAAATGTTCTACCCGTATTGCTCGTCAACCGGGAAAACAAGGAGCGCGTTCATCAGTGGGCGACCAGACTATGAACGAAAAATCAAGTACTTCTGGAAGAAGACCACACTCTGATGAAGAAGAAGATTCCCTTCACCGAGGAAACTCAAAGATGCTCCCCTACTAAAGAGACGTCCAAGAATAACATAGCTAAAAGACAAAGATGGACGCGTGGTGAATACAAAACAGCAATGAAAGCTTACTACAAAGCTATTGAATACCCAACTAAAACATCCAACACAAAGGAAACGTATAGACTATGGAGAGGGGAGAACCCAGAAGCAAGACCATACATGGATGAAAATAAACTAGCAAACGTGAGAAGAGATATTGTTAACAAGAAAAGATTGTCTGATGCTGAACTTATTAAATAATAAAGAACCTGAAGTGCAAGATGACGGAAATAAACATGCTCTTCAGCCTACACTGCATCGAAACGAGCATACTGAACAGATTAGTCAAGAAGATCAAGAACGAATAGGAGAGATGAAAACGAAGATACTAAAAAAATGGCTGGAAGTTAAAGAAGAAAGTATGATGGAAAGAAGCAGGCTACCTAAGATAAAGACAAATATAAAGACCATGAAAGTGATCGATCTCGCAAACAAATGCATAGAAGAGATAAAGAAAGACCACAAACCAAAAGATATCACTGATATCAACAGTCTTATGTATTCTGCAGCCCACGTAGTAACAACGGAAACAAGTTATCGTCCGATAAAGAAGGACACCAAGAAGAAAAATAGAAGATCTGAACCTATGTGGAAAGAAAAGCTGAAGAAAGAAATAGAACGCTTAAGGAAAGATGTGTCAATCATCACTGAGATGCAGAACCCCAACTCAAACATCTCGGAATCGAAAAAAAGGAAAATGCGTATAAAATACAAAATAAGATCTATGGATAATGTACCGGAAGTAAGAGAGTCGCTACTGCAACAAATGTCTGCAAAGGCACAACGTCTGAGAAGGATGGATAAAAGACAAAAGCAATTTCACCAAAACAGACTATTCAAGGAAAACCCTAGACAGTTGTACAGAGAACTGGGAAAGAAAGAATTCAAGATTGAAAAAACACCGAAGAAAGAAGAAATGGAAAATTTCTGGAAGAAGATATGGGAAGACACGAAACAACATGATGTCGAGGCGAGCTGGATAAGAGAAGAAGAGGAGCTACATCAAGACCTACAAGAACAAGAGTGGAAAGAAATAACAGTAGAAGAATACCAATGTACCATTATGAAAGGAAATAACTGGAAATCGCCTGGTGTGGATAAATTACCTAACTTTTGGCTTAAATACATCACCTCTCTACACAGTGAAGTCCTCAGCGAATACAATTTAATTATGAAAGAGCCTGAAAAGACCCCTGAATAGCTTACGAGAGGTACTACACATCTTCTACCAAAAAATGAAACAACAGAAAATCCTAAGAACTATAGGCATATTACCTGCCTATCCACCACTTACAAAGCTCTAACTTCTATTCTATCTAATAGAACTTATCAATATTTAGAAGAAAATAATCTGCTGCCGGTCGAACAGAAAGGATGCCGTCGAGGATCATATGGATGTAAAGACCAGCTACTAGTAAACAAAATGATTCTTGAAAATGTAAAAGCTAGAAGTAGAAATATCAGCACAGCCTGGATCGACTACAAAAAGGCCTTCGACAGCGTCCCACACAGCTGGATTGCAGAATGTCTCAGAATATATAAGATCTCACCCGTAACAAGGAACTTTCTGCAATTTTCAATGTCACAATGGAAAACAAATCTTATACTGTCACATGATAACGGCGAAATTAGATGTGACGAAATACACATAAACAATGGCATTTTTCAAGGAGATTCATATTCCCCACTTCTATTTTGTATTGCACTTATGCCTTTGAGTAAACAAATAAATAAGACGACGTGTGGGTATGATATCTACAATGAAAAGATCAGTCATCTATTCTTCATGGACGATCTGAAGTTGTATGCCTGTAACAACAACCAACTAGAAACACTTCTACACACCGTAAAACAATACAGTCAAGACATTAGAATGGACTTTGGCTTAGACAAATGTGCTAAGGCAACATTTATCAAAGGCAAATTAATCAGTTCGAATAACATCAAACTCAATGAGGATATAACCATCAAAGATCTAAACCAAGAAGGGTTCTATAAATACCTTGGTGTGAAAGAGTAGAATGGAATAGAACATGCACAAATGAAAGAAGACGTCCGCAAAGAGTACTACTGAAGAATACGAATGATTCTCAAAAGCAAGCTTAACTCAATCAACAGGATCCCTGCAATTAACAGCTTAGCGGTTCCTGTAGTTAGTTACAGTTTTAACATTATAAACTGGACGTTGAATGACCTTAGAAGAATGGATCGTAAAACCAGGAAAATGCTTACCATATATAACATGCACCATCCCAGAGCAGATGTTGAGCGCCTATATATACCCAGGAAAGAAGGTGGAAGGGGACTGCTGCAGCTTGAAATGACATACAAACTTTCAACAGTGGGACTAGACAAGTATTTGAGTGAAAAAGACGACAGCTACATCAAAATAGTATACCAACACGAAAACGCAAAGAAAACGTCATCCAAAGTGAAAAAAGCAAAGAAATACAGCAAAGACATAACGGTAACGGAAGGAAGGTGTAATAATTGTACAGTAACAGAAAATGTGAGAAAATTCAAAAATCAAGTGAAAAAGCGATATCATGAAGAGATGCAACAGAAATGGAGAGACAAACCAAGGCATGGCCAATATATCCAAAGACTAGAAAAAGCTGACACAGACATCGAAAGCACGAACAACTGGCTGAGAAGTAGTCAACTGAAGGGAGAGACGGAAGGCTTCATTATTGCAGCACAAGACCAAAGTCTAACAACAAGACTCTACCAAAGTCAAATAATCAAAGATGGAACAGACCCAAAATGTAGACTTTGTAACCAGCATAATGAATCCATTGACCACATCGTTTCAAGTTGTCCTGCGCTGGCGAAACAAGAGTATCTTGAAAGGCATAATAAACTAGCAAGTTACATCCATTGGACCATCTGTAAGAAAAACAAATTTCGAAGTTGCTACGAATTGGTATGATCACACTCCACAGAGGGTAATGGACAGTAGCAGTACAACAATACTGTGGGACATGTCTATACACACAGACAGAGAGATTGATGAGAACAGACCTGACATCATTATTAAAGATAAGGTTGAAAAAACATGCTACTTAATAGACATAGCAATACCAAACGACAACAACGTAGGAGTGAAAGAACTTGAAAAAAAATCTAAATATAAGGACCTAGAAATTGAACTAACTAAAATGTGGGACATGCAAGTAATTAACATACCCATAGTAATTGGAGCACTTGGTCTAATCAGAAAAGGAATGATAAAGAATGTGAGCAAGATATCAGAGACATTAAGAATAGAACTATGTCAAAAAGTAGCATTGTTAGGAACAACTCGTATTTTAAGAAAAAACATTATCACTGTAATTAGCCAGATTATACCCAAGGTTTATAGTTTAAACCCGGTGAAATTGTAAAATCTTACTTGAGTTGAAATCAATTAAAATAATAATGATAATGATGATGATAATGAGAATAATAATAATAATAATAATAATAATGTAAACTTTTATTTCATAATTTTGCACATACAACTGTAAACCTCACTATACCTAGGCAGTTTACAATTTGCTACTTGAATCGATATGAAGAAAATAGTTTGAGGAAAAAGAAGAAGAAGAAAAAAAAACAAAAAAACAAAACTAATAGCTAAGTAATTCAGGATTTGGCCAATCCTTGTTCCTACAGCAAAATATATAATATGTTGACCTTATCGAAATAGCTGAAATGCTCTTGATGATATACTTGGAGGTCTTACCGTCAAAACCAAGATCAGCCAGCATGTCAAGAAACGTTGTAGATTCTTTAGAAAAAATTCCTAAAGCGCTGATTGACAAATTTATGAAGCTAATACTTTTGAAATCATTGTTATTAGAAGAAAATAGTTCTTTGTACTTAGTTTGTTTTCTCAATAAGTTTTTCTCTAAGTTAGTTTCGTGTCCAACGGTTAGTTCGAGTATATATAGATGTTTGTCTGAAGTGGTTATCAAGAGGTCTGGTCGTTGACTATCTCCAGTGATAATTGAAGGGGAATTGAAAGAAGGCAGGTCAACATACAGGGTGATGTCTTTGATTGCTGACAAAGAGTTTGCGATAAACTGCAAGACAGAATTATGTCTCCAAGTATACCGATCCTGATTTAGGTAGGAACTACAACCAGCAACAACATGAAGAATTGATTCTGGTTGTAAGCACAGAGAACAATCTGAAGATGAAGAGATGCCCCATTTAACCAAATTTTTACGTGTGGGAAGAGTGTTATTTATGTAACGGATGGTAAAGTTGTAAATGTTTTTTGGTAGTTTACATTGTGCTAGTGACCAGACTTTATTAAACTGAGGAAGGGAGTTATTCAATACAGCTCTGAAAAATAGACCTTGGGAAGTCAGTTGATTACATAGATTGATTTCTTGACCTTCATGAAATTCTTTGATGATTTCTTTTGTTGATTTGTATCTGTCATATTGGATGTTGGTGTGACTTGCGGTTGATTCCCAGAGTTGTTTGATGTCTTCGTTAGGGGAGGCTTTGAGTACTTTTCTTAAAATAACTTGGCAATAATAATAATAATAATAATAATAATAATAATAATAATAATAATAATAATAATAATAATAATAATAATAATAATAATAATAATAATAATAATAATAATAATGCACTTTATTTAAAGAGGGTAGCTAGAATTACATTGCGTAATTTTCATCCAGGCCCTATTTACTTTTAGAAAAAGTTACATAAATAGCTAACTTACCTTTACAAATAAGTGATGTTCCATTCCAAGTACTGTTTTCAAGACATGTGCGACTAATAGACCCTGAGATGGCCCTATATCCACGGTTGCAGTACAACAAACACTTTTCGCCAAACGAATTTGATAAACAACCTATTTTGTAACCATTCTCAGGATGGTCTAAGACAGGGCATCGTATAGCTGCAATATATATCAAATAAAAAGTAAACTACTTATGATTAGCTCTTCTTTTCTTAATTGTTTAAATCAAATCTTGAAAAGACTAATACAAATACCATCAATATCAAAGTAAAGAAATACATACAGAAACATAACAATGTAAATAGTATTTTAAAAATATATATCTTTTTGTAAAAACCTTTGCAGATTGTAGAATTTCCTGTCCACTGTCCTTCAGTCGTGTTCAAGATTTTTTCGCAAGACCGTATTATTGAGCCAACGATCGTATATCCAATGTTACAATCAATGTTACATTGAGAACCATAGATATTGTTAAGAGAACATGATATTGAGCCTCTTAAAGGTGCTGGTAGTATAGGGCATCTGGTTGCTGCAGAAAGGCAAAAACACATAACATTCAGACTTATGTCTGGGAAGGAGTGAAATGTATATAGTATGAATTTAAGAAATAATAACAGACTTTTAAGTTAAAAAAGTACAGTGGCTTTTACTTATCGTCGTCTAGCCTTGTTTTTGACTTTTGGTAAAAAAATATATATATATATACTAACTTTCAACAATAACTTGAAATAAGCACTGTTTTGTATTGCCAGCCGGGTCTGTAGCCGTATATGTAACTGTATGGCGTCCAGCAATGAACGTATCACCTGAGTTGTTGCCTTGGCGGACGACTGTTGGTTGATGTGGTGAGTTATCGAAGGCAGTTGGGATGGTCCAGGTAACTCGTGTTGATCTACTGCTTTTATCTGCTTGTACCTTTATATCATGTGGACAATAATTAAACGTTGGAGCCGTAATATCTAAAACAAAGCATTGAATTATGAAAGCATACGAGGAAAATGAGGTACAAGGTGGAAGAAGATGATCTTAAGTACCACATTAATACCAAAGAGGAACTCGAATAATCATCTTAATTATTGTAATTCATTGGATTCTATAAAAAAAATTACTTCACACATTCAATTGCAAGCTAATGCATAATAGACCATTGGTTCATTTTCATATAACTCTGCCTACCTCTGCAGAACGGAGCTGAGTGTGGAAACCACTGACCAGTTGCAAGGCAAGTCCAGGCTCTTGCACCGCTAGGAATGTATCCTTTAGAACATGAATAAGGGCACTTGTCATTATACTTTGACACTTTCTGGAGACATCCTGGGTTTAACAACTTTAGGCCTTCAGTTAATGGTGGTAATATTGGGCATGTCACAACTGAAATATTTAAAGTTTTGATATGGTGAACAATATAAGATCAGCGTAACAACTCATTCACATCACGATCTTTAATTTACAATGATGCAATTTACAAGGGATTTATAACATAACCAAGAAAAGACAAAAGGACCGGGATATAGATTAGTACGTTAAAACAAATGGCTTACAAAAATATACTCGAAAGGACATACAAATTGCGCTAAACAATGCTAACAGATTCTTTTCAAATGGCTAAACTTATAGAATCCCTGTGCTTATCCCGGGATCGCTGTGCGTATGTTTTTCGTTAGTGTTTTCACAACAAGTAAGTTTTAGATGCTTTGAAAAGCCTCTAAAAATACCAAAAGGTATTCAAATATACTTCCAAATAAGGCGAGCTATTCCAAATATGGATATTAAACGATAACTATGCGAAGTACAGCTTTTTGAAAGTAATTATTTGATATGAAAAAGTCAGACTTCGTTACTGATGAAAAATACTCTTATGAAATTAAACTTCTTAAAATTCTTACTATAACTGTTTGAAATTAGATTCTTATTACAAATGTGAGTGAGGTTCCTTGCATTTAATTTTTTAATCATGCATTCGTTGATATCTTTAATATGCACGTGTTTCGAAAGGTATTATTACAGTCGTTATCGCGGCTTTGCGAAATGCTGCGTTTGCGATACACTACAAAGTAAAACCATGATACTCAAGGGGTAAAAATAAAAAGAGTACAAAAAAGGCTTCAGTACTCTACGGCTGAGTAATATCCCGCTCGAGCTGTTGTGCTTCCCTCCCAGAGCTTTTTCTTTGTTTCAGTATATACATATATATTTTTTTTTGGTAATATATTTAATCTCCATCGTTTATTGGTGTCCTTATTTCATTCACCTTTTGTATTATTCGGTGGGAATTATTAACTAAACAAATCAATAAATAGAACAGGGCTTTATCTATATCTATCTATATATATAGAAGCAGGAGATTCTTACTTTGACATTGTATTTCATTCCCTGTCCACTCTCCGTCAGCCTTACACAGTCTGTCTTTATTTCCAGACACAATTTTGTAGCCGGTCAAACATTCAAAAGTGCATAGTGTTTTGTATGTAGGTTGAGCATTGGAACAACCAAGACCAGTTCTTCTGCCATGTAAGGGTATTGCGATTGGAGGACATGTTACTTCTGTAAAATTTAACATTTGGAAATCATAATGGTATATATTTTAGTTTTCGAGAGGAGTCACATTTCTGCTTGAACTTCTATAATTAAAAAGATCAAAGAAGTAAAAGTATTATATATTTTTAAATCAGTTAAACTTAGTTTTATAAACTTTTGATTCAGATAACTATTAAACAGATTAGGGTCATCGATATCTATGAAACAAAATAAACAAAAAGTGGAGAGTTTTTGAAAGCGCATACTTTTGCAATTAGGTGTGATTCCAGTCCATTTCTCTATTTTCCCGTCACGAATGCATTCTCTCTGATAGGCTGTACCAGAGGTTGTTAAGTTGTAGCCTTCGTTACATTGATAAATACACTTTGAACCAAACCGTCTTGAACACATACTAAGTATTAATATGCCATTGATAGGTGGAAATAACGGATGGCATCGTATCACTGTCGAAAATTATTAAACGAATCAATTTGTAAGTAGGTAAGCAAGGAAATTATTAATCAAGTAAGTGACATTAAGTAAGTGAGTAAGTAGCTATAACTAACAAACAAACCAACCGTCACAATTGGTAAAAAACAACAAACGAACAACAGAAGTTTTGAACCTCGTTAAGCTGTTAAATACCTTTAACAATTATGTAAAATGTACATTGAGCAGTATTTCCACTTGAGTCTGTAGCTGTATATAAAATTCTATGTTTTCCTTCTGAAAACTCAAAAGACGTTGTCGTTGAAGGTATAAAGTCGGGGTAGACTGTTAGTTTAGGAACAAGACCATCGTTGTCTTTCGCTTTGATTGGAGGCCATGACACGACAGCTATTTCTGTCATTACATGAGCAATGACAGTTATATTATCTTTTGGGCAGTTTCTCATTTCTGGTGCTTGGAAATCTGAAGAAAGAGGAACAAATGATAAAATCGAAAATATTAAAATTTTTAAATATTGATTTATCGATATATTGAGGGATGTCACTAGCGTCAACTATCCACCATTTTGGCGATATAGGATGACAAAAAATAGTATTTTAATAGGATGTGAAGAATGTGTTCTGGCCGATTTGTTATCCAGCTATTCACATCAGTGATAGCTTATTTTCTTTGACTATTGAAATGGTTGCGCCGCTGAAATTGTTTTGCAAAAGGCAACGTAATACGATGCAGCAGCCTATCTGTCTTGCTTTCTGAACTAACATCAAAACACTCAATGTACACTGTAGTATTATACTTAATTGGATAATAGTCAAACTTTCATTAAACCTCATCGGATCCGCAGTGCTGTGCATCAAAGGAACGATATCTATAAAGGCGATAAACAATGATAATGACAATGCACAATTTTTTTTATTTTGTATAAGCATATTTTAATAGCTAGTATATATTATTATTTTTTATCATTTGTAAATCATGAGATTTCCTTGAAAAATGCACACCGAATAGATTATTAATCTGCACCTTTGCAATGAAAACTTCCTCCATCTGTCCAGTTACCCTCGCTTGAGCAAATTGTTTCATGCAAGGAATTTGAATAATACATCAACGTGTATCCCATATTGCAGTCGACACTACAAACTGTTCCCATCACAGGATTTGAGGTACATTGTGGTGGATTTACTTCCAAATGGTCCCGTTTCTCTATGCTGGGACAAACTATTTCTGCGGAATAGGCATGACATTTTTGAAACATAAAATGAAATATATATATATATATATATATATATATATATATACACTCGTTTGCAAGAACGTTGTAGTATACATTTATACATTTATACAAATATCTAATGAGATGCAAAAGGCAAAAGAAGCCGTTTTTACACACGAAACCAACTGTTTTATAATCTGTACGATAAAATAAACAGGGAAAATATTTTTCGACTTTCGTTGAATGAATCAAACAATAAATAAAGCGAGTTTTCTGTTTTGCATATCATTAAATATACTGAATAAATTAGGTATTTGTATAAATGGATACTACAACGTTCTTGCAAACGAGTGTATATATATATATATATATACTTCATTAATGATCTCTATCCCACCATAAAATTTACTTGCACTTATTCTAGAGATAAAATAAATTTCTTAGATTTAACTTTACATTTAGTAAATGGAAAAATAGGAACGGATGTTTATTCCAAACCTACGGATAGCCATTTGTATCTTCCTCCATCTAGTTCACATCCGTATAGCTGTATTAATTCCATTCCGTATAGTGTAGCTCTACGAATTAAACGAAATTGTTCTAATAGCTTATTTTTAGAAAATAGAACTAATGAGTATAAAGGTTATTTAATTGAACAAGGCTATGATAGGAAAGTAGTTGATAAACAGTTTGAGAAAGTATTGTCATTAGATAGAAATAGCCTCTTAAAGGTTAAGAGAAAACCTAAGCATAGCAATATTATACCATTGGTTACAGATTTTAATGCTAATTTACCTAATATTAGTAAAATTTTGAAGCGTAATTTAAATATTTTAGAATCTACCGATTTACTTAAGAGTATTTTTTCTAGCAAAAGAATTGTAACTGCCTATAGGAGGCCTAAGAATTTGAAAGAAATTTTAGCTCCATCTAAACTTAGAGATAATGAAACAATTACATCAAATAATGATTTAGGTAATAGTAGGATAGGTTGCTGTAAATGCATTGGACGTTGCGATTTGTGCACTAATTACTTAGAATCATGTCGTAAATTTACAAGTTTTGCCACAAAAAGATTTTATTTCATAAAACAAGAATTAGGCTGTAAGTCTAAAAATGTCATTTATTTAGCGTCATGCAATAAGTGCCATTTACAATATGTAGGTTCAACTAAAAACGAATTTAAGGTTAGGTTTAGAAACCATAAATCAGCTATGATAAATAAGAAAAGAACATGCGAAGTTGCAATTCACTTTAATAGTACACCACATAAGTTAAGTGATTTTAGTTTTACAGTTATAGAATCATTAAATAATTTGGATAACATAGAGCATGATCTGCTAGTTAGGGAAGCTTACTGGTGTACTCAGTTATTTACTTTTCAACCTTATGGTTTAAATAAGCGCTTGGAGTCAAATTCTAGTAAGAGAATTAGTTATAATTAAGTTAATAGTACAATCTTTATCTGTATTCTTGTGAAGTTGATCTGGCTTAGCTTTTGTTTAGTGTAATTTCTAGTTTGGCTAATTGAAAGTTTTGTTTTGCCACTTTTTTGGCATCACTTTTTCGAAAGTGCTTGTCTGTTAGATTTTTTTTGCCCGCGTGCGTTTTTTTGTTGACGTACGTATTTATTTCATTAGGGCGCACGTGCTTATTTTAGCGCGCGCTGTGTAGGTTTCCGTTATAGTTTGTTTTTTGGTTGCTTGGTTTCGTTAGTTTAGTCTTTGTCTTTTTACAAGTGGCGCGTGCAAAACATTCAGTTTGCTGAAGAAGGCTGAATAGCCGAAACGTCCAAATAAACAGCGCTTCTATAGTTGCAAGTTGTGTGGCCTTGATTTACTTTATTCTACTTTATTCTATATATATATATACACTCGTTTGCTAGAACGTTGTAGTATACATTTATACAAATATCTGATTTATTCGGTATATTTAATGATATGCAAAACAGAAAACTCGCTTTGATTTGTTTGATTTATTAAACGAAAGTCAAAATATATTTTTCCTGTTTATTTTATCGTACAGATTATAAAACAGTTGGTTTCGTGTGTAAAAACGACTTCTTTTACCTTTTGCATCTCATTAGATATTTGTATAAATGTATAAATGTATACTACAACGTTCTTGCAAACGAGTGTGTATATATATATATACAAAATAAATGTAAGTCCGAAAAGGTTCATTTTCGGGTGATATCCATCCAGAAAAGAACAGAGGTGATTTTGCGATATTTCGGTCTTTATTTCAGTACCATCATCAGGCAATAACTAAACTGACAATTACAATTCAAGGACTATATAAACAGAGTTAACTCTCTAGAGGCACGTAGGCCTGTGTTCAAGGATGGCTTCATTGTTTTTATGAAGAAAGCTTCTTTGTACAAAAGTAGATTCCAGTTTCTGTCGTTATTAATTACAATGGTGTTGTTTTTTACAGTATTGAAAAAGAATTCTCGCTCATTTACAAGGTTTGACTCGTTTTCACTGATTGAAATATTGAACAAACTTTTGAGATAAAGAAAATTGTTACATGATGTTAAATGTTCGTAGACAGCACTACTTTTGTTGTTACTATGTTCTTGTAGTCGTTCGTATAATGTTCGATCGGTTTTGCCTATATAGCTTTCGGCACAGCCCGGACAAGTGACTTGTAAACAACATTTGATCTATTTAATGTGGGCGTGCGATCTTTAGTGTTCGTAAAACATGATATCTTAGTGGTATTATATGTTATTTTGAATTGTACTGGCCTTGTTATACATGAACGAAGTTTGCGTATGCAGTTCTTGGTAAGTTGATCTCCTTTCTCGCCAATGTAGGGTAGGTTGAGCCAGATTGTTGGTCGATCATCATCTGATTTGTGATTGTTTTTTTTGTTATTTTTATCTGATGAAGAGGTCTTGAATCGTTCAATCAGTCTGGAGGCTACTTTCTTAGGAAAACCATTCCACGCGCAAAGTGTTTTGATGAAATTAAGTTCATTTTTGATTTTATTAGGAGAGCAGATATTGATTACTCTTTGTACCAGAGATCTAATCCAAGCGATTCTGTGATTCCATGGAACAAAACTGTTGAAGTGTGTGTATTGTTCCATGAAATCACAGAATCGCTTGGATTAGATCTCTGGTACAAAGAGTAATCAATATCTGCTCTCCTAATAAAATCAAAAATGAACTTAATTTCATCAAAACACTTTGCGCGTGGAATGGTTTTCCTAAGAAAGTAGCCTCCAGACTGATTGAACGATTCAAGACCTCTTCATCAGATAAAAATAACAAAAACAACAATCACAAATCAGACGATGATCGACCAACAATCTGGCTCAACCTACCCTATATTGGCGAGAAAGGAGATCAACTTACCAAGAACTGCATACGCAAACTTCGTTCATGTATAACAAGGCCAGTACAATTCAAAATAACATATAATACCACTAAGATATCATGTTTTACGAACACTAAAGATCGCACGCCCACATTAAATAGATCAAATGTTGTTTACAAGTTTTCTTGTCCGGGCTGTGCCGAAAGCTATATAGGCAAAACCGATCGAACATTATACGAACGACTACAAGAACATAGTAACAACAAAAGTAGTGCTGTCTACGAACATTTAACATTATGTAACAATTTTCTTTATCTCAAAAGTTTGTTCAATATTTCAATCAGTGAAAACGAGTCAAACCTTGTAAATGAGCGAGAATTCTTTTTCAATACTGTAAAAAACAACACCATTGTAATTAATAACGACAGAAACTGGAATCTACTTTTGTACAAAGAAGCTTTCTTCATAAAACAATGAAGCCATCCTTGAACACAGGCCTACGTGCCTCTAGAGAGTTAACTCTGTTTATATAGTCCTTGAATTGTAATTGTTAGTTTAGTTATTGCCTGATGATGGTACTGAAATAAAGACCGAAATATCGCAAAATCACCTCTGTTCTTTTCTGGATGAATATCACCCGAAAATGAACCTTTTCGGACTTACATTTATTTTGTTTTATCTAAAATTGTCAGCTTGTCCTGGGATATATATATACATTTGGTATTATGATCACAGACTTTGGAATTAAACTTAAAGGATCTTGTTTAATGTTGCGCTCGCAACACTAATTATAACTGTTTGGATACATGGCAAAGGACATATCACAAATCCTTCAGCGAAAATAAAATCAAACAAATATATAAATAAATGAACGAGTGAATAAATGAATGAATGAATGAAAAGCTTTTATACCTCTACAGCTTGGACCAGTAGAAGGAAACCATTTTTCGAGTGCAGCACAACGGCTAGAACGTGATCCTACCAAAGCATAGCCATAATTGCATTCTATAGAGCATTCTTTGTTATAGGATACAGTTTTACCATCCTGGCACTCAGGTGTTGTCTTTTTACCATTCAATGGTGTTGGCCAGTTACTTGTAAGGTATTCACCTATTTCAAGGAATTGTTGCTTGTAAGATGTCTGTCTATCTATCTGTCTGTTTGCACTTTCGCACGTTCGCACGGTCGCACGCTCGCACGGTAGCACGGTCACACGGTCGCACGGTCGCACGGTCGCACGGTCGCACGCTCGCACGGTCGCACGCTGGCTTGTTCGCTTGCTTGCTTGCTTGCTTGCTTGCTTGCTTGCTTGCTTGCTTGCTTGCTTCCTTGTTTGCTTGCTCGCTTGCTCGCTTGCTCGCCTGCTCGCTTGCTCGCTTGCTTGCTTGCTTGCTTGCTTGCTTGCTTGCTTGTTCCTTACTTATGCAGTTGTACTTGTCCACTTTAACAAACCCAGCGTAACATCTGCACTCATAACCACCGTGAAAGTTAGAGCAGAAGTGGGCACAATGTCCATTATTGCAAGCACATTCGTCACAGTCTGTGTTGCCGTCTTTCCGTGAAAACTCTGAACAGTCTCTACCTACAGATAGAATGTAATATGTTCAAAATGTACTATTTATTAAACGAGCAGCAGTGTATCAAATCAGGTATAAATCCAGAGGGTGAAAAAACAGTACGTGCCGCGAGTTTATTGAATGACTTATCGAAAGGCAATAATTAATGACCATTTTTTTTCAAGTATTGATAAAACTAAACAAAACGAAATGGAATGGAAGATTGTTTGCATTTGGGAATTGGACATGCAAAATTAACAAAGTAGAAATAATTCAATTGTTTTTTTTTGTTTAATTAGTGCTATATATACTACTAAATAGTGACAACTGTTGCACACATTTAATGTTTGTACTCTATTTTATTTGACTGTGGTCTTTCGATACTTTGCTTGCATTAGAGAGAACATGATTGCGAAGCGAGCATTTAGGTCACCATAGAAGAAGTAAAAAAACGCATTCACAATTACCAAGGACCTTTATGTCTGATAGAGGTATCCTTATTAGCAATCTTTGTACAAATAATAATAATGAGAATACATTTTCTTAGTTTTAAAGGCTCATGCATGTGACAAAATAGGCTAATTGAATTGAGCTAAGAGCTATTTAATTATGTATGATTTTTGAAGACGTTAGAATAACACCTTCAACTTGTTTGATTGACGAAGGCCTATGGCAAACTGTTCACCTCGAAATGTGTCTTGCATGAGTGGGTGCCAATTAAAGCTACATGTATAAACAGGCTACAGTCGTTACTTTCATTGCTTGCATGTTTAGATACTGCGCAATAATTATCAGGAGTTGGGTTCTCAAGTTAATAAAGGGGAACGTTAAATTGAAAGGTAGTGTGAGTGTTAGACATGAAGATGAGCCAGGGACTTACAATCAAAACCCCTGAAGCGTACCCACAAGCACTTCACTTTTGAATTCATTAATCGAGTTATTGGATTGATTACTCGATTTGAATATTCAATTTTTAAATCGACCAGTCTAAAGCATCCGAAACAAGAAGTCGCCGTTTAAGAAAGAAAAAAAAATTACCCAATTATTTCTTGGCAATAGAAAGACGTTCTTTTTTTTACTTTAGATTTTTTTCAAAATATGCTACTTTGAATTTTGTAATCTTTTTACTGGAATTGAATAGTCAATGCAATTTCGGATAATGAAATCAATAAACTCAAAACTTTTATTCCAAAAGGATAAGAAGTAAGAAGTTATATAGTCAAATAGTTGTTTCTTCCACGTTTTATTTTGAGCCAAGCTTTCGCGCTAATTGCGCATCTTCAGGGCAAAATGAATGTGTTAACAATTTGTTACAACTACATAGTGTAAGAACGCGTTATTTTACAAACAACCAATAGATATAAAAGGAGGATGCGAAAGCAATCCAAAGTAAACGGAATTACATGCGCGCGCACAGTTATGATCGAAAAATAGAAATAAACAACAATTAAGTTGAATTAATAAATATGTAAAATAATGAATAAAACTATGAATAATTAAATATTGAAATAGCTACATGAACAAAATATAAATAATTGGAAATATTTAAATAAATAAATAATTGAATTAAGTAATATATATATAATAAATAAATAAATAAATAAATAACTAACTAAACAATTAAACAAAACAATTAAATAATTAAATAGATAAAATAGCTAAAAAATTGAAATAACTAATAATAATATAATAATAAATAAATTAATAATTAATAACAAATAATTAATTTAATAAATAAATAATTAAAATATAAATAAATAAATAAACAATTTAAAAAGATATAAAATAAAATTAACGAATTAAAATAAATAAATAATGATGATATTGATAATATTAATTAAATAAACAAACAATTAGAAAGGATATTAACTAAAATTAACTAAATAATAATAAATAATAATTATGGTAATAACTATGTAATTAAATAATTATTGCTTAATGATTGGCGCGTAACACTCAGGTAATAATCTGCCATTGTCTCTATTGAATATTGCATTTCTGTTCTTCTTAATAAGGCACGCCTCTGTCCACTTTCGTTGGTGCCAACGATGTTCAGTAGCTAATATTTCGGTTTCTTTCCATGCCACACTGTGGTCTTTTAAATAACAATGTTCTGCTAATGCCGATGACTCCAACTTGGCTAGTCTGACGCATGCCTGGTGTTCTTTTACCCTAGTGGATAAGGCTCTTTTTGTCTCCCCGATATATATAAGGTCACAATCGGCACATGGAATACCATATACAACGCCTGTCCTCTTGTCATCGGGGATGACGTCTTTGGGGCGAGATAAAGATCTTCTCAGTGTAGATAGTGGCTTAACAACTGTTCTAATTCGGTGGTTTCTAAGAACGCGTTGCAATCTTTCAGTGACGCCTCCAATGTACGGTAATGTGGCAAATCCTCTCCACTCTTCATCATCTTTAGGTTGTTCTTTCCTATCCTTTACATGGCTATGCTTCTTGAGGAACGAGTGAGGGTATCCGTTTCTTAAAAGTGCTTTATTGACATGGTCACGCTCTTTTCTTTGTTGTTCACTGTTCTTAAGTAGAGTGTTGGCTCTGTGATGAAGTGTTCTGACGACACTGGCCTTATGCTGTATGGGATGGTGGCATAAGGCCAGTGTCGTCAGAACACTTCATCACAGAGCCAACACTCTACTTAAGAACAGTGAACAACAAAGAAATGAGCGTGACCATGTCAATAAAGCACTTTTAAGAAACGGATACCCTCACTCGTTCCTCAAGAAGCATAGCCATGTAAAGGATAGGAAAGAACAACCTAAAGATGATGAAGAGTGGAGAGGATTTGCCACATTACCGTACATTGGAGGCGTCACTGAAAGATTGCAACGCGTTCTTAGAAACCACCGAATTAGAACAGTTGTTAAACCACTATCTACACTGAGAAGATCTTTATCTCGCCCCAAAGACGTCATCCCCGATGACAAGAGGACAGGCGTTGTATATGGTATTCCATGTGCCGATTGTGACCTTATATATATCGGGGAGACAAAAAGAGCCTTATCCACTAGGGTAAAAGAACACCAGGCATGCGTCAGACTAGCCAAGTTGGAGTCATCGGCATTAGCAGAACATTGTTATTTAAAAGACCACAGTGTGGCATGGAAAGAAACCGAAATATTAGCTACTGAACATCGTTGGCACCAACGAAAGTGGACAGAGGCGTGCCTTATTAAGAAGAACAGAAATGCAATATTTAATAGAGACAATGGCAGATTATTACCTGAGTGTTACGCGCCAATCATTAAGCAATAATTATTTAATTACATAGTTATTACCATAATTATTATTTATTATTATTTAGTTAATTTTAGTTAATATCCTTTCTAATTGTTTGTTTATTTAATTAATATTATCAATATCATCATTATTTATTTATTTTAATTCGTTAATTTTATTTTATATCTTTTTAAATTGTTTATTTATTTATTTATATTTTAATTATTTATTTATTAAATTAATTATTTGTTATTAATTATTAATTTATTTATTATTATATTATTATTAGTTATTTCAATTTTTTAGCTATTTTATCTATTTAATTATTTAATTGTTTTGTTTAATTGTTTAGTTATTTATTTATTTATTTATTTATTTATTATATATATATTACTTAATTCAATTATTTATTTATCTAAATATTTCCAATTATTTATATTTTGTTCATGTAGCTATTTCAATATTTAATTATTCATAGTATTATTCATTATTTTACATATTTATTAATTCAACTTAATTGTTGTTTATTTCTATTTTTCGATCATAACTGTGCGCGCGCATGTAATTCCGTTTACTTTGGATTGCTTTCGCATCCTCCTTTTAAATCTATTGGTTGTTTGTAAAATAACGCGTTCTTACACTATGTAGTTGTAACAAATTGTTAACACATTCATTTTGCCCTGAAGATGCGCAATTAGCGCGAAAGCTTGGCTCAAAATAAAACGTGGAAGAAACAACTATTTGACTATATAATGATGCCCACGTACCAACCAATTTTAAGTAAGAAGTTATTTTATTTTTAGGTTCAGTTCAGTCGACTTTGACAGATTTTTAGTCCCCCTCTCCTTATGATGATTAATGCGCATTGCATAAAAGCCAAATTCTTTGCCTTACCGCCATTCTCAGGACGAGGATTATCGCAGTGTCGTTCTCTAAAAGTTGTTCCTTTGCAACTACAACTGTTTGGATCCCTATTCCATTCCCAAGAACTCCAATGTCCATCCACTAAATCAATTGTAGAAAAATTTGTTGAGAAAAGCAAAAATAGGAGTGTAGTATTAGCTGTATGTGATGCAATCAAATTAAATCAAATCAATTGAAATCAATGTTTTCTTCAACTCAATGTGATATTTTGTTTATTTTGCTGGAATAATGCAAAAATGCAAGGATATTTGAGTAACCCTAACCCAGCGCTCAATTTTTTTCAGCAGATGCCAAAATTGCAATTATATATATGCCACTCGTCTGATAAAGTCGATGTTTTCCTGCAAGTTACTCAGTGATACTCAGACGAGATTGGACAGCTTTGACTAACTGAATCAAACATAACTATATCCTTTTTTATATAGAAGTTTGTTCTATGATTTTTGTTTGCGCACTTTTTAATTCAACCGTGTTTATAACAATATTTATGTATTTCTCTCACATGATGATTATAATTAATAAGTACTGCATGGCCTTAGCTTTGTTTACTGGGCAATAACTCACACATAGTTGGCAATTAATGGCTATGGGTATCACCCATAGCCTGTTTATTCAAATTAAATGTCTTACAATATTAACAGTACGCCCAAGTAAAGGTGTGGGCATAAAAAACAGCCGAGAGGAGGGCAAGGGGTGGAGGAGGGAATTTCGAAAAGTTTGTAGCTTGTCTTGTTGATGGCTCCACGCGACTGAAGCCGACACGGCGATAAACATGTGACATGGAAATACTCCCTTATGGGGGGTATCGCTTATTACCCTCATTCCTCACCCCCCTCTTGGTTATTAAAATCACATATCAAAATTTCATAGGATTCGAGTAAATACATAAAAATACTATTTGTATACAAATATTCCATTTATATTGGATTTTTTTTAAATCATAACTTGTTTATGTTTCTTGAAAACATTTGAACACTGACTATGATCAGAAAGTCATATTAGTCCATGTAAGTTGTCCCATGGTCCAAAGTATTCGATTTTTTTTTTTCATGCAAAGATTTTTCTGAATATAAATAAGTTGTATCTTGAGGCTCCTAAAACACTCCAAACTAAATAAATCGAAAGAGGCAACAATAAGGCAAACTAAATCTCTCCTAAAACGGAGAAATTCGAATTAAAAAAAATGTGTTTAATTTGTTATGAGAGCGATCATAAAGCGTTGAATACCAAATAAACAATGGTTATATTAGCAATATGTTGATTAGTTCAGAAATAGTTAATATTCAAAGGTTCAGAATGTGTCGGAGCATAGCAGATAGGTTTTACGTATGTTTCAGTCTCCCAATTAGTTTTTGCTACCTACCTGAAATCTTTCGACAGTGATATGTGCATCCAAAACAGCAAGATACAAGTATCCAGATAATACACGCAGATAATATACTGCGAATCATATCATTATATTTGTGATTCTATCCTCTAGCAACTGTTTTGAGCAAGTCGTTGTGAAAGAGAGATTAGCCTGATACAATTACAATTTCCAAGAATCTCATATAAATCTTATTTTTAAATAACAATTGCAAGTTGTTTTCACAACTCAGTGAACATCAGATTAATTTACGTAATATCAACTAAAATAAATTAAATAACTGAACAAAACTGAATGCGAGGAATGTATCTTTGAAAACTCGAGCACGTTGACAAGGTTTGAGATGGAATGTATGTTTAGGCTTTAATTGTGTTTTCCCCATTTCAGAAAACGTTTTCGTGGAAGAAAGAAGATTTTTTTATAGCTTGGTAGCAATTGTACTCCCGAAGGGAATTGTGGGATAGGGAAAATGACAAGAATTAACAGCTATATCTAAGCTGAATATATTGAACGCGTTCGATGGTCTTTTTAAATTTATGCCGCGCACAACATTCGAAAGCAACAGTTTTTAATTTTGGATACCAAAAATTAAAACTTAAACCTTAATTCAAATTATTTATTTTAGCTTCTCTCAATAATGCAAAACATTATGTTCATGCTCATTAATTTCTGTCAATCTTGTATAACATAATGGAATTGAAAATAATCGGTCAAAATTTGTTTGCTTATTTAAAGAACATTCAAGTTTCTTTGCAATTTTTTTTATTTTTTTTTTTTGTCGCTATTTGACTTATATATATGTGTGTGTTTTATTTTTGCTTGCTTAGTTATTTACTATATAGCTATAGTATACGCTAGATTGAGCACATGGGGAACCCAATTGCGATCGAGGACTGTTTAATTAGTAACATGTCTGAACACATCGCCATCAATATCACCGAAGAACTCCCTGTTTGTGCTACACATTATCAATAAAATAAATATTTGTAAAATCTCCGGGTTTTTTTTAAGTAAGTAAATGTTGTTTTTTTCTTTTCCTTTTTATTGTTATTATGATTATTTTTTTATTGTGGGAAGATGAGAGGAGTCTCATTTCTGAAACATACTTTTTGTTTAATTTACTTTTCATAACGATAATAATAGGAATCCGGGGGAGAATTCCAAAATTTAATGCAGCATTAGTCGACTTAAACCTACAGTTACTTCTTAAATATTAAAATGATAAAACAATGAACTTTTTATAGTCTCGGTGTAATTTAGCATTTGTACTTGCTGGACAGACTGTTTCTCGCACTCACAAGAATTAGTTTGTTGTATTATAAGAAATTTGACTCTAGCTTGCATTGAATAAAGGGAGTCAACAAAATACCGAATCGAGACGATGTAGAAGATACATATACATCAATCATTTACGTAAATCAACATGTATTCATACATATTCAACTTTTATATTCAAAGTGCAAACAAAAGGACAAGCCAGATAAATGAATGTTTTCTTACAAATTTTGATATTGTATGAATGAATTGGCTGTTCACGTTAAATCCCTTGCCAGTCCCCGAAGAGTTGATTTTTAGTTTGTTCCGGTCCCTCTCCGAGGTTCACAGAATTTTTGTGAAAACAGTTGAACAATCCAAACAATAGAAATCCAAATATGAATTGTGATGACTCTCAACGATCTTCATGGATAATGACTTTTAACATGGTTTGGGTTACTTTCATTGGCATATTTGCATTGTCTATCTACTCCTTCGAATGCCTGCGATACTTAAAAATATTACCGTTTATAAAATTTAGTTGGCTCGTTTGCCGATTCGGTTATTGGATGCATATCACCTACCTTTTGTTCTCTTTTGTTTGATGGGCTTAAAAACGTTCTGATCAGCTGAAACTCATTCAGGGGATTGTTAGAAGCATCAGTCATACACGATTAAAAGGTTTATTTGATTTAATTAAATTTAGAGGATGGTATTGAGTGATGTAAATGAAAATTATTCTTTGTATCTTGGTTCTTTTAGGAGTCCTCGTTTGTGTAGTAATTCTGCCTGAAAATACCATGTGTATGCAATCAAATAGCACAAAATACTAAACACCAGAATAGCAATCATTATTCACGTGACAAAAAAAGATTTTTTTTTACAAACGATATATTATTACTTAAAATTTTTACAAACGTAGGACGTATAGTGTAAGTCTGCTTGAATATACTGTATATGTACAATCAAATAACACAAAATTACCAAATCAACATAATAATATATTTTCTAATCACCCCAAATCTCTACTTAGTTTTAGTTCTCCATTACAAAAGATCTATCGAAACGCTCTACAAAACTATCTAAAAAATTGTAAAAGAGTTTGGTGCTAGGCATGGTTGCCAACTACTGTAGCAAGACAAGACTTCTTATATATTTCATGGACAGTTTTGAAACCCTCTGAAACACGTGGTACAATTCATTCCATTAGATATGGTAAGATGAATTTCTCATTTCGAGGACAGGGGGAAGGGGATATCATACAGTCTCGACTGAAGGCCTTCAAAATTAATGACCCAAAAAGTATGCATTCTTTAATCGAGAAACTGATGACGCTAAAAGGTACGTCTACATAATTGGTCGATTGCGCGATCCAGCGGTTAAATTTAAAATAAATCGACTCCTATTCACCTAATCGAAAAATGGCGGACGATCTCGAGAACGAAGCTAGTCACTCGTCTTGGTGAACAGTTTATCTTCGGCTATGTTGTTTTTATTAAAAAAATGATACAGAGCTCATGAAAACCATGATATATGAAGTTAAACTTCAATATAAGGATGATTACAAAACACTGTCGATGTGCTGACTAGCCTCGTTTCTGTGATCTCGCTCCAGTACATAACCGCGCCGTCCGCCATATTTCGATTGGGTGTATAAACTGGTTAACTTTATCCAGTTAATAACCTTATCCGTGCTTCGTACAACCGGCCCTAGGTCGATTATTATAATCTTTTTCAGAATTCATTAATATACTTTTAGCTGTATCAAATATGTTTTTCGTACGATTTCAAAACTTTAATTAAACGTGAAACGGGACGTATTACAAGAAATTTGCCTGAAATGTACGAAGATAACCTGAAACCCTAAAGGCCTCCTTGTTGAACCGAAAAGATCCGTCGAGCATTCCTAGTTATTTTTCAAGGGAGTTCCCCCGTGTATTGGAAGTTTGCAGTGCAACAACCCCCAAGTTTTTATAAAAAATATTATCTTCGAATAACTGTGTCGAAACGGCATCCTAAGCTCCTATGTCAACAAAGGAGCGAAAAAATATTAAAAGTTATAAAATTGTCCAAATTCCGTATAGTGGTATTGCGTGCGCGTTCTTTCTTTTCGATTTAAGCTAAAATACTTAAATAACCTACCAAAAGGTTCGTTATTACTCAGACTAAGCCTCGGTTGTAAATAAATTAACAAAAGAGTTAAAACAACTCGCCACTGTTATTTCTATTGTTTTTTGGATTGGTGCATTCCTACGAGATGTACCTTATGCTTAAGAATGCATTACATACTATCGAGGTTTAGCCTGAGCAACGAAGGACATGAAACTGGACTATTACATATTGTACAAATCGGATATACCCCTTGGGAGATAATGGACAAGTGTCATTAAAGCGTCTGCATAGACATGTAACCCTTTGGACATCTCATCACCTAAAGCAGCTCTTTCCGTTGATTGGGTCAGTCCAACAAAATTTGCAGCATTACGTACGACTTTTGACAAATCGAACCATAATCTGATGGGGGACATTACTAAGTGCGACATTTCTTGCGAGCCAAAATTTGCATAACAGGAGACATACACACCATTGACTAGCATTGTACCATCTCGTGTCATCGGTGCGTATACTCCGCTGTCATTCACTGTCATTACTGTCGTCACCCGTATTGCTGTACCATTTGCGAGTATGAAGTCTCCAGTTTTAACTTCATCGGCGAATTTCATCCTCATACTTTCACTAGTTTTGCCTGAGTATACTAAATGCTTGTGTGAGACCACCAAACGAGTATCATCTTCTCCCTTGATATCTAGGAACATCTCTCTGTTAGAATCTTTGTGTAAGAATGTTAATACCTCAGAGTACGCTATTTCATTAGACTTGGGATCCAGTGTTTGAATTGTATCGCCGATACGCAAATCCTCCATTTTAATGAAGTCACCAGTACTAAGCGTGAGCTTGGCACTACCGGGGAAGCACGATGAACTTGATGAACCTGAACTTGAACTTGAGGACGTGTCAGCTACAAAGTTATTATTAATACATGAATTAACCATGAATTTCATTATGGGAAAAAGAATCGATTTATGACATTAAAAGCAATCAATAATAATTAGTGGGCTTTTCAGAGCAAAAAAAAAGCATGACCATTTTTACCTTGACATTTTGGCATCGGATTGTCCCAATAACCCGGTGGCCCTCCCTGTGATGCTAGACAATTCAGTGTATTTGAACCAACTAAATTGTAACCACTTGGACAAGAATAGGTACAGGAACCGCCATAATGGTTTTCACATGACTGCTTCAAAAGATTACCAGTGGTACTTGGTATTGTGCATCTGATTACTAGCAAATAGAGAAAAGTATTTAGATGGTGTTTGTTTTAAGATGATGACTGAGAGTCATGACAGGCTATTCAAGTCTCCAAAAAGTTTGTGGATGCATGTGTATGTGTGACCTAAGTCGTTTTGTTAAGTTTATTTCAGTTTCCTCATTTGAACCAGGAGTTGATTAGGTTTGTTTTTGTATTCCAATTTGATATCGTATCGTAGCGGTAATGTAACCGTACAGTTTCCCTCTCAAGCGAAAGAAACTCTAGAGAGATATTTCATGTTAACGACTTTGAAATGTGGAAGTATACAATTTACCTTTGATAGTCACAGTAAAGCTGCATACTGCTTTATTCTTTGCCTCGTCGCTTGCTGTATAGTTAATGTGATATACACCTTCGGGAAGTTTAGCTGAAGGACCAGGTCCGTGTGATAATAAAATGCTTGGCATCTTGTCAGAATTGTCTGTAGCCTGAGGTGTAGACCAGGTAACAATGCTTGTTTTATCTTTACCAGCGTATTGGACAATATTTGCTGGACATGATGTGAAAAAGGGAGGCTGCAAGTCTGCATAAAAATATGTTATCGAAACGGTATTCAAAAAATCTGAATACCTTAAGAATTTCTTTGTTAATCAATAAATGAAATCCAAAAACATCACCACCACCATCAACAAAATTGTCTTCATGATTTGATTTACAGTAAACAATGCATCTACTCATTATAATTATTATTACCGTGCAGCCACTCCAACCGGGACCACTTCGCATCATTTATATTTATACTTTCTGAGCTTAATTTCTATTACTTCATACCCTCTGAAAAAGTAGGATTCCATTTAAATACATTGAGTGATCCGAAATAATATTTCTAATCGATTCACTTAGAGGATTCACGTTTTTAAAGTATTGCAAAAAAAAAATAAATAAAAAAAAACACTGATGCGTTACCGGTTGGAGTGTCTTCACTGTAATTATCACAGATATAATCATTAACAACAAGACAATAAGTTTTATCGACATCGACATCATAATCACCAAGACAATAAGTTTTATCGACATCATAATCATTATAAGCATTATTAACGTAGCTTCCTCCACTGTCGACACCTTTATCAACACCATTTTGATCACCGTTATTATCATCGATATTCAGTATGACCATCATCACAATGATCTCTTACCGACACATGTTGGACCATCACTCGACCAGTTACCGCTCGATAGACACGTGACCTCTGCTGATCCATTTAACAATGAGTAACCATTTCTACAAGAAAACGAACACCTTGAACCGATATTTGTTTTACAGGCAGTTAGAGGTACTGTGTCCGGCTTTGGAATGAAGGTTCCACAGTTGTACACTAAAAAAACATTTAACAAGATTGAGTGATACAATATGCATAATGTTGCAGTACATATTATAAAATATTTCAGATACAAAGCGCGCTCTGATTGGCTTAGACGCTTCCTCTATAACTCAACACAGCACGGAACGATGCCTTGGAAAAAGTGGGCAAGTTCATCGACGGCTTTGGCAAAAGCTTCCTCGTTGAAAGTTGAAGAAAATATACTCTTTTGATGGAAAATATGTCAATATTTAGCTAAAATTCTCATTGGACTAAAGCTAGAGAAGTAAACAAGGGAGTTTAGAAACAGATGAAAGTGAATTTCAACGTTTAACTTCGTCAAAAAGCCGATAATTTTGAAAGAGCATTTTGTGAGACAGAATCGCTCAAATCGATTGGAATGATTTTCAACCTTATCAAACCTGCAAGTAGAGGACTCAATGGTGATTTTTTGATATCGGCTATTTTTACAAGCAGCCAAGACAGTATTGAAATGATTTGAAGCTGCTTTTCTGGTAAAAACAATTAGAGTACTTTGCTAGCTGAATTGCACAAGACTGTTTGAGCTGTTCTGTGAACTCAAACCCATCCGTCGATTGATTATGAACGCTAAAACTACCTTTTCAAATTTATTTGCCTTTCTATACTTCTCTGGTTTAAAGAGTTATGGAATTGACATTTCTGAGAATGCTTTATAAACTATTAAAAGATAAGAAAGTGGTTCGTAGTTTCGATTCAAAAACTTGTTATTTTGTTTTCCAGTGCCTTGTTTGTGACCGCTTTGTAGTTTGAATTGCCTTTTAATTTATTTCAACAACTAGTCAGTTTTACTGCTTCCTGCTTAAACAAAGAACCTTTAATAAATCTTTAAAAAAATTATTGTTCAATGAAAGAAAAATATTTAACTGTACTCGATTTATACCTTACATAGTTTTTATCGAAATTTCATTCAGTTTTATGATAGGGCTTACGTTAATTCTTCATTTCTTTCATTTTTCGTGTCTGAATATTTTATAAAAGGAATAGAAAACTTGGCAGCAGTGCTCTGTTGAGTTTTAGAGCACTTGGGAATTTTAAGAGGACTACAGAACCGTGGAGAAGCACGCTATCCGCTATCTCGTCGTTCTTCTCCCAACGTTTCTCTCGTTCTCTTAAAATCCCCGCGTGCTCCATCTGAAGCGATAGAGCACGCTGCCTCGTTTTCTATTCCTTCAATGAAAATTATAATGAGTATTGTAATATTTGGGCTCCATGTGCTAGATTAATCATAGGTTTCCTGTGCTATCACAACCAAGATGGCGCCTGAATAAATAGGCATTCAAGCCAGCTACACGAAGCAAGGTCATCCGGCAATAATATTCCAAATATGACAAAAAAATGACTTCCATATAGTTTAACTTTACATGATCTAAAATGAACGAAAATAATAAGAAATGATAAGATTGGTCATTTATACAAATATTATTTGAACACTAATATGAGATCTGCTTATTACCTCTTTTTCGGCATGTTTTTCCATCGCTTCCAAGTATCATTCCATCGCTACATTGACAGGAATAGCCATTTGGTTTCAGCAGACAGAGATCACTACATCCACCATTGTTTCTCTTGCATGGGATTTGCACTGGCAAAATTAATGCCGAAGTACGTTAACAATAACATTGATCAAATAAGAAAGCATTCTTTACATAACGAGTCAATGCTCAGAAGTTCAGTACAAAACTCTAACAATTCTACTACAACCTGTTTGCTCATAAGCGTATTAACTCCCACGCGTTGCAGAACTTTTTTCTCTCTCGCTAACTTGCGAGAATCGGTCTGCACAAAATGATATCTTCTAACAATATCCTAGAGCATCGATTACTTTAATAATAGGCTTTTGATAGCAAAAAAAAAAAAAAAAAAAAGAAAAAGAAAAAAGAAACAAACAAATAAACAAACAAACAAACAAAAATGAAACTATACTACGTGACTTTGCAATTTTATAAATAACTAATTTGCGTAGCTGATGGGAAGGAGGAGTCGGGAGAGCGTTGTTGTCGTTTATTTGCTTTCCGCCAATGTAAAATATCATGATTGTGTATTGATAAAAAATACAGGGGCAGGTTGCACGAAGCCTGAATAAGTTATCCACTGGATAAAGCTATCCACTCCAAAGGATTTCTTTAGATTTTATCCACTGGTTAGCCATATTTTTTGCTTTATGCAACCGGCCCCAGATCTTTCAGCAGTGTCTTTTTTCCGCATTGACCATCCACCCTCGCCCTTTATCCTCCCGGCCCCAATCGCTAAATGATCACGATGGAGATATAACTAACATGAAGGTTGCCTTGAGCTGTCCAGCACCACTAACTGCCCTAATCCTCGACCTTGTACTTGTGTTTTACCCATCAACGATCCTGACGTCTTGTTTATTTGATTAAGAGTTAACTGTGCTCCAAAACTAGTCGAGTACAACCAAGAACTGTATATGTCAACAGCAAAATGGTGAACTCCTTGAATACGTTGGAGGTATCCACGATTATCACCGTTGTAGTTAGCATATGCTATCTTATCTATCCCATCGTCGGTCCAGTACATCTTTTGTGAGGAGAAGTCAAGTGTTATATCGTGGGGCCGTCCAAAATCAAATGTAACGACTGTACGTCGATTTTCTCCATTTAGGTAAGCGGACTCTATTTTCGGAGAAACACCACCGTTTGTCCAGAACATCAAACTAAATCAAGGGAAAATAAAACGAACTGAATGAATAAGAAAACTACCATAGTTTGAAACATAACTTTAGAGAACAGGTAGGATTGAAGCAATTTCAAAATTAGTGACTGGAACTTTACATGTCCATTCTGGCTGTTATTTTAGCTACAATTTGTAACCCATTAAGTCCATGATGTACTAAAAAGGACAGTGCTTTTTGAACTGCAATTGTAAAACTGGAAAGGAAAAAAAAAACAACAGATGATCAAGTCCCTAAAGACTTTGAAAAGGACACAGTACACCGTACCACAGGTAGCCCAAGATAACTGTTTGTGACCGTTTTTGGCAATAAAACGAAAAAATAAAAAAAAATAATAAAATAACAAAAATTAATTATATATGTGTATTGTCTATTTATTTATGTTCCGGTAGAGTTTCAGGCCATTTGGAGCAATATTGAGTTATTTTTTTAAAACTTCTCACCAACGTCCTAAGAAGAAGGGAAGGTAGCACACTCGCTCGACCTCGCCACTAAGAAGCCGTCAGATATCCACTTCTAACTCTTCAAAAACCATACATCACGCCAACATTCTCTCGGATTATGTTGTTCGAATAAACTATCCATCCACTCTACGAATTTCATTTCAATACTTCCACTATTTCACTTCCAAAAACCAATTCTCCTAAGCCGTAAGTCGATGCTTTAGTTGGTTCCATCTACGGAACAACGGCTTCAAAGGATTTTGACCTGAGGTAATTCGAAGTGAAATAGTGGAAGTATTGAAATGAAATTCGAAATTACTAAATGTGTGCAACAGTTGTCACTATTTAGTCGTAAATAGCGCAATTTTAACAAAAGAGAACAATAGAATTAGCATAAAATAGCATTATTTAGTGCAACTTTAGTGCTGCACTCTATTAATCCTAAAACACTGCACAACTAAGAAAATATTTTTATATTATTCCGTTCATTCTTGGAATCTTTTTTTCAACAATCAAAAATAAATTTCGTATCTCGGCGTAATATTCTTTATCTATTCCATCGGCCCGTTATCCAATACTTATAACCAGCTGAAGCATTCGTTTCTGCGGAATTTAACCCATCCGTAACTTTTAAAAAACTAGAGGATCAAACATGATCAAACAAAACTTAATTTAGACTGTGACTGTATATTCTACTATATAACTCACCTAGCTTGAGGGTCCACTGCAATTCCCCTCGGATCAACCAAATTATCTTCAATGAATACCTTTTTCATTGAGCCATCCAAACGAGCAACTTTGATTGTATGGGAAACACCCTTCTCTGTCCAGTATAACAGGTTTGTATTCCATTCCACGGCTATGTCCTCAATATTACTAGCCTTATTTTGAACAATAGTTGTGATATTACTGCCGTCTATACTTGCTCGTTTGATGCTTTTATCTATTACATCACTCCAGAAGATCAGCTTTTTGTGGACATGGACGTCAATAGCTACAGATCTTTTAAGCTTTGATACTATCGATGTTGGATGCTGGTTTGGGGTTAAATGGCCTGAGGCTGACACTGCTAGTATGTTGGTAGTATTGGATAGCAAGATGCATGGCTGTTGACAACTATACACTGCAATTCAAAATTATGTTTTTATCAGACATATATTTGTAGTTTTCCTGGAAGATCCTAATAATTCCCTATTTCCAAATTTATACTTTGGAAAATCAGCATACACAGATCCAATTTTGGGTTGATTTTTCTACACGTCTTAATTTTTTCATTTTGCCAATCGTTTAACAAAGCTTCGCACTTTGAAATGCGATCTCTGCTATCTCAATAACAGTCTTGAAAGGAACTACTTAACGAGCTTCCTCGGCGTGATTAGTGAAAACGAAATGACAAAAAGCATTGTTCGGAAAATGCGTCAACTTGTCAAAAAACCATAAGCAGAGGTACGGTCCTCTGCAAGGTGACAGGCTTACTGTTTTGGAGAAAGAACAACTCGATCACGAAACTAAGCACAAGGTAAAACAAAGCAAACTCAAAAGGTTAAAATATAACTTACAAAGACCTAGAAAGACTTACAAAGCACAAATTGTGACGTTCATATATTTTAAAACGGTTCTTTAACAACATTTTTGTCCTCGGGGGAAAATTATCATTTCAACAATTGCGAAATATGAAATTTATGTAAATTGAGGAACGAGATTCGCATAAATTGCTATTTTGCCGGCACGGAGCAGTATGGACTGGGTCCGATGTAGTGCATTATGGGTCTAGGTATAAAGGTCGAGTACGTTTGAATTTTGAATCATCTACGGTCAGTCAACGACACTATTTACTATCAATTTTTTTTCCTACCTAGTTGTTAGGCTGTGAGATTTCTTGTCATTTAAGTAAGTACAACTAATAGATAAGTTATTTGTATTACCTAGCTGTTGTAATTGGAGAAATACGTCCTTTGGTAGATATAATAAATATAGGACAGGAAACTCCTACCCCGGAGGTAGCAGCATTGCCTGGTAGGGGTACACGTTTCCTATTTTCCTCAAGAAAGGTTTTTCAGGTTTTTCGTGTCCTGCATGCTGCCTAGTTTTAAGAATAACATTCATGCTCACTACTGTAACTAAGCAACAACAAATGTAGTCGTTGGAAGTTATCTGCAATAAACTGCCCGTTGCGCGCGTTCGACTGACCAACGTGCCCAAGTATCAATAGTTGTTATATTGAGTGCTAATGCATAGTGTAGGAAAAATATAAATTTGTTCTTTTTCCTCGGCGCCTTCCGGGATTCAATAATAAAATAATAAAATATATCAACAACAATACAATAAATAATAAAAAATTAAATAAAAAAAATCAAAGATACAAAAGAATTAGTTTAAAAAGTAATAATAATATTTTTTTCTCGCATTATGCATTTGTTTATTGTTCAATTTATGGCAAAAAAAAGAAAAACAAAGTGTCAACAAAAACGAGAATTATACAAGTATAGTTAACAAATGAATGCCAAACTTTTAAAATTTATTGTAGCATTTTTGTTTGAAATATGACCTTAACAAAATACGAATGAAAAAAAAAATGTTCCTCTAAACTGCAATTTACTCAACTTGATCGCAGCTTTAAGCTAGTCATGAGCCATTTGCGATGATTATTGGTACTTACCTGTTGGCATAAGTATCAGTAATGAAGTAATTAGCAGCACTTTTGATGGTTTCATTTTCAGTACAGTATGGTTACTGAGGTTTCGGATGTTCTATGAATAGATATAGAATGTTGTAAAATAATCTGAAGGCTAAAAATGATGCACAAAAATAGTTAAATAATGCGACACTAGAATGCACGCACTAACAGTGTGCAAAATAAAATAACACTAAATACTGTTATTTTTTTGCTAATTGTATTGTTTTCTTTTGTTTAATTAGTCATATTTAGTAAGGAAAAACTGAGGGGAAAAACTAGCGTTCTCCTTTTGATTGATTTCTCAAATGTCGCTGAGACGTTTCGCAGCTTCTTTACCGTACACCCTTTAACAGCGTAGATTTTGACAATTGTGTCGCTGCGACAAGTAAAGAAGGCGTAATTTGCTAGCTTTGAATAAAAAAGCGCAAAAGGTAAAAATGATATGGAAATTTTTCAAAATACATGGTTCGCTTTGTCTGCCCAGGAAACGAAATATATATATTTTATCCATGCCGTATTTCGATGACACCAAGTTATGAGAACATCATATAAATCAAGGTGATTATTACATCTTATGTAATGAAATAATATATGCTAACCACCGATGCTGCATTAGAAATTGTGTTATCGATTATTCTTTGAGGACTTGATGCGTTATTAGAGGCAGGCCTTTTGTTTGGGATTGCGTTTGTTATTTGATGAACTCTCAACTAGTTTTATTTGACATAACATAATAATGTCATTTTATACTAATGATTTGCATCAATGAATAATTATAAAACATTGTTATTTAGTTTTTAAGACCAAATCTAATATTATGATTCGATGATAAAAGGGATTAGAAATAGTCGCTGAACAATTACTTTTATCCCCCACAATCTTTGCACCCGCAGAAGCACGATGGATTCCAAGAAGCTTAGAAATTGATTTCTAGCTCCTTGCCATATGTTGAGTTTGACACACTTGCTGAAAAGAGGTTTTCAAGAACTCAATTATTTGAATGATGATTTTAATTTTTTCTGTAAATTGGATGAAACTTTTTCAAGCAGCAACTGGGGCAAAATGCTTCAGAAGTATTCACGGGTAAACGATTTTCGTGAGAAGGGGACCTTTTGTGACCCCACAACAAAAATATTTTAAGTAATCAGATTTTTGGAATACTTCATGATGTTGTAAAACGAAAATGAAATTGAAAATAACAGTATAAACAACATATATAAATATATAAAAAAAATAAGAACAAAGAAATCATTCTCCTACACATTATTGACAATCTGTAATAATGATTAACAATCATCTCATAAAATAACAAAATTTGATTAATATTAATTTGATTAAACTAAAGAAATCAACTGTACAATTTACATTCTATTTTTTTATGTGGAAACACTCAGACGAACCTTATAGGGTCGCATCTTAAATCTCACAGCATTTTCTAATAGTGATACCGCATACCTATGCAGAGACAACTAAAGTAAGCCCTGCTTACGAGCTCGAGAAAATGAGAATAATAATACATGTTTTAACAACCTTGCTCTAAATCCTTTCCGATGATCTAGGCTCAAAATTTAAGATTATGTAAATTTAAATTCAAATTTAAAAAAAGATTACAACGCTTGTTTTGCAGTATACTTTGAAAAAAACACAGTGGCACATTGTCAAAAACGGGGATTTTCTAAAAAGCAAAATAAATTTGTTATCCTCACCTTTATAGGCCGGAGCAAGCGATGTAAGTAATCATAATCTTAGCTGATCGCAACCTGCAAACGACTCATTAAAAAACGTCCGATAATATCTTCTCCCCACCATGGAAACTAACTAAAAAACAACTACATATACTCTGCACATCTTCTTTTCAACTGCCACAGCGTAGCCGAAACGTCAACCTACAACCTACCTCATTTCAAGCCGAAACCTTACAATAACCGAACACGAAAGCCTCAAGGCTACTAATTATAATATTATTATTTTATACTCACCATTGATACTTAATAACCATATCTCTGTTAGCTACAATCTTGGACAAAACTCTTGGTACATTTGGCCTTTTTATGTGCAATTGCTAGTTTTTCTTTTGTTTTTCCTCCCCTCCCCACCGAAACAATGTTGATTTCATGATAACATGATTGTCACGGGTCAACACATGGAGGATGACAACATTGTACAGTGGGGGATGTGAGGAAATTTATTTAAACACGTATAAAGTGATTTTACAATCGATCTAAAAAGCAGGGTGCATTACACTGATGTACCAAGAAGTTTTGTCCAAGATTGTATTTTTACATATATGCAAAAAAATAACGAAAAACAGAAGAGATAGTTGTTGTGTGTTTCTAATTTTAAAAGTTCCCAAAGTAACACATGTTCTAATAGCAAATTAGGTGAGCATAAAGTATTTTCATTGTGAAAGTTCTAGAAATTCTTGCGAAGACAACACGGCATTTTAAAAACCCTCCGAAAAGACGTTTGTTTAGCGAGACAAACAGAGCTTACGTGATATTTCTCGCTAAAGACAAAGGCTTTAGCGTTGCTAAAATACACAAAATGACAGGTATGTCCCGAACTTCAATCTACCGGATAAAAAACGAGAAAACAGATGAATTTCTGAAACTAAAAAAGAAAAAGTTGAAAGGCGGAAGACCGACTCTATCAACAAGCGCATTAGAGACATTATAGCTTGTAAAGGGCGAAAATTAAAATACTAATTAACTATTTTTTAATCTAAATTTACTTTTTGAGATATACTTTTTAATAGTGTATATGTTGAATAAATATTTTGATATGGAAAAATAGTTGATACTTTTTTGTTGAAAGCTGATAGCGTGTCACGCAATGGAATATTGCCAGTATTGCGTGACGTTTATTGCACGGGCACGGTAGTCCTGTTACTATGACACTACCTTAACTGTTTAAAAACTAACTCAATACAGGGAATTTACTACCAGATTCAACACAAATATGAAAGACTTACAAAGAAGAAATATTTCACCCGATTAATAGAGACATTCATGCCGCAGAAGTATTTTTCTGACGATTAACACGATTAACACGAGGGCGACAAAACAATCTGACTACTTATTTTTATGATAAAAAAAGGTCGTTAATCGTGAAAAACCCACGTCAATCGTGGTTTTTTTTAATTAAATAGATTATTTCTTATTTAACAATGCCTATGAATCGTGTAATAGCACTACCATGGAAAACTATGAGATAAAATTAGGGATGCAAAACATTTGGACATGGCGGGATGTCCCGCTGTGATTCCCGCGGGACTTGATAGTAAAGCTTAATAATATTCCAGCGAACACCAATCATCTCCGTTTCTCGCTCATCCACCATTCCACTTTTCACATATCTCAGTGGGCTTTTACTTGCACAAACTGGATGTTCTTCGCTTTGCACAAACTCGTTTTCTTCTTTAGTTACGTATCGCCACGCGCTTTAGTTGTGGTGAATATTCGAAAAATGAACACTTAAACCTTCGTTCTTCCATCGCTGATTACGGTCTAGTTTAATTGACATGTGGTAATGAGATCCACCATATCTATGTATTTCTCGACTACAGCACCAGTGTTTTGAAATGGCACTACCTTGTGTTAACGCTCTATTAACGGCATCAGCAAAATCCGCGCACTGTGGATATTTTTGTAGGTTGGCTTGACTGTACGTGCTTAAATACACACTTCTCACTTCGTTTCTTTGTAGCTCATTGCTTTCAACATGCACATCTGACTCTTCTGCTGAATTATCACTTAAATACGTGCTTATAGTGTCCATGACTACGGTGGCCCATAACTGCCACGGCAAAATAAAAAAGCTCACGGCAAAATAAAAAAGCTCACGGCAAAATAAAAGAGCTCACGGCAATATAGAAAAGCTCACGGCAAAATAAAAAACCTCACGGCAAAATAAAAATGGTCGAAAGAGAACTGGGTACGACTTTAGAGACCGCAAAGTACTGTGGGTATCAACATGGCGGATGAATCGCTTTTTTGCTGGAATTGTGGAGTCAAAATTGAGGAGAGCGATGCTCTTTACTGTAACAAATGCGGAAAAGGTTAGCATAAATAAAAAATCCTTTGTGTTTGGACATGTTTCAGTTTTAATAATGATGCAAAGATGTATTTTTTTATTGTTATTTCAGAGATTGTGTATCAGTACGAGAGTGACGAAGACCAGGACGATGACTTTGATGAAGAAAATGTGATAAAATACTACTTTTCCAGAGGATTTAGTTACAAAGAAATTGTATTGCTACTTGCCAAACGTCATAATTTTGAAATAAGTTACAGGACACTTCTGAGAAGACTCAAAGCTTTGGGTCTATTCAGAAGAAATTTGTTATCTTCTGATAATACGCTGATAGATAAAGTTCGTCAGCGTATTGAACAAATTCTTAATGGCCCTGCATCTCCAGGAAGGTATAGATCTATGTGGCATACTCTCGAAATGGAAGGGCTAAGATTACCGAGAATAGTGGTTCAGGATATAATCAAAGAACTAGATCCTGAGGGTACTGAAGCAAGGAAAGCCCATCGTTTGAAGAGGAGAGTATACCGAAATCCAGGGCCCAATTATTCGTGGCACATAGACGGATATGATAAGTTAAAGCCATTCGGTTTTCCCATTCATGGTGCCATTGATGGGTTTAGCCGGAAAATTCTTTGGCTTGAGGTCACCAAATCCAATAATTGTCCAAACAATATAGCTACCTTTTATCTAAGAACTGTTCAAGATCTCAAGGGATGCCCTGTAGAGCTGATAACAGATCTTGGGACAGAGAATGGTTTAGCAGCAACAATCCAGAGCTATTTTCGTGATAATGTGGATGCACACCGATATGTTTCTTCTCCAAGAAACCAAAGGATTGAAGGGTGGTGGTCGTTTTATGCAAAAAACAGAGCCACATGGTGGCGTAATTTTTTCAAAGATTTGGATTCCCAAAATATAATAGATACAACTTGTAAAATGAGTAAAGAATGCCTTTGGTATTGCTTCTGTGGAGTACTCCAACAAGATTTAAATCATGTTAAAGAACACTGGAACACACACTTGATCCGAAAATCAAGGAATAATACTGTATCAGGTCGACCTGATAGCATATTTTATTTGCCAGAGCAATATGGAGGAACATCTGATCTCTTACTTGATGTTTCAGAGGCTGACATCAATTATGTTTCTGTTGATGTTGTTCAGAATACCACAAAAACAGAGTTTGAAGAATATTTTGATTACGTCAAAAGTGAACTAGGTTTTACCTCGCCTAAGGACTGGCAGGAAGCACTTGAGCTGTACCACAAATTAATAAATATTGCAGGAAATTAATTGTAATTGATCAACTTAATTGTTTTATTTCAAATGTTGTAAAAATCAACAAATTTTCTGGCAATGTAATAAACAAGAACAATATTAAGATATCAAACTCAACTTATATTAGTTTACAAAAAAAAACATAAACATTATGCTAAAAAACAAACATCGACAATCCATTGACAAATGTCATGAAACGCATTTGATCTAAACTAATTAAAAGTTATTATGCTGTACATTATTGGAATAAATCACACTGTCATTTATCTAATAGGCTTTTTCTGAGTTTGATAAATAAGATGCATTGTGGTCTAGCTTCAGTACAAACAACACCATACTCGGCATAATTAACAAAACTAGATGTTTGTACTGAAGCTAGACCATAATGCACCATGTTTGCTATTTCAGAAATAGTCTATGTAATCAAAACCTTAAAATATATATATAATGTATGATATATTAATAGAGATGTTGTATTAAATAGAAAATAGATATTTTTATTACAAATAATCAAATGTAATATCTTTTATAGCAAACAAGCTAGCTGTTTAGTTGCTTCTGAAAATCAAAATGAAATGTTTCAAACCTCCAATATAATTATCCAATAAAAGCTACTGATGTCACTGATTGAAAATTAATCACATGATCAATGATTTAAAATAATTAAATGTATTATGTGTTTGTATATGTAAACGTGTTAACGGTCAATCGTCATTACAAAAACATATGAAAGTGTTATATACTATAATGATGATTGTGAATGAAGAACAATCTTAACAAACATCAGAATGTCATGGCTTTCCAAATGCCTGGCCTTTGCAAAGTGCCATAAGAAAGTTTTCTTGGAAATCACTTCCCCTTGACATATGTGCAGCTGGTAGGGATATTTGCTTGGAGCAAGCTTGCACTAGTGGAAAGCAAACAGTATGCTTTGGATTTCTTTCCAAACAATCATGATCAAAGTTGACGGTAACTACCAACTGATCACCAGTGAGTGGTTTGTGTTTTTGTCCAGTCAGCCACCCAAGTACTCCTGCTGGCGACAAATCGGCATGATAGACTTTAGTGTCATCCTCTGATAGCTCTTCCTCGTCATCTTTCTCTTTACAAGCCAGAACTTCTGAATATCTTCCAACAACGTCTCCATCTTCTAAGGAAAATAGAAAGTCTTGGAAATGATCAATAACTTGGTCTTCTAGTGATCTCTTCGACGTACCTACTGCTGAAAATGATGGCTGGAGGGTCGAAAAAACATAACTAGCATCAACAGGATCTGAGGCAGAAATACCATTCACAAAAAGTGGTTTAAATATGTAAGGGTTGTTGAGTAAGGCATCAGCAAGTCCATAACATTTCAGTCCTTCAAGAAATTCCTTAAGGTAGAGCAAACGCTTGCTCACAATGCTAACTATTATTGTGCCAACAATAGCTTCCTTGTGATGTACATCTATAGGACCAGTGTAACCATGATCAATTATTGTGTCCTGGTTGGTTGCCATGTTATTAACAATCTCATCGAGCTGCTTTCTTTCTCTTGTTGTCAAAGACTCCTCATTAACACTAGTAACATCGATGTTAGTATTTACTAACATGTCATAAACACACTGTTCTAAACAAGCTAATGGGGGTCCATCTTGCACAATGCTGGTTGCTACAATCTGACCACACGTTTTAAAGGTGCCATTCTGTAAATAGAACATTGAATCAGTAGTGGCTCCATCAGGAAAAACGATTTGTTGCATCTCTCCAATCACATATTGCAGGAACTCCCTTGCTATGGCTCCATCATCTATACCCTCCTCTCCACAAAAACGAATTCTCAATATTTTCTCGGGAGATGTTTTTTTTACTTCTCGTTGCCAAAGCGTCAAACATCTTGAAAATGGTGCACCCCTTCTTGTAGCCAAGAAAAAGAGCCCTGCTTTGTCAATCTTCGCTTTCAGAGACTTTATTCCATCTGAAAAGCTAGCAAAAACAGCTGAATCTACTTTGGCTGCATCATTCTTTTGAAATCCATTTGTATTCTGATTATCAACATTGTCATTTTCTTGTAAATATTTTGCAAGCTCTTCATCTTGAGCAATCTGTTGTTGAACAGCAGTTATCTCTACTTCATTTGTATTTTGTTCTGTGGTACTCGTGGACACTTCTAGGACTTTGAAGAATTCTTCATCATCACTTATTTGTTCATTATCATCATCCACATTTCGATACTTGTAATCATCAACTGTACATAGGTATAGTATAATTCGTTTGTACTCCCTGCCAACTTCTTCTTTGTATCGTGAAAGGACGAACGCTTCACTAAGTAGATCCAGGTAAATACTCTGCTATTTGTGCATCTTCATAGAGGAGCACATACTCCTTCTCTTCATCAAAACAGTCACTGTTGTAATTTTTCCACTTTTCCCTCGCCTTCTCCAGAATGCACTTATATGTAGACTGATTTGATGTACGGAGCGCCAATCGTTTTCCTCGTTTTGGTTTCAGTTTAGTAGCTTTGTCATTAAACTCCAAAAGACCAATGAAAATTCCAACATCTTCTTCTTTAGGACTTGATCTGCTGGAGGTGGATGTCTTTGCCTTCCAACTTTTTGATTTCCAAGACTTGAAATCTGAAAGTGGCTTTCTTGTAGAAGAGATAGGGTTTGATCCTGACATGAAAAAAAGGTTAATAATGAGTAACTTGTGGAGGACCTTAGAATAATGAGAAGAAGAAGAAGACCAAAAGGGTTAGGGTTAAATATCAAAAATTTTATTTAGTCCATAACTAGAACTAGAAGTGTCTATCTCAATGCTGCATCCAATAACAATCACATGTGCAAGCGAGCTATTTTTAGAGCAGCAAACTCAACACGCGCTAGTCGACAACATCGACCATCACCTGATGTAGCGCATGCAAGCTAGATATAGCTCACTTGCACATCTAATAACATCTTAGTAGTAACTGTAGAAGAAGATTGGTGTTATATATGTGTTTAGCTTTGTTAGACTTGACACCAGTCAAGCTTTATGGTTAGTTCTGTTAGACATATGAAGCATTGACAGCTAACAAAAATAGGCACCTAATAGGCGCATGTCGCTACAGTTTATAGATGTTCAATGATTGTTCTAGACATGCATGCATTGTAGATCTATATTTACATCATAGGCTTTCCCGAAACTGAGTGGATGTTTTCCATGATTTTGTGAATACTTGACCTTTTTGGGCTTCCTGTGGTACTTCACAATCAAAGTTCAGTGGTGTTCAAATGTTTAGAAAATAGCCAAATTTAACCGCTTTTTAAGAATCTTCTGTAAACGTTCTCTCCAAATAATGCTTGTATATAGTTTGGGAACGTTTCTGTGTGTTTATTTGGCTTTATGGAAACGACAATGTGCTTCACGATCACAAGGAACATCTGGGGATTAGGCTGTGCATAATTTTCAAAACAATTCGTTTGTCGCTAAATTGTCACCTCTTCAGCTGAAGCCACAAAAACTACTAATATTTTTTGCTGGCTTGAGTAAACATCCGTGACTAGGTGTGGTTACAAGTCAGACTTGGGGAACTACATTTGGTAGATGCCCCCGAAGGTAGTGGGTGTTTACTCAGGCTAACAGTTTGCTTCAGGGGCATTATAAAATATGTACATACAAATTTTATATTGGGAATAGTAAACTCACCAGTGGTAACTTTTGTTGAGCATGGTAAATCTTGTTGGAAATTATTTTCATCATTTGACAATTCTGTTAAAAACAAAGAAAAAAAAAAGAAAATTTATCAAACAATCATTATTTCAATCAGCAATCACTGACAATCAATAGCTCAATGTGGTTCCAGTCAAACATACTTGTCAGCATATTTTCATCAAGCATTTACAATTGGTAAATTAAAACAAAATAGTACTACTACGGATTATTACTATTTTGCTGTATACGGACAGTCTTACGTCATTTTTTTCCCAGCTATACCTGAAGTTTCTGGTGGGCCACATATTGGGCACTCAAAGATATCATCAGTGTCATAAATTCTGATCGCTCCCGATGAATCCAAATGGACACCCTCTGAAAATATTCTCTCTTTATAACCACATTTGGGACACTCTTCTATGCAGTCATTTCCAACTCCATATTTTGCCATAAGTTGTTCCGGGACTATAACATTAAATAATACCATTTTTATACCATTTTATTTTGGGATTCTATCCTCTTCCTAAATAAAACCTTATTGTCCGGTATTTTATTTCTTTCGGTATTTTTTTTAAACTTGAGTTGAAATATTTGCATGTTTTGAAAGGATGGCATAATGTTGACCTTTTTTGATTGACAGTTGGTTCAAATCAATCAAACTAAACTATAAAAACACCTCTTAACTAGAATTAACAAGATCGATCTCGGTGGAATTTTACTGTACATAAGAGTCAAGTGATAATATGATGGTGACTATGGTGAAGAGAAAACGATATATTACGAGATTCTGTCACTACATCATAGTTAACGGAGAGAATGGAACCACACTAATAAATGGCATGATATTAAGCTTAAAAAAAAAACCTTTTCCACATCTACTACAGTAACGAGCGTCATTTCGCTTGATTTTAACTCCACAACTAGGGCAATAACCAGGTTCATCCGCCATGTTGATACCCACAGTACTTTGCGGTCTCTAAAGTCGTACCCAGTTCTCTTTCGACCATTTTTATTTTGCCGTGAGGTTTTTTATTTTGCCGTGAGCTTTTCTATTTTGCCGTGAGCTTTTTTATTTTGCCGTGAGCTTTTTTATTTTGCCGTGAGCTTTTCTATTTTGCCGTGAGCTTTTTTATTTTGCCGTGAGCTTTTTTATTTTCCCGTGAGCTTTTTTATTTTGCCGTGAGCTTTGTTATTTTGCCGTGAGCTTTTTTATTTTGCCGTGAGCTTTTTTATTTTGCCCTGGCAGTTATGGGCCACCGTACATGACTGCTGTTTAATATCCGCTCGTTCTAGACTAGTACTATTTCGATGAAAATAAAACAATTTTTCAGACTTAATTCATTTATTCACAAAACTCCTTTTTGCCTGTCATTTCAACACAGCATCTCAGACTAAGCTGTGACTCTCCTCAAATATTCTCCGAAGAACTTTACACTTGTGTGTAAAATTTCTTCTCACTAGCCCCCACAGTTCTTTAGATATATACCTGACCCCCTTCTACACAATCTTGGACAAAACTCTCGGTACATTTGGCCTTTTTATGTGCAATTGCTAGTTTTTCTTTTGTTTTTCCTCCCCTCCCCACCGAAACAATGTTGATTTCATGATAACATGATTGTCACGGGTCAACACATGGAGGATGACAGCATTGTACAGTGGGGGATGGGGAGGAAATTTATTTAAACACGTATACAGTGATTTTTACAATCGATCTAAAAAGCAGGGTGCATTACCCTGATGTACCAAGAAGTTTTGTCCAAGATTGTAGCTCTTGCTTCATGTAAGACTAGATAAATTAATATGAATAATTTGTACTAGTAAGTTCGAGGTGATTTTGAAAATTCCTAGGAATTTTAAATAGTTGCTGATCAAGCAAGTTGATATCAACCCCCCCCCCCCCCCCCCCATTTTTGACCACACTGACAACACACTGGATATATACTAAGAACTTTACAGTACAAATACAGAAATTTAGAAGTTTAGAAAGCTTGGAAGTTTAGGAATTCCTTGCTAGAAAAACGTCGTCAAGATTCTAACCATTGTAACGAGGATCATTTGAAGTTTTTAGATGGGTTAAACATTGTTTAAGCAGCATCGGATGCATTTATCCGTACATAGTTTTTTTTTCATGGATTCTACGAATTAAGGATTATCGTGAGAAGGGGACCTTTAGTGACCCCGTTATATAAATATTGTGAAATTGTGAAAGTATTTAAAATTATTATGAATGCTTTACAAGAACTTTAACATTCAAGTAACATCATCACGTTGTTGCAATCATTTTAAATTAATTGAAACAGATTAATTTTAACATTAATCATTGATTTTCAAATATAGACATTTTTGGGAGCAATTACGCAATATCCGTCTGTCACATGATTCCAGTAGCGGCACTCTTTGAAAACGATGAATATTAACCTGACAATAGATGTTATTGTTATGCTAATAAGTGACAGGGTATTCTATAATTTAGCCGTTTGATTTTGAGTAAAATAATCGCTAAACTAATTTTACCTGGCTTTTTTTCTTGTCAAAAAAATTAATAAACTTCATCAAGCAGATAATTTTTCTTTAAACGTTTCTCATATATGTGCAGCATTATAGAAAGTTCGATGTATGTTTTTTTTTTTTGAAAGCTGCTTTGATTCAAGAGATGCTTTGGAAAAACTGATTTTTTGTTTGCTTATCGTTATCATAAACATACTTTGACATACTGATAACATCAATTCAGCCTTCAATCCTTAGTTGATATATGGGCTAAATCTCAGACTTTTTGAGGTAAAAAAAGTTATGTAGAGACAGTTTAAAATATATTTTTAAAAAAATATTTAAACAAATATTTAAAAAAATATTTAAAAAAAATATTTAAAAAAAATATTTTAAAAAATATTTTAAAAAATAATTAAAAAAATATTTTAAAAAATATATATTTTTTAATAATTAGAAACGTCTGCTTCCTGAAAGATTCTCATGATATCGTAAAGGAATAACCGACGCTAAATAAAGTTGTCTCTGCATTTCCTATCCCTCTTCGAACCCTGGATTTTGTGTGGGTATAGTTTGTATACGAGTTAAGAGTTCATACTCCAGTTTCTCTAATTTTGATTCCTCATTGCAAAACCAATTGCGTGTAAAGATATATTTAAAATGGTGATGAATGTAGGGTTATGTTTGAGTGAAAAGAAAAATTAATAAGTACCTTACAAATATAACATATCTTTGAGACTACAAAAAGTCCAGTTTAGTTATATTTGGATCCATAAATGATGTTATCAAAAAATCGAGGGAGAAACAAAGTGTTTCAAATAATTATTTGGATTTGAACCTGAGCGCTTCCATTGTGTACTTTGTGTTTCACCTTTATTAACCAATGCAATGTGTTTAAGCGCGTAAACAAGAAGCAGTTGACAAGAATAAATAGTATTCGTAACACTCCAAATTCTTTAAGCTTCTTTTATTTCTCGATATGATTTTAAAAGAGGCCCAAAGACAATGAATTACATGTGCAATAGCTTATATATGGTATATTCAGACAGAACTCGATAAGGGAAGCAACCGAAAAAAGTGTTCGTAAAAAGTGAAAGTATATATTTTCAGTTTCATAATTGAAATTGTTTTATATATTTTTGATGTTCTTTACAGTTCTTTTTTTAAACTTCGCTAGATGTGTGGTTTTGCTTGAATATACCGCATATTTACAATCAAATACTACAAAATAGAATAGAGTTTTACTTATCACGTGGCATGTGTTATTTTAAGCTCTGTAATACAAAAATATACCAAAACGTTCTACAAAAACTGACTAAAAATATGTGGTAATTTTGAGTGTCACATTTACACTTAATCATATTATGATCCAAAATGCATGAAAATCATTCCATCTAAAGTTATACTAGAATATAAGGACCAACACAAAACACGCTCGATGTGCAACAACTGACTAATCTCGTTTTCGTGTCTTCAGTGCGTAATCATATCATCCAGCATATTCCCATATTTGGTGCATAGTGGCGAGAAAATATATATTGTTTTTTATATCTAACTAGCGCGTGCTACAAATAAAATGACTATACATTATCTTGCAAATATAATATAGCTGAGATGTTTGGGTTCCAGGAAAAGCATCTATAGATCTGTACTGGTGAAAGAGCTCTGGAACCCTCTGATACACATGGTACAATAAGAATTTGCATTGGCTATGATAAAATATACTTCATTTGATTATTTCGTGAGTTTCTATAAAAATCAAAAGGAAATCATTGCAATATAGGGTGTGTGCGTTCTACCAATCACAGGAAAAAAATTGCGATTTCCAGAGTGGGTTTATTTTGGTTTTTGTTGCACTTTCCCAACAATAACCCAAAATAAACCCATTTTGTGTGTCCCAAATTTGAACCCAATGCTGGATTTTGTAGCACTTTCCCAACCACAATCCAAAATAAACCCAATTTGGGAATCACAATTTTTTCTTGTGCAATTCGCCTATGCGAGAATGGCTGGATATATATGACCTACAAAAAATAAATTAAGACAATTAGGTATAATACATATCGGATATACCCTTCGGAAGATAACGGACTAACTTCATCAAAACGTCCGCATAGACGTGCAACCCTTCAAACATCTCATCACCTAGACCTTCTTTGTTGGTTAACCAACTTAACCCAACAAAATTGACAACGTATCGTGCGACTTTTGACAAGTCGAACCATAATCTCATTGGAGCCATTACTAAGTGGGATATTTCATGTGAGCTCCAATGTGCATAACAAGAGACATATACACCATTGACTAGCATTGTACCATCTCGTGTCATCGGTGCGTAGATTCCGCTGTCATTCACTATCTTTACTGTTATCACCCTTATTTCCATTCCATGAGCGAGTATGAGGTCTCCAGTTCTTACTTTGTCGGCGAAGTTCATTTTCATCAATTCTTCAGTTTTCCCTGAGTATACTAAATGTTTGTGCGAGATCACCAACTGAGTACCATCTTCTCCCTCGATTACTAGGAACATCTCTCTGCGAGAATCTTTATGTAAAAATGTTATTACCTCAGTGTACATCACTTCATTTGTCTGTGGGTCCAGTGTTTGAACTTCATCACCGTTTTTCAAATCCTCCATTCTAATGACATCTCCAGTCTTGAGTGTGATTTTAGCACTGGCTGGGAAGCAATTCTCTATAAGAAAATATTATTTACACTAAATATTAGGGAATGCATATTCTTACAACTATAGAACAAACGCAGGAAAGAGATGAAACAAACTATAATAAATATAAACCAAATACTGAAAATAGTAGCTATTTAGCAAATTAATATGAATGATTTCGTTGTTTACGTTTCTGTGACTTCAAACCCGCACAACTAAAACCGCACCTGTTTTACTTATTTCCTCGGTAATCATGGTATTACAAAGTACTACCATGTCACTCGCGAAATAAGATATTAAATTTCCCCGAATATCTCGGGAAAATTTACTCATTAATTTCCTTCGTGCCATGGTATTACTTAGTAATATGTCTCCATCCATCGAATATGACGTCACTAGTTGAGATATAAATAGTTATTATCAATTTTAAAAAAATCAGAAATTTGGGAATTTGCACATTCAAATTAGGAAACTGATCAGATCCGAAAAAAATTCTAAAAATGGCTATATACGTATAAAATCAATCTGAAATTTTTTATCAATACGAGACCGGCAAGACGTTTTTTTTTAATCTTAAAGTTTACAAATTTTCGAATTACGTCATCCAACTTGATTCCAAATCGTGTACTTGAGCACGCTTGATATGACGTTATATGCGCCGGAAGTCAGCCGATGTTTGTTTACTTTTACTGTAATTTACCCTATTTTTTGAGATTTACATAATATTTATTGTTATTATCTATTTTTATTCAACATTCAACGACAAATATGGCCTCTATACAATGTATACTTCAAGGACACCCCGTTATATCTAAGAAAAAAAAAACCGATGTGTCTTTAGTCAGTACAGAATATTTATCCAGTTCGCATGAAATATATACGAGAAAGACCCATTTATCCAAGACACTTTTGAGGTCGATAAATTCTTTTTGAAAACCACCCATTCAAAAAAAAACTTGCTTGCAAGAGACTCAAAACGATACTTTTTCAAATGAGTTTGTGTACAACTTATGAATCGCGTATAACAACAGTCATCGACCAACTATAAGGCTAAGTACTCTGATAACTACACACAACTAGCAAGACTCGGATCATTTGTCGTGCTCAGATCAGGATAGATTCAGTATACTAATATAGTATTGGTTGCGATGTTTAACTACCGTATACATTATAAATGCATGTAACAAATGAATATATAATTTATCAGTCAGATCATGTCTCACAAAAAACAAATAAAATAAAATAAAATAATGTAAGCACTCTATCATTATATATTTCAATAAGCATAAAAAATCTCACTCACATTTACCATAGTTATAGTGAATCGGCACAACCCATCAATTGAATATGGTTTCAAAACATTTTTTAACGATCACAGACAAAACTTTTTTATTTATTTAATGCATTGTTTTAGAAAAAAAAGATTATAATCAGGTAGTGACAAAGGCTAACGCCTCTCAGAGTGGAAATTTTCGAAAACGACGGCTATGTGTTTTCGTGTAAACACTTTAGCCGGCTATTTTCGAAAACACTGGAGTTATCACTTTTATTAATTTAAATATTTATTCACCAAAATGCTTATAGACGCTCTTCAAGCTATCAAAAACGATGCAAAAACGATAAGCGTTTACACGAAAACGCTATGTAAACGGCTATATTTTTAGCCGACTGAAAAATAGCCGGCTACGTGTAAACGCTTTATTCATTAAACTTTATTTAATACGGCCGTGTTATTTAACGCTTGAACGTGTATATACTATGTACTTATTGACTGAGTGGGGGGGCCGTACGGGAAAATATTTGGCTCGAGGTGATGCCGTACGGACCGAGCGCAGCGAGGTCCGTACAAATGAACGAGAGCCAAATATTTTCCCTTATGGCCCGACCTAACTCAGTCAATAAGCATTTTATCATATGACCCTCATTTTTGAGCATTTTTGAGCATGTTTACTTTTGAGCAGGGCCGTACGGCTTCGTACGGCCCTGCTCGAAAAGCCGTACGGCCCTACTCACGTCATCCTCTACGAAGGTTTTTTTAAGAGCACGCGCCCGGGCGGATACGGGTCATGTGATAAATTAAAGTAATTTACTTTAGTCAAAAGGAACAAAAAGAACAAGCATGCATCTTTGCGTGCGCTAGTTTTGAATTCTCATTTGCTGTCAAAAAACTAGATATCTTATTTTGTTTTGTCTCTCACTGAATTTTCATGTTTTCTTACGTCAAAGTTATCAATTACTTTACTTTTCTCATTGGAAATAAGCATGCATGTTACTCTATGATGCATCACTTTAGATCGGAATTTCAATGTTAAATCATAATTTTCAAAATTAAAAAAAAAGTGGTTCGAGTATTAGGTGATTTACAGACGAATCGCTTAAAGTCAAATTGGGATTTTTTATTCTCCTTTTTTCGTACGCTATAACGGCGCTAAGCACTGGAAATATGGTGATATGAGGTTATAAACGTGGACTAAAAATAAGATATAACTTTTAGATTGATTAGTGAAAAGTGTTAGTTTGATCATAAAAGACATTGTTGCATGTATATCCTCAATTTTATTTACCTATAAATCGGGAAATCTGCTTCTAAAATAACTTACATTTTATGTAAAATAAGTGAAGAATGTACGTGTACAAGTTACGACCTGCGCATATGACGTCAGTGGTCTTAAAATGCAACCGCTGTGCAAAATCAAGATCGATAAAAAATCGCTTCTTCGAAAGCAAAATTCAAGCTTAAAAAAGTCGTTTTTTAAAACTTTTTTCAATCATGTTCATTTTCGTCAGACTAGCGCATTAAAGACATGTGTTTTAGCAATTCTACCATTAAAATTATTGAAATTCTACAAAAGGAGGCAAGTGACGTCATATTGACGTCAAAGTGATTTTTAGCAGTTTTTCAAATTGATTTTTCTGTCTTAGAGGGACAAGAATCAAAATCCTAAAGCGATAGTATTTTTCGTTCTTTTCTCCTCTTTTCAATAATGCCACTGTTCCAAAAAAATCGTTTTAAGATGACAAACGTTTACCAAGCGATGTGTTTTCCCAAAAATTTTCTTTAATTTTTTTCCCGCGACATTTTCCTGTAAAAAAATTTCAATGCTTAAAATAGTCATACAAACCCAAAATGGTTTTCACTTTTAGAGATGTTATCAAAAGGCGAATGATATTTGATGTAAAACAGCAATTTGATGAAAATCACTTTAGGAGCCACTTGGGCCCCCCGTGCGTATATACAGAAATTCTGAGCTACCAACAAGTGTAAAAGTATGTATAATAATTTGTCAGGCCTTTTTCTTATATACTTATATTATTCATTTTTTTTCTTCATTATAATAGAATGATGTTACATGATCGGAGAAAGGGCAAGCATATAAAGAATAGTTGCACTGACTGTTAGCAGTCTAGATTTTTTATATTGAGTTAACATTTTGATAGCTATAGAGTTCATTATTTTGAAATAAATTATAAAAGTCAAAAATAATTACTTGTCGAGGAAAAGATTATATTATAGATCTATCTATAAATATATATAATATGTAGCACTGTTATATTATGAGTAGACTCAGTATTTGGATGAGAAGTAATTTTTTAAGGATTTTTTAAGCAAATTTGTTTGATATGTTTCGAATCGCCAGAGGTAAATCATTCCAGAAATATCTGCCCATTATTGTAGGACATAATTTTCTGATGTTTGTTCTGAAACAAGGGATATCTAAAAGATTTAAAGAAGAACTGCGGGTGCTATAGCTATGTTGCTCAGAAACATTTGATAACATAAAATTATATTCTTTATTTTCGCAGATTAAATCAAATAAAAGACGTGCATGTAAAGAATTTAACTAGGCCAGGAAATTTTAATAGTTTTAGATTAACATAGTGGAGAGTGATATGCTCATAGAGGGGAACATAATTAATTATTTATTCTAACTAACTTGTGCTGCCAATAGTTTAGGTTATCAAGGGAGCTATAGTGGGTGTTGCCCCATAGAATACAATTATATATAAGGAATGGATATATTAAAGAGTCATATGTTTTGATTCAAATATCTTTGCCAAGATAATGTTTTAGTTTGGCAATTAAGTATATGTTTTTTGCTGATTAAATCTATATGGTTAAGCCAAGATAAATGGTTACCAATGAGCACTCCTAAATATATGACACTGAAGGATTTATCCAAGACCTGATTTTTAAGGATTAGAAGCAGAGTTAGGTGAGAGTTTAGTCATTACCTCGTAACTTGTAAGCCCTGAATAAGGCAAGTGAGCCGAAACGTTGGTTAAATAAAACGTTCTGTTCCAAGGCACCCCATCATTGCGTAAACAATTTTACACATGGATTCAATAACGTAAGGGATAAACATGCGCGTGCACCGGTAAGAAATTTTAATTGAAAAATAATACTGTAATAACGGGTCTTGATTCATATATATAGTGGATTGACGTTACTACTTTTACTTTACCACATTTTGGCGGTTCTGTGTTCCAATGGCCTCCTGCTTGACAATGCAGTGTTGGTGATCCTTTCATTTTGTAACCACTGGGACAAGTAAAGCTACAAGTACCACCATAATGGGTGTGACACGATCGCCTCTGTGCGTTCTCGCCTGGAGTTGGTTTGGTACATTTTTTTACTATGAAACAGACAAACGAAGCTTTTAATTTGTTGATTTTGTTTTACAGTGAACAAAACCTTTGAAGTGAAATGAATATAGTACATTCTACAAATTCTCAGCTATCGAAAGAGATGCATTGTAATGGTGTCCGATAAGATATGGCCATGTTATTCGTATTAAATCTAGGAATTTTGAAAGGCAGACCGATTTTTTTGCTCTGGTGTTTTTCTAGCAGAGATGACATCACATCATGAAACATGCGCATTGAGTTACCATAAGAGAGGATCTCTTTCCAAAACCTTCAGAAAATGACCATAGGTTAGACGTCCAAGAGAGGCAAAACAAATGATTATATTTATAGTTTCGTTTGATATAATTTCGAACGAGGAACTGATTTCAGTAGTTAGTTAGATAGCTATTCTACGTTAACGTGCTAATGACTTCTAAAAAGATAAAATAATAGCTCTAAAGCTTGTTATTCAAAGAGTTTAATTTTGCAAGACACATATTAAACCGTAGATATAGACGAAACCGAAAGAAATATGCAATAGTGTAAATACTTTTCACACGTTTTCAAAATTTGCAATGCCTTTTTGTCTTTCTAGATACTGCCCTGTTGTTCTTATCATTATCATTCAGCAGTTTTTATTTTTCTTACTTTTCTCAAAATAAAACGCGCCGTTTTGTAAATTCTAACTAAAACACCAAATGAAGATGGTATTCGGATATGGCTTAATGCACATATTCCGAAAGTGATGTGCTAGAAACACACCAGGTATATAAAGCCGGACAGCCTTCTTTAAAACGTTTAATTAAATTGATAATTTTCGTGTTGATTAATCTCGCCGTATTTTATCGTATATCCTTAAAATAAATGTAAAATAGAACTTTAGGCATTCCATCGAGACTCACTATAACAGCTATAATAGTTTAATTTTTGATCACCGTGGTAAAAATGTTGTTATTTCAGAGGGTTTTGAGTAAAACGGCAATATGCTGAAAATTTTATGGAATTTATACGGTGTCTATATGAAGTCTGAAGTGGTGTGACACTGGTGACTTCAAAGGGGCTTTGAAGTCACCAGTGAGTTTGATATTGATATCTGAGAAAAAAACGATGAGTCTTTAGTCAGTACAGAATATTTATCCAGTTTGCATGAAATATATACGAGAAAGACCCATTTATCCAAGGATAGATTCAGTATACTAATATAGTATTGGTTGCGATGTTTAACTACCGTATACATATATAATAAATGCATGTAACAAATGAATAGATAATTTATCAGTCAGATCATGTCTCACAAAAATAAAAACCGACTAAAAAATAGCCGGCTTCCTGTAAACGCTGTATTCATTAAACTTCAATACCGTGCTATTTAACGCTTGAACGTGTATATACAATAAAGTAATTTACTTTAGTCAAAAGGAACAAAAAGAACAAGCATGCATCTTTGCGTGCGCTAGTTTTGAATTCTCATTTGCTGTCAAAAAACTAGATATCTTATTTTGTTTTGTCTCTCACTGAATGTTCATGTTCTCTTGCGTCAAAGTTATCAATTACTTTACTTTTGTCATTGGAAATAAGCATGCATGTTACTCTATGATGCATCACTTTAGATCGGAATTTCAAAGTTAAATCATAATTTTCAAAATTAAAAAGAAAGTGGTTCGAGTATTAAGTGATTTACAGACAAATCGCTTAAAGTCAAATTGGGATTTTTATTCCCCCTTTTTCGTACGCTATAATGGCGCTAAGCACTGGCAATATGGTGATATGAGGTTATAAACGTGGACTAAAAATAAGACATTACTTTTAAATTGATTAGTGAAAAGTGTTGGTTTGATCATAAAAGACATTGTTGCATGTATATCCTCAATTTTATTTACCTATAAATCGGGAAATCTGCTCCTTAAATAACTTACATTTTATGTAAACTAAGTGAAGAATGTACGTGTACAAGATACGACCTGCGCATATGACGTCAGTGGTCTTAAAATGCAAAATCAAGATCGATAAAGAATCGCTTCTTTTCGAAAGCAAAATTCAAGCTTAAAAAAGTCGTTTTTTGAAACTTTTTTCAATCATGTTAATTTTCGTCAGACTAGCACTTTAAAGACATGTGTTTTAGCAATTCTACCATTAAAAATATTGAAATTCTACAAAAGGTAGCGAGTGACGTCATATTGACGTCATAGTGATTTTTAGCAGTTTTTCAAATTGATTTTTCTGTCTTAGAGGGACAAGAATCAAAATTCTAAAGCGATAGTATTTTTCGTTCTTTTCTCCTCTTTTCAATAATGCCACTGTTCCAAAAAAATCGTTTTAAGATGACAAACGTTTACCAAGCGATGTTTTTTCCCAAATATTTTCTTAAATTTTTTTCCCGCGACATTTTCCTGTAAAAAAATTTCAATGCTTAAAATAGTCATACTTCAGCTTTCCGTCATCCAAACCCAAACCGGTTTTCACTTTTAGAGATGTTATCAAAAGGCGAATGATGTTTGATGTAAAACAGCAATTTGATGAAAATCACTTTTGGAGCCATTTGGGCCCCCCGTGCGTATATACATAAATTATGAGCTACCACCAAGTGTACAAGTATGTATAATAATTTGTCAGGCTTTTTTCGTATATTCTTATATTATTGATTTTTTTTCTTTATAAAAGAATGATGTTACATGATCGGAGAAAGGGCAAGCATATAGAGATTAGTTGCCCTGACTGTTAGCAGTCTAGATTTTTTATATTGAGTTAAAATTTTGATAGCTATAGAGTTCATTATTTTGAAATAAATTATTAAAGTCAAAAATAATTACTTGTCGAGGAAAAGATTATATTATAGATCTATCTATAAATGTATATAATATGTAGCACTGTTATATTATGAGTAGACTCAGTATTTGGATGAGAAGTAATTTTTTAAGGATTTTTTTAAGCAAATTTGTTTGATATGTATCGAATCGCCAGAGGTAATTCATTCCAGAAATATCTGCCATTATTGTGATGTTTTTCTGAAACAAGGGATATCTAAAAGATTTAAAGAAGCACTGCGGGTGCTATAGCTATGTTGCTCAGAAACATTTGATAACATAAAATTATATCCTTTATTTTCGTAGATTAGATCAAATAAAAGACGTGCATGTAAAGAATTTAACTAGGTCAGGAAATTTTAATAGTTTTAGATTAACATAGTGGAGAGTGATATGCTCATAGAGGGGAACATAATTAATTATTTATTCTAACTAACTTGTGCTGCCAATAGTTTAGGTTATCAAGGGAGCTATAGTGGGTGTTGCCCCATAGAATACACTTATATATAAGGAATGGGTATATTAAAGAGTCATATGTTTTGATTCAAATATCTTTGCCAAGATAATGTTTTAGTTTGGCAATTAAGTATATGTTTTTTGCTGATTAAATCTATATGGTTAAGCCAAGATAAATGGTTATCAATGAGCACTCCTAAATAGATGACACTGAAGGATTTATCCAAGACCTGATTTTTAAGGATTAGAAGGAGAGTTAGGTGAGAGTTTAGTCATTACCTCGTAACTTGTAAGCCCTGAATAAGGCAAGTGAGCCGAAACGTTGGTTAAATAAAACGTTCTGTTCCAAGGCACCCCATCATCGCGTAAACAATTTTACACATGGATTCAATAACGTAAGGGATAAACATGCGCGTGCACCGGTAAGAAATTTTAATTGAAAAATAATACTGTAATAACGGGTCTTGATTCATATATATAGTGGATTGACGTTACTACTTTTACTTTACCACATTTTGGCGGTTTTGTGTCCCAATGGCCTCTTGCTTGACAATGCAGTTTTGATGATCCTTTAATATCGTAACGACTGGGACAAGCAAAGCTACAAGTACCACCATAATGGGTGTGACACGATTGCCTCTGTGCTTTATCGACTGGAGCTGGTACGGGACATCTTATTACTACAAAATAACAGACAAACGAAGCTTTTGTAGGTTTTGTTTTAAAGTGGACAACACCTTTGAAATGAAATGAATATAATACATTCTACATATTCTCAGCTATCGAAAATGATGTATCGTAATGGTGTCCGTTAAGATATGGCCATGTTATTCGTATTGAAATCTAGGAATTTTGGAAGGCAGACCGATTTTTTTGTTCTGGTGTTTTTCTAGCAGAGATGACATCACATCATGAAACATGCGCATTGAGTTACCGTAAGAGAGGATTTCTTTCCAAAACCTTCAGAAAATGACCATAGGTTAGACGTCCAAGTGAGGCAAAACAAATGATTATATTTATAGTTTCGTTTGATATAATTTCGAACGAGGAACTGATATCAGTACTTACTTAGATAGCTATTCTACGTTAACGCGCTAATGACTTCTAAAAAGATAAAATGATAGCTCTAAAGCTTGTTATTCAAAGAGTTTAATTTTGCAAGACACATATTAAACCGTAGATATAGACGAAACCGAAAGAAATATGCAATAGTGTAAATACTTTTCACACGTTTGCAAAATTTGCAATGCCTTTTTGCCTTTCTAGATACTGCCCTGTTGTTCTTATCATTATCATTCAGCAGTTTTTATTTTTCTTACTTTTCTCAAATAAAACGAGCCGTTTTGTAAATTCTAACTAAAACACCAAATGAAGATGGTATTCGGATATGGCTTAATGTACATATTCCGAAAGTGATGTGCTAGAAACACACCAGGTATATAAAGCCGTACAGCCTTCTTTAAAACCTTTAATTAAATTGATAATTTTCGTGTTGATTAATCTCGCCGTATTTTATCGTGTATTCTTAAAATAAATGTAAAATAGAACTTTAGGCATTCCATCGAGATTCACGATCGCGAGGTATTGAAGTCCTCAAAAAGTTTTTGAATCACTCAGCATGTGAATGAAGTCGTTGTATGAAGTTAGAGCAACAGTGTTACGCTACACAGGTGACATACAGTATTAATAACTTAGCTAACCTCTCTGTTATGATTGATTGTTACTCCAATCCACAAACGAAGTACCCTACTGATGTTTCTACTTTTGTAATTGATAGGTCTGAACCCAGGTAAATCAATGTTAGACGAATCAATATTTGTCGAAGTAGCAAAATTATCATGATCTTCCGGGTGGAAGTTGTCCCTAGAATGACTGTTTGGTGCGACTGACGTTTCAACTGCCTGTGCGGAAGTCATCATCAGAGTCAGTGAACATCTTTGTCATAAGGAGTCTTTGTAATGCTAGTTGCATAATTACTACATGTTACGTAATTAGCAGTGTTAGTGGGATCATTCAGGCATAACCATTATAACCATAACCAGTTTTAGCATTTGACCGAGTGAATCAGCATTTGAACTATGTCGTTGTACTGAGTTTTATTAAGTGTTTCGTGACACAGGTGACTTATTTACTTAGTTGAGCTATCTATTTTACCTTTGATAGTGACGGTAAAACTGCAATGTGCCGAATTCTTTGCTTGGTCTACTGCTGTATAGCTAACACGATATACTCCCTCAGACAATTTTGCTTGAGAACTGGGACCAGATGATTTTGAAACAAGCGGAGTTTTGCCAGAATTGTCTGTAGCCTGAGGACTAGTCCAGGTAACCAGGGCTGTTTTGTCTTTACCAGCATATTGAATTATGTTTCTCGGACATGATGTGAAGATGGGTGTCTGGGAATCTATAAACAGCAACGAGAAATTTTTGTAGTATTATTTCCGTAAAACTATCACCACCATTAACACTGTGTAAACTTTACCGATGTAAGTACCGAACTTACCAACATAGTCGTCAACATCACCCCAAATCACTCCATAATGTTTACAATCGATCCTAAGTTTCAAAACATTTGTTACCACAAAAAATTCAGGGAATTGTCACAATATGAGTAGACAATAGATATAGGACAATAGCTTCCAAGTTGTCCTGTTCCGGCTTTTGAATTAAGGCCCTCACTAAGCGAGGCAACATTGCTGTCACAACAGTGCACAACAAAATATTTCTGACTTATTTGTTTCAGAAACATTTTTGAGGCAGCACTAGATTAATAAAGAACATCGTGTAAACATGCACGCGCGAATGATGTTGTTACATCTTTGCTGGCCTCGTTTAGTCAAGGCTATGGGTAAGTGAAGAAGACTATCGGAGACAATATAAATTAAAGTCTTTATGTGCCTCGAGATAGTGGTGCAGATCTTTCACAGAACTTTTTAAAAACTAATTCTTTCTTATTAGTAATAAGTTATATTTATTTTAGAACGATTGTTTATAGTATTGTACAATTAAAAGATAATATTGCTGTAGCATATCCAATGAGTGCTTCTTCATCTGCACTCTCACACTCACTACCTCTACATTTAATTCTCAACTCATACGACGCTGAAACGCTCGACCATCCTTGCCGTCTATAAAATCATATAAATATAAACTTGAAACTCTATTTTCTCCCGGCAAAAGTTTTTTTATGATTAAATGTACACTTACGTTTGGGTTTTTTGAAGTAATTTATCAAATTCGAACTCGTTTTTTTTATCGCCGATATAGATACTCGGTTTCGTCTTACATGTATATCTGCAGAGAAGACACTCATCCGCATTTTATAAGTGCTACATACAACGCGCTCTCTTGTTCCTACATTAGATTACATTACTTCGAAATTTATAACTATCATAATTATCAATTATCTACACTAATGTCCTTATAATTTTCATCGTGATAACTATCATTATAACCCCAATCATCTCTTCTTTTATGACCATCATCATGACATCATGGTCATTATCATCACTATCGTTATCATTTCAGTACTTACCAACACATGTTGGACCATCACTCGACCAGTTACCGTTCGACATACACGTGACTACTGTTGAACCACTTAACAATGAGTAACCATTTCTACATTTGAATGAACACTGTGAGCTGATATTGGTTTTACAGGTAGTTAGAGCTACTGTGTTTGGCTTTGGAACGAAGGTGCTACAGTTGTTAGCTGAAAGAAAATACACTTTTTATTGGGCATCCAAAAATGACATAATGAATACGAAGCTGAAGCCCCGGTATACGCATAGCGTTATGAAAAAGATATCATTTTATATTATCAAACTCATTAATAATTCATAAGATTGTAGTCCAATGTAATGCTGTTATCTGATCATGTGACGGTATCTTTAGTGCCAGGTAAAGATACAGCAAACTAGAAGTCCGGGGCGGCTTTGAATATTTTCAGGGGAGTGCGGGGCTGATAAAGCATTAATGAATAAAACATTAATGCTTTATCATTTTTTCATTTTTGATAAAGACCTAATGATTTATTCATTAATGCTTTATCAAAAGCTGCTAGCAACAAAGGCAAGACAAAATATTTTTTTAATTTTCAACTATGTATACATGCTATATAAAAAAGTACTGAGTTACTATTACATTACTTAATTATTATACTTACTTATTTAGAATTAAAAGTAACATTACTAAATGTGCAGTTATTAAACACGATATTACTAGCTTTACCGAATTCAGGTTCACTACTTGTTTTGGAAGCTTTCATTTCCTCCAGGTTTGTATCACAGTCTTGGAGAGATTTTATTTCACCAAAATTGAAGCTTGTGCTCTCACATTCTGCTATCTTATTACTGCGGGTCTTTTGCCAATCGCAAAACATGCCGACCGCCCATTTCGTTACGTATTTCGTATTCTTTGAAATACTTGAGCTCAGACACGCTGCTTCTTCACTTGTCGACTTAGAGTAAAGAGGTAGGTCATATTTCATTGTTGTTTTTCACTTTTATACGTATTTTTTTGAAATCTTGAAAGTATTTTTAAATGATTTTATGATTCCTAAACATTATCGGTGCGAAATTTCAGTTTTCGCAACCCCTTCGTTTGGTTGGCAACCTCACCCTAAAGTGAAGCGCCCTTCTCAGGCAGCGATATTGCATAGCTCGACTGACGTGTTTGAAAAAATGATCGTGGCGCTTTGTTGTGCATTTGAGGAATTTTTTTTCGATTTGACTAGCAGTTTAGTTTAAAGTATATATGGAAGGGATTTTCGAGAACATATTCTTTGATAATATATTTATTGGATCGATATATAAAAAGTTTTAATGATAATTGTTTTTAGTTTTGGGTACGTTTTATTACGCTTAGATAATTTCCAAGTTTTTTTAACTTATATTACAGTGAGGACACTCAAACCGTGAACACTTTGTGCTTTTTTGACACTTTTTTTAACATGCATCCTTCGAGTGAATCTATTTGAAAACATTTGAATTTTGATAACTCTGTGCATTTGAGTTCAGTCCTACTTTTTCAGTGAATTTGAAGCAGTAGAAAGCTCAGAAAATAAAAAGCTAAATAAAGACAAGTGTTCACGGTTCGAGTGCCCTCACTGTAAGGCAGCTAAGATTTCCTCTTCACATTGTTGTCTTTCAAAATGTTCATATATTAAAAAATATATATAATATATATAATATAATATATATGATATATAATATATAATATATATGCAAAAATTATTATGCATATAAAAAATACAGAAAATGATAATACCATTCAGTGAAAATTTGGGAAATTAGCTTGGACATTCCTTCAAAATTAATGCTTAGATTGTTCAATTTACTTTGTATGTGGTTTACTTTTTAGATATAGCTTATCCTATGGATGGAGAAGTACATTGACATCCTTTCAAAGAGTTGTCGCATTTGTGGTTTTCAAATTGAAAAAGTGAATAGTTGTGGCCCTTACAAAGACCAAATAGAGGACGTTTGGGGTGTGAACATTCTTCTAGACTCAGAGAACTGTCAACCCAAAAGCATATGTCATATCTGTAGGTCCATTTGCTGCAACCACACAGGCATGGAGAAAGACATACAAGAAGGTGGTGGGGCATACACCCCTTGCAAATGGATACTAAAGGTACCATGTGAGAATGTCCAAAAAGTGATGCTGGACATCAACGACAAGCTTTTAAGAGATATTGCAGAAGGAGCTGGCATGTCTGTTGAGGTATGTGTGCTGATATAATATTGTTATTTTGGTCTTCTTATTTTGTGTTAATTATAAATTAGTTTCACTTTTTTTAGTGATATTAAACTTCAGACCTGAGTGCATGCACTAAAAGTGTGCAACATATATTTTAGGCTAATTCTATTGTTGTTTTTGTTTAATTAGCACTATTTACTACAAAATAGTGACAACTGTTGCACACTTTTAGTGCATGCACTCTAACTATATAACACTAAGTCATTAGACTTGCTTCACTTTTTTCATTTATTTATTTTCAATGTGACATATTTAAATTTAGAGATACAGCATACACAAAGGGAGTCTAAATCCCTAGTTGACACATGTGAAGTTGGTTAGTTCTCTTTAGATTTTTCTTGTACACTTTGAGTTTGAAACTTTTGAACTGCATCACTGATATACTTAGTGTGGTGATCAGTGATAACAAGTATTTTTTCGAACATAATATTTCTTTTAATGTTTGCAATGTTGATGTCTTTCAGGTTGCAGATGGAGACTTCACAAGCAAAGAAAAAAGACAAAAACCTGATTGATTGTAAATTTGTATTGATCTTTATTTTTTATAAAATGTTTGCATATACAATAAAGTTAATGTTGTTTAATTTATCTTTCTTTTAATAATGAAATATGAATAATTACAATGATTTACATTCAGGGACTATTGTAAATTGCATTTTTTTCCCGCATATCAGTTGTCTATCCATTCACATAATGTACATATTTTGCTCATATCAGCTTCATAATTTTCTATATAGTGCTTTTAAATGACAAAATAGATTCTTTGATGGTATATGCATTTTTTGAATGCATTTCAAGATGTCGTTCACTTCAATTTGACAATTTACAGTGTTTGCTTGAAGCTGATTCGGACTGTAGCTAAGGTGGATCACACGGTTATATCGACTCGATACGAAAGCGTTGTTGATTAATCAATAAATGTAAATGTACGTCGATGATTCTAACAAAAAAATACAACATCTTTACCAAGCGAAACATTTGATTTCACAGAACGTACCTTCTACCGAGCTATAAGTAAAACGGCTTTTAAATTACGATCTGCAAAGGATCATCCAAGCTTGTATTAAGGACAAACGAAAACATTAAATGGATTCAATTAAACTTAACGTCAGTTATCAATGTTCACAATCATTAAGATGGTTTTAACATGAACATCTTTGGCAATTTCCACTCATGGCCGTTTCGCCGCCATTTTGGATTTTGTATGGCCGGGCGAAAGTTTCTTTGGGAGATTAAGAACTAATGTTTTGATGGATAACGTATCTATGACGTTTTCTATTGTTTTCGCTTCTTCCAATTCTGGCATTTTCCCTAACTGTATATGTATATCTGCAGAGAAGACACTCATCCGCTTTTTATAAGTGCTACATACAACGCGCTCTCTTGTTCCTACATTAGATTACATTACTTCGAAATTTATAACTATCATAATTATCAATTATCTACACTAATGTCCTTATAATTTTCATCGTGATAACTATCATTATAACCCCAATCATCTCTTCTTTTATGACCATCATCATGAGATCATGGTCATTATCATCACTATCGTTATCATTTCAGTACTTACCAACACATGTTGGACCATCACTCGACCAGTTACCGTTCGACATACACGTGACTACTGTTGAACCACTTAACAATGAGTAACCATTTCTACATTTGAATGAACACTTTGAACTGATATTGGTTTTACAGGCAGTTAGAGCTACTGTGTTTGGCTTTGGAACAAAGGTGCTACAGTTGTTAGCTGTGAGAAAATACACTTATTATTGAGCATTCAAAAATGACATAATGAATACGAAGCTGAAGCCCCGGTATGCGCATAGCGTTATGAAAAATATATAATTTTATATTATAGTCAAATATTAAACAGTGGCGATGGAGCCAAGTGATCTAGAATATTAAAAGAAACTGATTTTACTGTGGTACCAACACCCCATAACAAGATAACAACTTAACTGCATAATTGATAACATCAATAAAGTAAATAATTGCCATGGCTGAAAAGATTGAACAAGACTGTGTACTTTTATAGATGTTATTTAATACCAATCAGATATCTGGTTAATTACCTTTTATTTGACATGTTTTTCCATCACTGTCAAGTATTATTCCATCGCTACATTGACACGTAAAGCCATTCGGTTTCAGCAGACATAGGTGACTGCATCCACCATTATTAGTCTTGCAAGGGTTGGAAACTGACAAAGTTAACAACAACAAAAAGGCATTAACCTACATAGAAAAAGTAAGTTATTGATCTTAACATAACGAGTCAACGCTAATCAGTTCACAAGCGCAGCAAATACGAAATGTGTTAGAATGGCATGATATAACATTTTTGGATTATTAAAAGTAGACATAGCATGGAAATAAGTAAACCAAATGTTATATATGTGAGAAGTCCGCGCAGCGGTGCCAAAGTGACTGGTAAGTGTTGGAAGGATGGGGGATGAGTAAAGAACAAAGAACTTGCAAGCTACACAGTACATTGATTTTGGAGCGCCCCAGGTATTATATTACTGGGAGAACATCAATTAGCGCTTGCCTAAATCATTGCGCATGCTGTAAAGTATAACAGAAGGAAACCAAATTGCCAAATAAAACCTCAAAACCTAACTAATTTATATGCATATAATGGAACAAAAATCTCAATTTTGAAAATATAGCTTAAATAAAAAAAAACCTCAAAATATGATAAGGCAATCGATTGCCTTGCATCATGAACGAATCGCTAAGTTGACAATATAGACATCAAAAGTTACAATTAACTTCCAAATAATTCTTTAGGATATTTGCGTTCAAATAACATTATCGTTGTACGATAACAATTATAACGATAATTAAGACAAACCAAACTCCCTTTGCTCCTCCCCTCGTCTTCAACCCCCTCAACTCCCTATAGGAACGCTACGCAGACTAGAACTAACATGAAGGTTGTCTTGAGATGTCCATTACCACCAACTGTCCCACTCCTCCATACACTTGTGTTTTACCCATCAGCGATCCTGACATCTTATCCATTTGATTTAGTCCTAATTGTGCTCCCGAGCTAGTCGAGTACAACCACGAACTGTATATATCAACGCCGAAATGGTGAGTGCCTCGAGAAGGTTTAAGATATTTATGATTAGAACCATTATAGTCCGCATATGCTATCTTATTGTTCCAATCATCGCTCCAGTACATCTTTCGTGAGGAGTAGTCAAGAGCTATATCGCGGGGCCGGCTTGAAGATCCAGAAAGTGTTATGAGTGTACGCCGTTTTTCTCCATTTAGGTAAGCGGACTCTATTCTAGTACTGTTTATCCAGAACATCAAACTGAGTCAAATAAAATGAAAATAATATCAGCTGAATGAGTTAAAGAAAAGGCAGAATCATGAAATGTTAAAATGCATTCAAGATATGAAGGAATGTCAACATTATATTTTAGTGGCATGCATGTTGCAATATTTGAAATATGTAATATATAACTTTATCATATGATTATTCATGAAATACCTATATTTTTCAATTTTGTAAACCTGTTATGTTTGCTGCAATCACTCGTGAGATCTTTTCACCACTCGAAGATAAAATCCTTATCTTCGAGCGCCCATGCAATATTCTCTATTAATGTTATTAATTATTAAATAGAATAGAATGAGTAATTGAAAGTGCATTTTGACTAAATCAGATCATACAGATATAGTATAAAGGTAAATTGTACAGAGGTACAGAGGTAGGATTCGTTTGATGAAATGTCGAACAGTTCTCTACACTTCCGGTGGTTACCCCCTTCAGGTCTGGGTAGGGGTGTTCCGCTGGGATCCTGTAGGTGTTACCCTGTTTATGACAAAAATACCTAACTTCCATACCCTGTTTATGACAGATTACATTTATTTACATACATTATGTGATTATGTTTGTGTGGATATATGAACACGTGCTGCTTTTGTCTTTTTTTAAAGCCAACGATCTTATTCCTGCCGATTTCCTGAATGCAAAATATTTTCTCTAATTTTTGGACCCTGAGAATGACAGGAAGTTTGGATTAAATTGAAAATATATCGAGTAGAATTGGATACCCTGTTCATGACAGAGAGGGCGAAAAATCATACCCTGTTCAGCGGATCATCCCCGTATAGTCAATATAGGGTAGTACCCCACCCCCCCGGGTCTACAGCTTTCCTGTTGCAATATTCTTTGTGCAAAACTCACCCAGCTTGAGGGTCCAACGCAATACCCCTTGGTTCAAACAAATTATCTCCAATCAAAACCTTTTTCATTGATCCGTCCAGTCGAGCAACTTTAATTGTGTGGTGAATACCAGTCTCTGTCCAGTATAACAGATTTGCGTTCCATTCCACAGCTAATCCAAAAATAATACCAGTTGTTTTTTGGACAATAGTTTTGATACTACTACCGTCTGAATTAGCTCGTTTGATGTTTTTGTCTGCTACATCGCTCCAGAAGATCAGATTTTGGTTCACGTGGACATCAATTGCCATTGATTTATTCAGATTTGATATTATCGATGTTGGGTGCTGGTTTAATGTTAAATTGCTTGACGCTGATACTGTAAGTATGTTGGTAGTGTTGGATAGCAAGATACAAGGCTGCTGACAACTATACGCTGTAAATATAAATAATTCATATATTTATTATCCATACACATATTTTTTTCTTGTAAAATTCTATGTAGTTTATCAGTGCAAATGCAAAATCTGTTGTCATGTTTCAAAAGATTCTGTAAAAACAAAAGCTAGAGGGGAAAGTTCCTGCATGAAGGGAGATTGCACGTCAGGTATATATGCCTTTGGTATACAATCTTTGTTATATATACATACATTGCGCTCGTACAGATTGAACAGGAAATTGCACAAATTAACAAAACTGCTAAAGATTTTATACCAGCTCCTGATGTATCAAGGACCGATGCGTTGATTCAGCCAGTAAGGGTTGGGACACAGGGCATACTGCACACGGAGCACGCCCCCAGAGCGTGCTTACTTTCATGCGTATCGTGAAAAAAAAAATTATTTGCATCCATATAACGTTAAATAAATTGACGTGTTGAGGGCAACTTGGCCATCCTGACTAACGACACGAGGGTGAACTTCAAGTATATATACAAACAGAATGCATTCGTCTTGAAATTTGGAGTTCATGTTTAGGTTATTATATGCAAGTAGTTATTTGACTTTCCTTGGCCAAATAAAACACATAAAAACAGATGCAAAATATAAAGAAACTAACCTGTTGTCAAAAATGTCAGTAATGAGGTAATTAGTAGTAGCTTTGGCAGATTCATCGTAGCCCTTCCGCAGCTTGGTTACCAAAGGACATTCTAGAAGTAAAAGTAGAAATTAATATTTGCGTGGTGACACAAAAATGATTGAAAAAAATTTACGACAATGCTTATCGCTATTCTAAAGTGAATACTGAACAAAAATAGGAAAATTAAAAAAAAAAAGAAATAGATAAAAAATGTTATAGAAATAGTCCGCGAATCCAGGAGCAGGCATGTTTCCGTACGAGTTCTAAAAAAAATTTTTGAGCAGCTATTACAGCGATATACCATCCTGCAAAAACTCTTTTGTCCGTAAGAGAAACTTCAATAAGCACTGATTAGAGCTAAATTAAAATCGACCGGATGCTTTTGCAACTTTGACTGATTTTTTTTTTCTTTTTTTTTTTTTTTTTTTGCCACATCAATAATGCCGTCTAGATGGATCGACAGTTGATGTCACAGAAATTAAAGAAAATCCAGGCAAAGTTACAAAGGCGTCCGGTCGCAATGCAACGATTTTAGCTGTACACATTCAACAAAACTATATGCTAATCATAGTTTGAAAATTGCTCAAAATCTAAATAATATACCTCTACAGATAGTTTGTTCGCATAAAGCGAATATAAGTCTCCATGTATTTTTGGAATGTATTTGCAAAAAAAAAATAAATAAAAAAATAAAAAAATAGTCACCTGAATGTTAATAAATTGTTGCTGTTGATCGAGGAAAGAAACTGGAAACATCCATTTTGATCGTGCTTTTTTGCTCAAAATTATCCTAAGAACTACGGACGTTTAAACAAACACCGGGAAAAACAACAACAACAACATCGCCGCATTGACCATTCGATATCCTTTTTTCAATTGTTTTTAATCATTGGTAGTGTTTTCTTAACGTTCGCAAACGAGGACACTATAATGCGAATCTGAAAATGCATTGTTATTTAAAATAAAAAGAAAAGTCAAAAGTGGATACAATAAAAGGTGCTATATATACATCTTCCAAAGTATGCAGTGCATTGATTCATCCATCTCCCAAGCAAAAATGCAATACCCTTGACGCACCTGTGAGGGCGCTAGTAAAGGAGTAAAGTAAGTATCATTTTTTAAGGTACTCACCAACGATGCTTATATGTTGAACTCTGTGCTAATAGTTTGTGTTGAAGATGGTCTTGATCAAATGTTGTGTAATAGCTACAACTCTCTTACCAACTGGGATCATGCACCTTCTTTGAAAGACTCTCAAATTCTAATTATACATAGCAAGAGTTTAGGTTTTATACTTCTTATTTGCATAAATTTGCGATTAAGCAACAAGACAGTGCTATAAAGTCTTAGACCACATACGAAATTTTTATTGGTTGAAACAAGTCACGTGTTACTAGGTAGAGCGTTGCCTTTCAGCAATGATCATATGTGCTATACCTAAACACATTAATTCAATTAAAAATATAACGTGTACATGCTGTGAAACTTATGCATTAAAATACAAATTAAAGCAGACAATATTGAATCATGATAAAATTTTAAGAAAATCATTGTTTTGAGTCATGCGACTAATTAAAGCAACATCCAACCAATCCTTACACTCAAACGGTCATAATGTCCATCGCAAAAAATTATCATAATAGTTATGAATCCTATAAGCGATCTTACACTCAAATACAAATAACATATAATGTATCAAGTAATACAATGATAAAGGTATACTAACGATGTTATACAAAAAAAAAATGCTTCAAAAACAACTCTTTTTATATCGAGGATTATCCAGAAAAACAATTTTCGTGAGAATATGACCTTCTGTGATCCCGTTTCAGAGCCTTTTTTGAAAGTTTGGTTAATAAAGTATTTAATTGATGTTTACAGGAGATCATTCAACTTCAATTTTAAGAATACCCAGATTATCACTGTCTGCCTTACTTCTCAATATTTGAACGTACAATTTTTTTAATAAAATTAGTTTTGAGAAGATGAGGATGTGCTTTAAAAAAGTAAAATTAAGGCTTTGGTGCTGGAGAGCTTTTTTGCTGTGTTACGTACTGCAATTTTTCGTTTATTGTTTAAGATTAGACGTTTCTACTCATCAAGTATTATGCAAAGGATAAGAGCATCTGTAACCTTGAAAATTTCAAAATATATTGCAGACATATTGTAGTTTTTGGATATTTTGCTTTAGGATTTTTGTGTACATAGTATAGATTGGTGCATTTTGAATTGGATTTCCGATAAAGTAAGATTTCACATTTTTATGTTTGATTGGGATAAAAAAATTGTTTAAAATATAGCCTGATGACTTATGACAATATTTAACACATTCTTGTTAATAAAACAGTTGATAAATGTATTATTAAATAGAATCTGAATGAAATGGGAAGCGTTCCATAAATGTTAGTAAAATAATTTTGTTTCGAACCAGGAAGTGGTGAAAAAGCCATCAGAAGTAAGTATAGTTCGGTGGATTAACAGGATGTACGATTATCGACAGAAGGTGACCTCGTATGATCCCGTTACAGCAATATTCTGAAAGGTATCATTGTTTTTTTTTTTTTTTTTGTCTTTTTATGCAGATTGCATTTGATTTTTTTAAAATTTATAACGCGATAAGGTGCGATTTTTTTATGTGATATCTTGATTTTGGGGACAAAGAGATTCCCTTTCTTTCTTATATTTAAAGTTTTAAACATTTTCTTTTATTTGCAACTGGCAAAAAAGAGATCTAGACTTTTTGGATTCGTTCCAAACTACAGTAATACTTAATGGTAAATTACTTCAGACCAAAAGCTCACATTTATTTGCAGTCGAGTGTACTTTAAACTAGCTCACTAGACAATTCACATCCCACGCAAAGACTCACTTGCGTCGAATATAAATTAAGACAATAGATATTTATAATTTATAAATTAAACTTGACACATGTTAATTCCAACCTATTTAATATATACTTACTTTAATTCAAATCTCGAGCAGTTTGGCACATATAACTTCAATCAAATTTTAGAAAAGGTCGTCAATACTTCCTGGTAACGTTGAAAACTATAAGCATTGGACTCTCTCATAAATGATGAAAAGCTGATATCTTCCTTTATGATATTTTTATCACGAATTAATTAACATGATCCAACAGGTTGAAAATAAAATAAAAAATCACGAAAAGTTTGATTTCCTTTTGGGATGAGTAAATAGAGCCTCACTTGAGATTCTTTGGACCTTATAAGCAGAAACTACACTGTTGCAAAATTAGTTGGGACACTACACATAATATAGAAGTAAACCGCTCAGTTTTGTTCTCAAACTCTAACCTTGGTAGTCTCAATGACGATTAACATGTCACAACAACGCCAACGCAACATTGATTCGGGGGAGCGGGGGTTTGAGGCGGATGAAAACGTTGTATACATAAAAAACGAGAAGTTTCAAAAGGAAACGGAAAAAACTATCAATGTCCCAACAATTTTGCAACTGAGTGAAGGTAGAAAATGAAAATAGATTAAACTTTTTTTCCTTATTTTGCCCTCTCCTCCACTCTTTAAGGTTATTATTTTTATCGTAAAAAAGGAACTTGAAAGGACATGGCTAATATAAATAGTATAAATGTATTAGAGTGCACGCACTTAATGTGTGCAACAGTTGTCACAATTTAGTAGTAAATACTACTAATTAAGCAAAAGAAAACGATAGAACTAGCATAAGATAGCACTATTTAGTGGTATTTGTTGCAAGATTTTAGTGCGTGCACTCTATCATGTTAAATTAATCATTGCTACAAACATATAGGGTTTACCCTATCTTGGGCTACAATGGTTTGTTTGTCACTGAAAAAAAATGACAATAAAAAAGAAAATTGTTATCCGTGTCGGATAAGATGAACAAACAAAAAAAAAGAGTTTAGTTCTTTGGTGCGTTTTGTTTTCGTTTTTGCTTCTATTCTTTATTCTAAAGTTTATTTTACAAGCATTTTAGTGACCATTAATGTTGTTCTGTCTAATAGAGCTATATTGAGATGAGGCAAAAACTACAAAGTATTATACCAAAAAAATATAGACATATTTCAGATTAATATATTTCACGAGAGAAAAATAATTTTCTGCGTGTATATCATAGAACATGGTCACTGCACTCACTCGTCCATTCTATTGATAGTTCTCAACCCGTTGTCAAAACTGCAAGAGCTCTTTTTTTTTTGTTTACTAATCTCGATGCTAAGAATTACTAGTTGGATCAAGGTTTCATCTTTGCTAAAATAAGCCGCTATGGAAAGGTGTTCTCTAGAAATAGCAAAACGTGTGCACATTATGGTCAGACCATTAGAAATTTTAGGGGGGTGGGGAGAATTTGGTCATGCATTTTTTTCTATTGGCCATAGCGCGATTTTTATTCTTATCCTGCACGATATTGTTCTTTGGTCCTATTGTCTTTTTTGTCGCTTGAGACTGTTATCAAGTTTGTTTTTGGTCATTGTTAACCGCCTCCCCCCTCAAATATCAAATGATCTAACCCTTAGTGTATTTAGAATCAAAGAAGTAGTCTCCTGTAATTTGCATTGTGTTATTCAAGTCAAACTATTTCACGAGGACCATTTCACTGACGTCGAAACTGGATATAGTAAATGTGCTGAGCAAGTAACCCGTTCAAATTATTAACCACATCGTTTTACATCCGGATAACTTATTATTCATTTGCAATTTCTTCATTTTCATTCTCATTTTATTTTTTTTCAATAACGCCATAAACACATAAAGCATACTTCGTGAGACTGCTCCTCGAAGCACTTCCATAAAGGGAAACTCTATTTTATCCCATGATCATTAATAGTATTAAAATCAAGTTCATTATAAACGGAAATGTTATTCTAGAGTTGGTTTGTATGTGGACATATTTTGATATAAATGTAATTTTATTCCATATAAAAGTGTACAAAATTAGAACAAAGCTTAATTTCGGACCACAGATCCATCAGGGAATACAAACTGAATGATATTGCTTTGCTTTGAGATGGGCCTTTTGTTTCGAAAGGTCGATTTTAATTGTTAAAAGTGTTATGTAGAAGAAACTTAAATATTTGATCATATATAATTGTGAATCAAAATAACGCAATGTCATCTATTCAGCATGTTGCAATTAGTATCGATATAATTAAACACTTATAAAAAAGGAAACTGTAAATGAAATACAGTAGATTCCCGATCGTCTGATCTATAACCACCAATATAGCAATGATATGCACTTACAAAAAATGAAAATATATAATTGTGCACGTTATGATGAAACGAAGAAATCCTTTTTTTTATTTCAAGGGATTTCCTCATACTACAAAAGAGTCGGGTTGTAGACTCTAAAATTGCTCATTTGAATGAGTTTTAGCTACACCTAAAAGCACAAAGCAGGTCTAAGGTAGATTGAACTTATGCGCATGAGTCAGCAATTTGGATGAAGTTTTTTTAGCCTTTGCCTCAGCCTACTATATTTCAACCGAGTTCTAGAAGCACACCAAGTTTTTTTTTAAATAAATCGCTTGGCTAAATAGAGTTTTCAGTAGTAAGGGGCATCACTGGTTGCTTTTCCTAGTGTATTATGCGTGAGTTTCTGCTTCGAAACCACTGTTGTGCCTTCCCGTCCAGATGTCATTTATATCCACATAAAAAGTTTGAGCCTGAGAAACTTTGATAGTTTCATATATCGGTGATGATATGGCAGTAGGTGCACAATTCTCTCTCTGTTGTGTTGGGCAACCTCCTTCAGGTTGAAAAGTGGAGACGTAAGCTGGGTTAACTGTCTCATGAACTCGGTTCTTCGCCGGTCCCTGGCAAAGATTCGGATTTTGCTGTAATGCGCTGATGTACATTTGGTTTTTAGTTTCGAGCACGGATTCGTTTCTAGGCCGGGTGAAGACAACTTTCTGACTATCAGATCGAGACTTATTGCGTCTGGAAGATAATGCAATAAAACATTTTGTCGTTATGCTATTGTAGAAAGGATTGATATTCATGGTTGAGTATATAAGTGAGTTATAATTGTGCTCTATAAGTAAAACAATCACACAAACTTTACACAAAGTATGTGGGTGTAAAATACAGACAGGGGGTGAGAACATTGGCAGTTATAATGATGATGATGATGGTAGTGATAGCGACAATGATAGAGTTGAGGACATGATACAGATAGGGATGATCGCTAATGATACAATTTATCATTTGATAGCACCGAAGATCATCATGATGATATTGATGTTCGATAATGCAACTTATGATCTTGTCGATGCCAAAAATAGTGATAAAAATAATAGTGTTGATTAAAAGAAGACAAAAATTATGGTTATACAAAATAAAAGCATTACCTTGGATTTCTTCTATAAAGAACAAAAGCGACCACAGCAATGATTATAGCCAAAGCCAGTACAACTACCACTGGTGTAACTATGGTTGTCATTATATTTGTAGAACTTGAAGAATTTGCTTTTATGTCTGAAATATGAACAATAGAACTCACGTAAAATACATATGATGAAACAATTCTTAATTTTTAAGTGCCAGATAAGATTTTATTTTGCACTAACTAAGAATTCGCGCAAGAAAAACCTAAAACATCTTTATTTTTTACTCCTTTGTGGTATTGTGTTTACGCCTTGGTGAATTGTTTGTTAGTTTATAACTAAATCTTAAGCCTGGTTTCCATAGGATCGAAATCGATGAAAAATGGTCGCAAGCAGTCGAGAAAAATTCATTTAAATGGAAAACAAAGTTTTTCGATACTACGAAACATTTCTATCGTCTACGTATATATGGAAATACTTTTTCGATCGTATGATCGGAATGTTGCGATCGTTCTCGACTTGCTACATGTTCTCGATTATATAGAAACCAGGTTATCTGGCGCTTAATATCAAGAATTGCTTGGCGCTTATGAGGAGTGCCCTATATTTCTAAATCATTTGTGTATGTTAACATGGATAAAGGAAAATCTCTTTTAAAAAGTCGTGCAATTACAGATGTTTGATTTACAACATTTTGCAGCCGTTTTCTATTTAGCTTTGAGTACCAAATATATTGACCAAATACAGTATCTAAATTGTGTTCGTTACTCCGAATATCTCAGAGCATGATACGAACTATATATTCCCTCCCCCTACCTTTATGAGTTTCTGATGTTTGTTGGTTGCTGATTAGAAGCATCGATATCATCAGATGCCGATTAAGGGGTGGTGACGGAGATTTCGTCAGTAAGCCAATAAAATTTACCTTTTTAATTAAATTTGGTTTGCATATGACTAGTGTGTACTCAATGGTCAAAGATTGCAGTCATTCCGTTTAAAATAATGTTGGATCTGCCTAATGCCCATTGTTCATCTAATGGAAACGCATACATCCAAACAATATAAAATGGCTTTTTTCGTAATGTAAATAAATTCGAGGTATATGCAGTGTATTTCAAAAAGAACTCAAAAAAAAAGTTTATTGAATTGGCGGCAATATGGTCTCGAACTCAGACTGAAATGTATTTAAATTTGCTAGTCATGCCAGCATTTTTTGAACTTTTGTTCAATATTTAACGAGGTAAGCAGGGCACTGCATAATATACAGCAAATACCTTTCACACATTTCTTAGATCCAATCTCCCTTTGCGTTGATGTTCCTGAAGGACAAGCCAAACACGATGTTTTCCCTTCTTCATTTTGATAGTAATTGACTGGACACTGGGAGCATGCCGTACGAGATGACTCAAAAAAGTAGCCAGGTGGACAGCCAGCTGAAATCATTTTATTCAAACAATGCATTAAAAGAGCCGTTGTAAAATGTGCAGATAAAATAGACAGTGTATAATCAAGTAAGTTAGTTTTGCTTACTTCGATCATTATACGGTCTATAACTTACCTACACATTTCAAAACTATTTGTATAGAAACACCGACGCATGTAGTTTTATCAAGCATCATACTAGTCTTTTTGTCGTCATTAATTAAAAGATAGAGCCTTCTCAACCATGATGCTCTGCGTCCCTGTAGACTATTATATACTGAAAGCAGCTATTTTCGAGGTCACCAAAAATGACCACTTGAAATAAAAGATCCCTTCGAATTCAGTAACAATGTCTTACTCACTGCCAAAATAGAAATTCTTTAAAGATCCTTATTTAAATTAAAGATATTTTGTAATTTTGTTTATTTCACTCATATGCAGTCAATAAAAGACGGGCTCAAAGCATCGTTGTCGAGACATACAAGTTCAATTAGTCGTTTATTCATTTATTGACTCTTTCATTCATGGTTTATTAAAACATTTACCCACTAAAACATTTGTTCCATTGTTTATATATTTCCCCGTGTTTTCCTTTAGACTGCATCATCTTGCATAATATCAATCCAAATATTCGCCCAATGAGAAATACTTCAACAACAATTTGAAGACTGGTTTCAAAGGTTTGACGTTTGGGGTTCTGAAACATTTCTGTCTTTACAGAAAACTGAAAAACGATTACTGATTACTAGACTATACATGCATACTGATATGTGATAACGCTGAAATTAGAAGTGTCTCTGCGAATAAAAAAATGCACAGTGTCCAGCGTCTTCATGAAAATATATATTGCGATGTAACATAGAGTAATGAAAACGCAGCCTTTCTTCTGGATCCTACTTTCATATAGACAACGATAACTTTAGAATATTTTGACACAACTTTAGCAATTTCTAGCACCTACCACAATTGATTCCATTAAGCACCTCTCCATTGGCACAGTTAAGACTAACGAATTTCATCTTTGGGGCTTCTGCCAGAGTTACTTTTACACCATTAACCTCCGCAACAGCAGCACTCTGATTTATGGTCTTCATGACTGAGCTCTGTACTTCTGTCAATGTGTTGTTTATATATGAAGTTGAGTTATCGGGATATGGGATCATCACCTCAAAGTCAACCGTCAGTTTTGTTGATTGGTCAATAATAATAAGTGTTCGTTTTCTTCTTTTATCCTCCTTTTCATCGCATTTGGCGTAGATATTGCCGTAGTCACAAAGTCCAATTTTGCAATACCTATTCATGATAGCTCCTCCCAAAAATGATTTTATTATCTTTAGAAATTTAAACTTTATTTCGTTAGCGTCTTTTTCATTACAGTCTTTGCTTAGGTAATGGAGTTTTGCGTGAATGATGATATTTGGGGCTGCTCCCTTAACTAGAAGAACAAACAAATATTATATTCTCGAGAGTTGAGTGATTTCGAACATTTGTAAGGCGTCGATTTAGAGAAAGTGGATGTATACAAAGATAACAACTATCCCGGGTGACGAAGTGGGATTGTTTCAACCATAAACGTACTAGCCCTTATACTTAATGATTTCGTCTTCAATAAATCGAGCAAAAATAACATCAATTTAAATTTATTTGCATTGAATTTATTTGCATAAATATGTAGTACTAGTATAAAATGTTGTCAAACCTGAGCAGTCTGGAATGTCTGGAATAGGCTTGTTATTCATCCATTTTCGATTAGCTGCATTGCACACAAGAACTTTAGGTGGTTGTATTGCAAAGATATATCCAGGATTGCAGTGGATAGTACAGAACGTTGATGCTATTTGGTTATCGCAGGCAATAGCACCATGTCTTGGGGGTGATGGTCGTTTACACTTAGATATACCTGTAATAAAAACAACAACAACAAGTGGATGGAAGATATGGAAATAACAATACAATTTGTAGAGTTAGCACGTCGTTAAAGTGACCGAATTGCAACAAAACGACGTCCTTACCTCATTGCTAAACTCCAGAATTCAAGCTAAAGACAACGATTAATCAACTATGTTTCATTGTTAGTTATGCTTTTCTATATTAGCGCCTCCAAAATGACATACTATATACGAAGCTAAAGCCCCGGTATACGCATTAAAGATTGTAGCGTCATGAAAATGGTATGATTTTATATTATAATCAAACATTAAACAGTGGCGGTGGAGCCAAGTGAAAAAAAGAAAAAACATTAAAAGAAACTGACTTTACTGTGGTACCAACACTCCCTTAACAAGATAACAACTTAACTGCATAATTGATATATAGCATTAATAAAGTGAATAATTGCCATGGCTGAAAAGATTTACCAAGACTGTGTTACACTTTTTATAGATGTTATTTAATATCAATCAGATATCTGGTTTATTACCTAGTATTTGACAGGTTTTGCCATCACTGCCAAGTATCACTCCATCGCTACATTGACACGTGTAACCATTTGGTTTAAGTAGACATAGGTGACTGCATCCACCATTGTTAGTCTTGCATGGGTTGGAAACTGACAAAGTTAACAATAAAAAAAGCCTTAACCTACATAGAAAAAGTAAGTAATTAGTCTTAACATAACGAGTCAATGCTAATCAGTTCACAAGCAAATAACAAATTTGTTTGCATGGCATGATACAGCATTTTTGGATAATTAACAATAGACAAAGCATGGAAATAATTTTTAAACAATTGTTATGTGACAAGTCCGCGCAGCGGTCCTCAAGTGACTTTTAGAAGTGTTGGGAGGATGGGGGATGAGTGAAGAAAAAAGAGCTTGCAAAATTCTCAGTACACTAATTTTGAAGCGCCCCAGTTATTAGATTTTATATTATTATATGACCGGGAATCTTGGAGTCTGGACGCTAGCAAATGGAGCAATCTGATTGGTTATACGCGCTTCCCGACCGGTTAGTATACCCCTGTATTAAGACCGCTGACCGATCGACTGAGTAGCTGGCATTTTCACAATTAATTATTCACTTATTCACTATTATTGTTTTTTTACATTTTTAAAACACTTTCATGGAAGAAGAGGTCGTTGATGAGAATAAAGACCAAAGAAAATCCCATTCGATGTGTTTTTTTTTATCGTTATTATTTTTTTTACCGCATTTTTGTAGTTTTTCTCTACTTGTTTTTTTGTTTATTGTCAAAAAAGTCCTGTTCAATACAATCGATCGTCCGAACTTCACAATAAATCACTCCATTTGCACAGAAATATCCAGCCTTAGTCGAGAATGCCTATAACAAAAAACGATTCTTCGTTCTGTAAGCTTTTTTTTTTTGCTGAGAATTTGATGTTAGAGTGTTGAAAAATAGATCTAAAGCCACAAAACGACTGCAAGTAATCGCTAAATCCAAACTCGTAAAACTAGACCAAAACGAACTCATTTCAAAACAAACACACGTTTAAATTATTACTCGTAATTGATAATCCAGAATAGATAGAAATCGCATTCCTAAAGTTGATTTTTTTGGTGTGTTATTTCGAGAAAACAACGAACAAACGATTTGCTTGATCAAAACTATGCCAAATTCAAGGTTTGGGCTTTCCGACGAAAACGAACAAAAACTACCGACAAAAACGATTTGTCAAGTCATGAAAACAGTTATTGCATTAAGCTACTTGCATTTTCTCAATTTCCATTGATAATTTGTCCATTTACACATTTTTTCTTGAGAAAAACGTCTTGCTTATTTTCGCACAGCGTCCGGCTCCATCATCGACTGACGGCGTTTTCAAGGGTTTGTCAAGGTTTTCAGCCAATCTCCGCGCGAAAAATATCGTGATTGATTGATTTATTCTAGCTTAAAAAAATTGTTCTTGTTTTTTAATTAAAAAAGGTCATATAATGGTCGGTCTGTACAGGAGAATCTTGACTTCGGTCGGGTACAGACCACACTGCGTTCGGTCTGTTCTTTTCGACCTCGGTCAAGATTCTCCTGCACAGACCTCCCGCTCGGTTAATAAGATCTAATTACTGGGAGAATATCAATTAGCACTTGCTAGCACCGCGGTCAAACGTCAGCGCATGCGTGACATTTGCATTTGTAAACAATCACATCGTTTGGCAATTGACTTTTAAGTCAATTAATAAGAAATTGCGTGAATATTTAGGCTTAATTTTTTGTATATGAACTCTTTGGTAAATGTTCTTTGTACCCTAAGTTTACACTTTTTTCAATTCTGTTTACATTTTGAGAAAACAACGGTGAAAATTTTATCTTTCGTAGCTTTCTTTAGAAATCTCTACACAGAAAGCACTGGGTACGAGATCGTTTGATCGGCATTTCTTATACTTTTTCGGGCATGCGCAGACGTTTGACCGCGGTGTTGCACTTGCCTAAACCATTGCGCATGCTATAAAATATAATAGAAGGAAACACAATTGTTAAATAAAACCTCAAAAGCAAAATAATTTATATGTACATAATGGAACGAAAATCTTATGTTTGAAAATGTATAAATGTATATATATAAATAAATAAAAAAATCGATTAACTTGTGTCATGAACGAATCGCTAGGTTGACAATTGTTATAGAAATTAAAAGTTACAATTAAGGGTCCTGACCACTTAAGAAAAACAACAACGCTTGAAACGTGTACCACCGAGCAATTTACCGCCGAAAACGCCGCGCACGCGCCAAATCCCGCCAAAAGGCAACATAAGAATTATAACACAATGAGTCTTCGAGAATTATGCTTCAACCAACCAAAACCCTAATTTTTTGCGCGGGACTCTATATTTTTCTTCATTCTTTCTGAAAGATTTCGCTTTTTTTTTGGTGATAACATTTGAAAAAATCCTGATGACTTTTCAACATAAAAAGCGATGGTAAGTGGTTTAGGGTTTAACTTTTCAAAGCGATTTTAAGTCAAAGACGAAAACAAAACTGTAACTTTTGACCAAATATTAAAACATAGACAATTTACTTTTACATGTTTATGTAAAATAATGTCTGGTTGAGATTGCCTGTAAAAACTACGTCAATAGCTTTGTTAGTTTTTGAGTAATATTTTTTTTGTGAAAAATACATTTTCGCCATTTGTTCTTCAAAAATGTCAAAACATGGTTCCGTTCAAAAACATTTATCTCGAAAACGGCCGCGGAACCATATATCTTTCTATCCATTTTTCTATTAATCGAAAAAATGCTCTATAAAATATCTTTCTAAGAACTTCCGTAACTTCCAAATAAGTCTTTAGGATATTTGCGATCAAATAACATTATCGTTGTACGATGGTAATTATAATCATAATTAAGATAAACCAAACCGCTACGCAGACTATAACTAACATGAAGGTTGTCTTGAGATGTCCATTACCACCAACTGTCCCACTCCTCCTCCATACACTTGCGTTTTACCCATCAGCGATCCTGACGTCTTGTCAATTTGATTCAGTCCTAATTGTGCTCCCGAACTAGTCGAGTACAACCACGAACTGTATATATCAACGCCAAAAGGGCGAATGCCTCGAGAAGGTTTAAGATATTTATGATTAGAACCATTATAGTCCGCATATGCTATCTTATTGTTCCAATCGTGACTCCAGTACATCTTTCGTGAGGAGTAGTCAAGAGCTATATCGCGGGGCTGGCTTGAAGATCCAGAAAGTGTTATGAGTGTACGCCGTTTTTCTCCATTTAGGTAAGCGGACTCTATTCTGTTACTGTTTATCCAGAACATCAAACTGAGTCAATTAAAAGGAAAATAATATCAGCTGAATGAGTTGAGGAAAAGGCAGAATCATGGAATTTTAAAATGCATTCAAGAGATGAAGGAATGCCAAAATTATATTTTACTGGTATGAATATTACAATATTTGAAATCTGTTTTGTTGCATTGATATTTATGACATATCACTTAATATTATTAATTCCATTAAATAGAATCGAATGAGTAATTGAAAGTGCATATTGAAAAAATCAGATCATAAAGATATAGTACAGAGGTAAATATTACAGAGGTACAGAGGTATGATCCCGGGGGGGGGGGGGGGTACTCCCTTCAGATCTGGGTAGGGGTGTTCCGGTGGGATTTTGTAGGGGTTACCCTGTTTATGACAAAAAATACCTAACTTCCATACCCTGTTTATGAAAAATTACAATTGTTTACGAACATTATATGATTTGTATAAATATATCAATTCAGACACACGTGCTGCTCTTATCTTTTTTTAAAAGTCAACGATCTTATTCCTGCCGATTTCATGAATGCAAAATAATTTCTCTCATTTTTTGGACCCTTCGTATGACAGGAAGTTTGGATTAAATAGGCAATAGAGTAGAATTGGATACCCTGTTCATGACACCAAGGTCGAAAAACCATACCCTCTTCAGCGGATCATCCCCGTATAGTCAATATAGGGTAGTACCCACCCCCCCTCCCCGGGGGTATGATTAGTTTGGTGAAATGCTGAACAGTTCTCTACAGTGTAGTTTTTCTGTTGCAATAATCTTTTTGCAAAACTCACCCAGCTTGAGGGTCCAATGCAATACCCCTTGGCTCAACCATATTATCTCCAATCAAAACTTTTTTCATTGATCCGTCTAGTCGAGCAACTTTAATTGTATGGTTATTACCAGTCTCTGTCCAGTATAATAGATTTGTGGTTCCATTCCACAGCTAATCCAAAAATAATACCAGTCGCTTTTTGGACAATAGTTTTAATACTACTACCATCAAAATTAGCCCGTTTGATGTTTTTGTCTTTTACATCGCTCCAGAAAATCAGATTTTGGTTTACGTGGACATCAATGGCCATTGATTTGTTCAGATTTGATATTATCGATGTTGGATACTGGTTTAATTTTAAATTGCTTGACGCTGATACTGCAAGTATGTTGGTAGTGTTGGATAGCAAGATACAAGGCTGCTGACAACTATACGCTGTAAATATAAATAATTTACTTATTATCTATACGTATATGTATTTTTTCTTATAAAATTCTATGTAGTTTATCAGTGTCATGTTTCAATAGATTGTGTAAAAACAAAGGTAGAGGGGAAAATTCCTGCTGGAAGCGAGATCGCACGTCATATATATATGCCTTTGGTATACAATCTTTGGTATTTATACGTACAATGCGCTCGTATAAATTGAACGGAAAATTGCACAAATTAACAAAACTGCTAAATATTTGATACCAGCTCCTGATGTATCAAGGACCGATGCGTTGATTCAGCCAGTAAGGGTTGGGACACAGGGCATACTGCACCCGGAGCACGCCCCCAGAGCAAGTGCTTACTTTCATGCGTATCGTGAAAAAAATTATTTGCAACCATATAACGTTAAATAAATTGACGTTTGAGGGCAACTTGGCCATCTTGACTAACGACACGAGGGTGAACTGCAAGTATATATACAAACAGAATGCATTCGTCTTGAAATTGTGCAGTTCATGTTTAGGTTATTATATGCAAGTAGTTATTTGACTTTCCTTGGCCAAATAAAACACATAGAAACAGATGCAAAATATAAACAAACTTACCTGTTGTCAAAAATGTCAGTAATGAGGTAATTAGCAGTAGCTTTGGCAGATTCATCGTAGCTCTTCCGCAGCTTGGTTACCAAAGGACATTCTAGAAGTAAAAGTAGAAATTAATCTTTGCGTGGTGACACAAAAATGATTGAGAAAAATTTACAACAAAGCTTATCGCTATTCTAAAGTGAATACTGAACAAAAATAGGAATATTAAAAAAAGAAATAGATAAAAAAGGTTATAGAAATAGTCCGCGAGTCAAGGAGCAGGCATGTTTCCGTACGAGTTCTAAAAAAAACAATTTTGAGCAGCTATTACAAAAACTATTTTGTCCGTAAGAGAAACTTCAATAAGCACTGATTACAGCTAAATTAAAATCGCTGCATCGCGACCGGATGCTTTTGCAACTTTGACTGATTTTTTTGTGACATCAATGATGCCGTCTAGTCTAGATGGATCGACGGTTGATGTTGCAGAAACTAGAGAAAATCCAGGCAAAGTTACAAGGGGTTCCGGTCGCAATGCAACGATTTTAGCTGTACACATTCAACAAAACTATATGCTAATCATAGTTTGAAAATTGCTCAAAATTTAAATCATATAACTCTACCAGTAGTTTGTTCGCATAAAGCGGAGATAAGTCTCCATGTATTTTTGGAATGTATTTGCAAAAAAATAAAATAAAATAAATAAAAATAGTCACTTGAATGTTAATGAATTGTTGCTGTTGATCGAGGAAAGAAACTGGAAAAATCCATTTTGATCGTGCTTTTTTGCTCAAAATTATCCTAAGACTTCGGACGTTTAAACAAACACCGGGAAAAACAACAACAACAACATCGCCGCATTGACCATTCGATATCCTTTTTTCAATTGTTTTTAATCATTGGTAGTGTTTTCTTAACGTTCGCAAACGAGGACACTATAATGCGTAATCTGAAAATGCGTTGTTATTTAAAATAAAAAGAAAAGTCAAAAGTGGATACAATAAAAGGTGCTATATATATATATTGCAAAGCATGCAGTGCATTGATTCATCCATCTCCCAAGCAAAAATGCAATACCCTTGACGCACCTGTGAGGGCGCTAGTAAAGGAGTAAAGTAAGTATCATTTTTTAAGGTACTCACCAACGATGCTTATATGTTGAACTCTGTGCTAATAGTTTGTGTTGAAGATGGTCTTGATCAAATGTTGTGTAATAGCTACAACTCTCTTACCAACTGGGATCATGCACCTTCTTTGAAAGACTCTCAAATTGTAATTACACATAGCAAGAGTTTAGGTTTTATACTTCTTATTTGCATAAATTTGCGATTAAGCAACAAGGCAGTGCTATAAAGTCTTAGACCACATACGAAATTTTTATTGGTTGAAACAAGTCACGTGTTTCTAGGTAGAGCGTTGCCTTTCAGCAATGATCATATGTGCTATACCTAAACACATTAATTCAATTAAAAATATAACTTGTACATAATGTGAGACTTATGCATTTAAAAAAACATTAAAGCAGAAAATATTGAATCGTGATAAAATTTAAAAAAATCATTGTTTTGAGTCATGCGACTAATTAAAGCAGCATCCAACACATCCTTACACTCAAACGGTCATAATGTCAATCGCAAAAAAATATCATAATAGTTATGAATCCTATAAGCGATCTTACACTCAAATACAAATAACATATAATGTATGAAGTACTACAATGATAAAGGTATACTAACGATGTTATACAAAAAAAAAAATGCTTCAAAAACAACTCTTTTTATATCGAAGATTATTCAGAAGAACAATTTTCGTGAGACGGATGACCTTTTGTGATCCCGTTTCAGAGACATTTTTGAAAGTTTGGTTAATAAAGTATTAAATTGATGTTTACAGGAGATCATTCAACTTCAATTTTAAGAATACCCAGATTATCAACGTCTGCCTTACTTCTCAATATTTGAACGTACATTTTTTTAATAAAATTAGTTTTCAGAAGAGGAGGATGTCTTTTAAAAAAAGTAAATTTAAGGCTTTGGCGCTGGAGAGCTTTTTTGCTGTGTTACGTACTGCAATTTTTCGTTTACTATTTAAGATTAGACGTTTCTACTCATCAAGTATTATGCAAAGGATAAGAGCATCTGTAACCTTGAAAATTTCAAAATATATTGCAGACATATTGTAGTTTCTGGATATTTTGGTTTAGGATTTTTGTGTACATAGTATAGCTTGGTTCATTTTGAATTGGATTTCCGATAAAGTGAGATTGCATATTTTTATGTTTGATTGGGATAAAGAATTGTTTAAAATATAGCCCGATGACTTATGACAATATTTTACACATTCTTGTTAATAAAACAGTTGATAAACTTATTATTGAATAGTGTGAAATTTAATTGAAATCATCTTAATGAAATGGGAAGCGTTCCATAAATGTTAGTAAAATAATTTTGTTTCGAACCAGGAAGTGGTGAAAAAGCCATCAGAAGTAAGTATAGTTCGGTGGATTAACAGGATGTACGATTATCGACAGAAGGTGACCTCGTATGATCCCGTTACAGCAATATTCTGATAGCTATCATTTAAAATATTAACTATTGTTTACATATTTTTTTGGTTTTGTTTTGTTTTGTCTTGTTTGTTTTCCTTCTGTAGTTTTATCCTCTTCATCTTGAAAAAACAAATCAAAATAGTTAGCCCCCCTTTTTTTCTAAACAGTTTAGTGTGAAATGAAGCTTGGGTGTAATATACTTTCCATTAGATATTTGATAGGTGTATTGTTATTTGTACGTTTAATATATAGCAGCATTTGCGTATTTTGAACGAGTATTTTTATGCAGATAAAACTTTTTAACGCGATAAGGTGCGATTTTTTTATGTGATATCTTGATTTTGGGGACAAAGAGATTCCCTTTCTTTCTTATATTTAAAGTTTTAAACATTTTCTTTTATTTGCGACTGGCAAAAAAGAGATCTAGACTTTTTGGATTCGTTCCAAACTACAGTAATACTTAATGGTAAATTACTTCAGACCAAAAGCTCACATTTATTTGCAGTCGAGTGTACTTTAAACTAGCTCACTAGACAATTCACATCCCACGTAAAGACTCACTTGCGTCGAATATAAATTAAGACAATAGATATTTATAGCTTTAATTAAATTAAACTTGACACATGTTAATTCCAACCTATTTAATATATACTTACTTTAATTCAAATGTCGAGCAGTTTGGCGCATATAACTTCAATCAAATTTTAGAAAAGGTCGTCAATACTTCCTGGTAACGTTGAAAACTATAAGCATTGGACTCTCTCATAAACGATGAAAAGCTGATATCTTCCTTTATGATATTTTTATCACGAATTAATTAACATGATCCAACAGGTTGAAAATAAAATAAAAAATCACGAAAAGTTTGATTTCCTTTTGGGATGAGTAAATAGAGCCTCACTTGAGATTCTTTGGACCTTATAAGCAGAAACTACACTGTTGCAAAATTAGTTGGGACACTACACATAATATAGAAGTAAACCGCTCAGTTTTGTTCTCAAACTCTAACCCTGGTAGTCTCAATGACGATTAACATGTCACAACAACGCCAACGCAACATTGATTCGGGGGAGCGGGGGTTTGAGGCGGATGAAAACGTTGTATACATAAAAAACGAGAAGTTTCAAAAGGAAACGGAAAAAAACTATCAATGTCCCAACAATTTTGCAACTGAGTGTAGGTAGAAAATGAAAATAGATTAATGTTTTTTTCTTTATTTTGCCCTCTCCTCCACTCTTTAAGGTTATTATTTTTATCGTAAAAAAAGAAACTTAAAAGGACATGGCTAATATAAATAGTATAAATGTATTAGAGTGCACGCACTTAATGTGTGCAACAGTTGTCACAATTTAGTAGTAAATACTACTAATTAAGCAAAAGAAAACGATAGAACTAGCATAAGATAGCACTATTTAGTGGTATTTGTTGCACGCTTTTAGTGCGTGCACTCTATCATGTTAAATTAATCATTGCTACAAACATATAGGGTTTACCCTATCTTGGGCTACAATGGTTTGTTTGTCACTGAAAAAAAAAATGACAATAAAAAAGAAAACTGTTATCCGTGTCGGATAAGATGAACAAAAAAAAAAAAAAAAAAAAAAAGAGTTTAGTTCTTTGGTGCGTTTTGTTTTCGTTTTTGCTTCTATTCTTTATTCTAAAGTTTATTTTACAAGCATTTTAATGACCATTAATGTTGTTATGTCTAATAGAGCTATATTGAGATGAGGCAAAAACTACAAAGTATTATACCAAAAAAATATAGACATATTTCAGATCAATATATTTCACGATAGAAAAATAATTTTCTGCGTGTATATCATAGAACATGGTCACTGCACTCACTCGTCCATTCTATTGATAGTTTTTGTTTACTAATCTCGATGTTAAGAATCACTAGTTGGGTCAAGGTTTCATCTTTGCTAAAATAAGCCGCTATGGAAAGGTGTTCTCTAGAAATAGCAAAACGTGTGCACATTATGGTCAGACCATTAGAAATTTTAGGGGGGTGGGGAGAATTTGGTCATGCATTTATTTTCTATTGGCTATAGTCATGCGCGATTTTTATTCTTATCCTGCACGATATTGTTCTTTGGTCCTATTGTCTTTTTTGTCGCTTGAGACTGTTATCAAGTTTGTTTTTGGTCATTGCTAACCACCTCCCCCCTCAAATATCAAATGATCTAACCCTTAGTGTATTTAGAATCAAAGAAGTAGTCTCCTGTAATTTGCATTGGGTTCTTCAAGTCAAACTATTTCACGAGGACCATTTCACTGACGTCGAAACTGGATATAGTAAAAGTGCTGAGCAAGTAACCCGTTCAAATTATTAACCACATCGTTTTACAACCGGATAACTTATTATTCATTTGCAATTTCTTCATTTTCATTCTCATTTTATTTTTTGTCAATAACGCCATAAACACATAATGCATACTTCGTGAGACTGCTCCTCGAAGCACTTCCATAAAGGGAAACTCTATTTTATCCCATGATCATTAATAGTATTAAAATCAAGTTCATTATAAACGGAAATGTTATTCTAGAGTTGGTTTGTATGTGGACATATTTTGATATAAATGTAAGTTTATTCCATATAAAAGTGTACAAAATTAGAACTAAGCTTTCGGACCACAGATCCATCAGGGAATACAAACTGAATGATATTGCTAATGCTATGCTTTGAGATGGGCCTTTTGTTTCGAAAGGTCGATTTTAAGTGTTAAAAATGTTATGTAGAAGAAACTTAAATATTTGATCATATATAATTGTGAATCAAAATAACGCAATGTCATCTATTCAGCATGTCGCAATTAGTATCGATATAATTAAACACTTTTAAAAAAGGAAACTGTAAATGAAATACAGTAGATTCCCGATCGTCTGATCTATAACCACCAATATAGCAATGATATGCACTTACAAAAAATGAAAATATATAATTGTGCACGTTATGATGAAACGAAGAAATCCTTTTTTTATTTCAAGGGATTTCCTCATGCTACAAAAGAGTCGGGTTGTAGACTCTAAAATTGCTCATTTGAATGAGTTTTAGCTACATTTAAAAGCACAAAGCAGGTCTTAGGTATATTGAACTTATGCGTATGAGTCAGCAATTTGGATAAAGTTTTTTGAGCCTATGCCTATGCCTCAGCCTACTATATTTCAACCGAGTTCTAGAGGCACACCAAGTTTTTTTTTAAATAAATCGTTTGGCTAAATAGAGTTTTCAGTAGTAAGGGGCATCACTGGTTGCTTTTACTAGTGTATTATGCGTGAGTTTCTGCTTCGAAACCACTGTTGTGCCTTCCCGTCCAGATGTCATTTATATCCACATAGAAAGGTTGAGCCTGAGAAACTTTGATAGTTTCATATATCGGTGATGATATGGCCGTAGGTGCACAATTCTCTCTCTGTTGTGTTGGGCAACCTTCTTCAGGTTGAAAAGTGGAGACGTAAGCTGGGTTAACTGTCTCATGAACTCGGTTCTTCGCCGGTCCCTGGCAAAGATTCGGATTTTGTGGTAATGCGCTGATGTACATTTGGTTTTCAGTTTCGAGCACGGATTCGTTTCTAGGCCGGGTGAAGACAATTTTCTGACTATCAGATCGAGACTTATTGCGTCTGGAAGATAATGCAATAAAACATTTTGTCGTTATGCTATTGTAGAAAGGATTGATATTCATGGTTGAGTGTATAAGTGAGTTATAATTGTGCTCTATAAGTAAAACAATCACACAAACTTTACACAAAGTATGTGGGTGTAAATTACAGACAGGGAGTGAGAACATTGGCAGTTATAATGATGATGATGATGGTAGTGATAGCGACAATGATAGCGTTGAGAACATGATACAGATAGGGATGATCGCTAATGATACAATTTATCATTTGAAAGCACCGATGATCATCATGATGATATTGATGTTCGACAATGCAACTGATGATCATGACGATGGCAAAGATAGTGATAAAAATAATAGTGTTGATTAAAAGAAGACAAAATTATGGATATACAAAATAAAAGCATTACCTTGGATTTGTATATCTTCTATAAAGAACAAAAGCGACCACAGCAATGATTATAGCCAAAGCCAGTACAACTACCACCGGTGTAACTATGGTTGTCATTATATTTGTAGAACTTGAAGAATCTGTTTTTATGACTGAAATATGAACAATAGAGTTCATGCGCGCAAAATACGTATGATGAAACAATTCTTAATTTTTAAGTGCCAGATAAGATTTTATTTTGCACTAACTAAGAATTCTCGCAAGCAAAACCCAAAACATCTTTATTTTTGGTATTGTGTTTAAGCCTTGGTGAATTATTTGTTAGTTTATAACTAGATCTTAAGCCTGGTTTCCATAAGATCGAAATCAGTGAAAAACGGTGGCAAGCGGTCGAGAAAAAAATTCAATTAAATCGAAACCAAAGTTTTTCCTTCCTACGAACCATTAATTTCGATCCTATGATCGTAATATTGCGATTGCTCTCGACTGTTTTCGATTATATGGAACCAGGCTTTATCTGGCGCTTAATATCAATAATTGCTTGGCACTTTTCCGGCATTGCCCTATATTTTTAACTCATTTGTAAATGTTAACATGCAGAAAAGAAAATCTCTTTTAAAAAACTCGTGCAATTTCGCCGATGTTTGATTTACAGCATTTTGCAGCCATTTTGAGTTTTGCTCTGATAATTAAATATTTTGACCAAATATAGTATCAAAATCATGCTCATTACTGACTACGAATATTTAGGAGCATGAAACCAACTATATGTTTTCACCCCCTCTACACCCCCCACTCCCACCCTTATGAGTTTCTGGTGCTTGTTGGTTGCTGATTAGAAGCATTGATATCATCATAAGGGGTGGTGAAAGAGATTTTGTCAGTAAGACAATAAAATCTACCTTTTAAATTAAATTTGGTTTGCATATGACTAGTGTGTACTCAATGGTCAAAAATGGATCTGTCTAAGACTAAAAAAATATAGGTGCCAATGTTCACCTAATGGAAATGCATACATCCAAACAATATTAAAATAGCTTTTTTCGTAATGTAGATAAACTCGAGGTCTATGAAGTGTATTTCAAAAAGAACTCGGAAATAATTTATTGAATTTCCGACAATATGGTCTCAATATCAGACTCAATAAATCATTAAAGATGTAATAAGTGAAATGTAGTAAATTTTGCTAGTCACGCCAGCATCTTTTGAACTTTTGTATAATATTTAACGAGATGAGCAGGGCACTGCATAATATACAGCAAATACCTTTAACACATTTCTTAGATCCGATCTCTTTTTGAGTTGATGTTCCTGAAGGACAAGCCAAACACGATGTTTTCCCTTCTTCATTCTGATAGTAATTGACTGGACACTGGGAGCATGCCTTACGAGATGACTCATAGAAGTAGCCAGGTGGACAGCCAGCTGAAATCATTTTATTCAAACAATGCATTAAAAGAGACGTAGTAAAATGTGCAGATAAGTTAGACAGCGTATAATCAAGTAAGTTAGTTTTGCTTACTTCGATCATTATAAGGTGTATAACTTATCTACACATTTCAAAACTATTTCTATAAAAACACCGACGCATGTAGTTTTATCAAGTATCATACTAGTCTTTTTGTCTTCATTAATTAAAAGAGCCTTCTCGACCATGATGATCTGCGTCTCTGTAGACTATCATATACTGAGAGCAGATATTTACGAGGTCATCAAAAATGACCGCTAGAGATAAAAAAAGATCCCTTCGAATTCAGTAACAATGTTTTACTCACAGCCAAAATAGAAATTCTTTAAAGATCCATATTTGAAGATATTTTGTAGCTTTGTTTATATCACTCATATGCAGTCAATAAAAGAGGGGCTCAAAGCATCGTGGTCGAGACATACTAGTTCAATTAGTCGATTTTTTCATTTATTGACTCTTTCATTCATGGTATATTCAATCATTTATCCACTAAAACCTTTGTTCCATTGTTTGTATATCCCCCCCTTTTATTGCATTAGAATGCCTCTTCTTGCATGATATCGATCCAAATATTCGCCTCTTTAGAAATACCCAAACATAAATTTGAATACTGGTTTCAAAGATTTGACGTTTGAGGTTATTTGGCATTTCGAATTCTGTCTTTACAGAAAACTGAAACACGATAAAATAAGACTGAGTTCTGTGAATCAAAAAAGGCACAGTCTCCAGCGTCTTCAAGAAAAGCAGTAATTCAATGATATTGAACACACTGATCATATCCGCATCTCAGACAGAAGTTTGTGCTCGCTCTGCAAGCCTACTTTGCGACTGCCAAGCGACTTGGAGAAAGCAGGAGAGGGTTAGAAACCCCTTAACTCGTTTCCAGTCCCTTATCCGAGAGCGGCTACAAAGGCTAAATTATATCTATTGCGAGGAAACATAGAGGGTTCAGCATTTTTATAGAACGTACTTTTATATAGACAGAAATGAGTTTTAGGATTTTTTGACGCAGTATATCTTTGCATAGCACCTACCACAACTGACTCCATTAAGTACTTCTCCATCTGCACATTTGAGAGTAACAAAATTAAGCTTTGGGGTTTCTGCCAGTGTTAATTTTACTCCATTAACGTCAATAACAGCAGCACTTTGATTTATGGTCTTCATGACTGAGCTCTGTACTTCTGTCAATGTGTTGTTTATATCTGAAGTCGAGTTTTCGGGATATGGGATCTTTACCTCAAATTCAATCGTCAGTTTAGTTGATTTGTCGAGACTTCGTTTTCTTCTTTTATCCTCCTTTTCATCGCATTTGGCGTAGATATTGCCGTAGTCACAAAGTCCTAGTTTGCAATATTCAGTCATGATAGCTCCTCCCAAAAACGATCGTATTATCTTTAGAAATTTAGACTTTATTTCATTAGCGTCTTTTTCGTTACAGTCTTGAATGAGATAATGAAGGTTTGCGTGGATGATGATACTTGGGGCTGCCCCCTTAACTAGAAGAACAAGCAAACAAAACAAAATAACTACCAATCTTATATTCTCGAGAGTTGAGTGATTTCGAACATTTGTAAGGTGTCGATTTAGAGAAAGTTGATGTATAGAAAGATAAAAAGTATCCCAGGTGACGAGGAGGGGTTGTTTCAACCATAAACGTACTAGACCTTATACTGAGCAAAAATAACATCAATTTAAAAAGCACCATGCATCAAATTTATTTGCATAAATATGTAATATTAGAATAAAGTGTTGTCAAACCTGAGCAGTCTGGAATATCTGGAATAGGCTTGTTATTCATCCATTTTCCATTAGCTGCATTGCACACAAGAACTTTAGGTGGTTGTATTGCAAAGATATATCCAGGATTGCAGTGGATAGTACAGAACGTTGATGCTATTTGGTTATCGCAGGCAATAGCACCATGTCTTGGGGGTGATGGTCGTTTACACTTAGATATACCTGTGATAATAAACAACAATAAGTGGATGGAAGATAAGGAAATAACAATACAATTTGTCGAGTTAGCACGTCGTCGAAGTGACCGAATTGCAACAGAACGATGTCATTACTTCATTGCTAAACCCCAGAATTCAAGCTTTAAACAATTATTAATCAATTATATATGAGCGCCTCCAAAGCATATAATATTTATTTTTCTTTTACTGATTTCATGGTATACATAATACATTAGTTAATTGGTAGATCAAACCTGAATAATAATAATAATAATAATAATAATAATAATAATAATAATAATAATAATAATAATAATAATAATAATAATAATAATAATAATAATAATAATAGTAATAATAATAATAATAATAATAATAATAATAATAATAATAATAATAATAATGCAAGAAACATCAAATAATGTGTGATGCTGATAACTGGTGGAACCATCAACCAGAGAAAGTGATTGAAAATGAGAATGTCAAGATATTATGGGACTTCAACATATATACAGACAAGAAGATTGAAGCGAGACGACCAGACATAGTAGTGATTGACAAGAAAGAGAAGAGTGTTCAACTGATTGACATTGCTGTACCGAAAGATTCCAGAATTGATGAGAAGGAAGCCGAGAAGATAGACAAGTATCAAGAATTACGTATCGAACTTGAAAGACTGTGGAATATGAAGACTAAGATTGTGCCAATAGTTATCGGAGCACTAGGAGCAATATCAAAACAATTTAAAAATCACATAGACAGACTTGAACTTAATAACATCAACTTAATCGAAATACAAAAATCTGTAATTTTAGGAACTGCATCAATCTTACGTAAAGTACTTCAGCTCTCAGGTGCAGGTTGAATACCTAAGTTGAATATTGTAAACCAGCAAATAGTCAATGAAATGTATATTTATTCTTGCTGAGAAATAAATAAAATAATAATAATAGTAATAATACAACCTCGCTTGTCTACACGAGTTTAATAATAAATAATAATAAATTTATTATTTATACAGCGCAAAGTTACATGTATATATGATCTAATGCTGAGCTGAGATGTGTAATTTTAAGAACCGCTTACCAGTAACACGTAGTTTCATTGAGCATTTCCTAGTGTTGCCAGCCTTGTCATATGCGGTGTAAATGATGTCATACTCGCCCCATGTCACCTCTGATCCATTATTCCTGTTTGTAATTATCCTGTCAACTCCAACATTATCAATGAACACGGCTTTAGGAAAAAATGCGTTGGTTTTTCTCTTAGCTGACTGAATTTCTTTTTTCTTTGGGCAGAAAATTTTTGTTGGTGGCTCTTTATCTGTTAATTAAAAAATTAAGTATTAAAAGTCATAGTCATACCCACTAACTGGTATTTTTGATTCCTTAGGTATATATCGATCTAATAATTTGACCCAGTTTTCCAAGACGTTCTTTTTATTCTATTTCCTTTTACAAGACATATGACTTATTGTAAAACAAGTGAGCTCTGAACAAAAAGATCTCATGGCCATCTTTCCCTACACATGCATTCACACAATTTTCTAAATCATCAAATTACCGTAAACTGTGACTTTAAACTCGCAGCTTGCGCCTAACCCAGATGAGTCCTGTGTATGGTATCGAACAATGGTATTGCCAACAGCGAACATGTGAGGAGGAATTATATTATCATTGACTTTAGCTACGATCTTTTCTCCTGAGTTATCTTGTGGAAGGGGTATCTTCCATGAATAGGTGGCATAAGATTTACCATCATCAGTATTGATAGTGACATCACTCGGACAGGAAAGGGTTGGACGCTGTACGTCTAAACACACGAATAAAAGATGGCTTATTTATTGGGTGAACGAATGCGCAAAATGCATTAAATAATAATAAAAAAGAAACTGTAGCTCAAATGGGAATTAAAAAAACCGCAAAGATCAAAATAAATAAATAAATAAATGAATAAATAAATAAATAAATAAATAAATCAATGAATCAATGAATCAATGAATCAATGAATCAATGAATCAATGAATCAATGAATCAATGAATCAATGAATCAATGAATCAATGAATCAATGAATCAATGAATCAATGAATCAATGAATCAATGAATCAATGAATCAATGAATCAATGAATCAATGAATCAATGAATCAATGAATCAATGAATCAATGAATCAATGAATCAATGAATCAATGAATCAATGAATCAATGAATCAATGAATCAATGAATCAATGAATCAATGAATCAATGAATCAATGAATCAATGAATCAATGAATCAATGAATCAATGAATCAATGAATCAATGAATCAATGAATCAATGAATCAATGAATCAATGAATCAATGAATCAATGAATCAATGAATCAATGAATCAATGAATCAATGAATCAATGAATCAATGAATCAATGAATCAATGAATCAATGAATCAATGAATCAATGAATCAATGAATCAATGAATCAATGAATCAATGAATCAATGAATCAATGAATCAATGAATCAATGAATCAATGAATCAATGAATCAATGAATCAATGAATCAATGAATCAATGAATCAATGAATCAATGAATCAATGAATCAATGAATCAATGAATCAATGAATCAATGAATCAATGAATCAATGAATCAATGAATCAATGAATCAATGAATCAATGAATCAATGAATCAATGAATCAATGAATCAATGAATCAATGAATCAATGAATCAATGAATCAATGAATCAATGAATCAATGAATCAATGAATCAATGAATCAATGAATCAATGAATCAATGAATCAATGAATCAATGAATCAATGAATCAATGAATCAATGAATCAATGAATCAATGAATCAATGAATCAATGAATCAATGAATCAATGAATCAATGAATCAATGAATCAATGAATCAATGAATCAATGAATCAATGAATCAATGAATCAATGAATCAATGAATCAATGAATCAATGAATCAATGAATCAATGAATCAATGAATCAATGAATCAATGAATCAATGAATCAATGAATCAATGAATCAATGAATCAATGAATCAATGAATCAATGAATCAATGAATCAATGAATCAATGAATCAATGAATCAATGAATCAATGAATCAATGAATCAATGAATCAATGAATCAATGAATCAATGAATCAATGAATCAATAAATCAATAAATCAATAAAGAAAGAAAGAAAGAAAGAAACGAATGAATGAAGGAAACAAATGGATGGATGGATGGATGGATGGATGAAATAAAACAAAGAAACAGACAGACAAACAAACAAACCTGAGCAGTAAATAGTACTAAGGTCCTCTGACCACGATCCATTTGCTGTACAACTAGCATGTGATGGCCCAGGATTCATGAAACCATTAGAAATATTGCACTTAAAAAGACACCAAGTACCATACACCACAGGGAGCCCAGTAGTGCATGTCTTAGGCTCAATGGAACCAAAACGAAGTGTAGAAGGAGATGGACAAGTTATTTCTACAAATAAAATCAGAAATTGATTTAATTCTTCAAGCGTTTGCTACGTTGCATTTGTATGCTATATTAACACTCTATTGATTTATATACACTCCCAGTTGAAATTAAACAAAAAGTAAGACACCAAAACGCAATACATGTAATGGAAATATTAATATGATCAAGCGCCCAACGGCACGTAGCTCAGACATTGTTATTAGACTGCACCACTAAAGGTGTGGAACAGTTGTCACTATTTAGCAGTGAACATCACTAGTTAAACAAAAGAAGACAATAGAATTAGCATACAATAATAGAATTTTGTGGTATTTATGTTGCACACTTTTAGTGCGTGCAATCTACTGTTGAAGATAACAAATCTGAATTCTTAGTATATCAAGTTTAATTGGTGGGGAAAAAGGTTTAATGTGATAGTTTGAGCATCGATGTGATATTTCAAAAACACTTCGCTGCAATCTAAAAAATATATACATGATTAAATATATTTTCAAAACTAAGATGATATGATTAACCTAGACTGATTATTACGATCGACTTAAACTTGGTGTGTTTTTTTTTAGAATAGGCTGTTATTATTTAACATAAAATTTATATAAATTTTTATATACAAAATTGCAAGAAAACTAAGTTACTCGTTAAATCGTCAACTGGAACTTTTTAGTGTCGAAACTCGAACTCGAACTTTCCTGCACAAAATAAAAATAATAAAACACACGTTATTTAATTTAATTGGTGTTCGCAGTTACATTTGAAAAAAAATTCCGGTTCTTAAATGTAGTGTTTAATGTAAAATGCAATTCAACTCTAAAATCTTCATTTTTCACTAAATGAAATATAAAAATTATATATACATACGTATATACGAATGTGGTCGATTTAAAGTGAGCTCAATAGCTTGCTACATTTTTCTTAATTATGGTGATCAGCTTGTTCCACGATAAAAACATACTTACTATGTGATGTAACAACTGTTGGGACACTAGTTGACGACAATGATGTTGAATCTATACTACAATTACGTCCCACAAAAGGTGCTGGGCATTTGCATGTATAGTTACGACGATTCTCATTCAAACTGCAAACACCACCATTCACACAAGGTGTAGGTTCGCAAGCATTTGGTATGAGATTGGTACAGTTTCTGCCATTATACCCAGGAGGACAAAGGCATGTGTAAGTGGCAATACCATCCAAACAGACACTGTTATTATAGCATGGATCAGGATTGCAGTCATTGATATTGGTCTCGCAGTTTTTGCCATTAAAGCCTAGCATGCATTTGCACTCGTAGTCGTTAATAAGCCCTGACTGATTGTCAACACATGTTCCACCATTTTTACAAGGATTGAGTGATGCATAGCAGCTATTAAATTCTTGACAGTAAGTACCACTATAACCAGTTTCACAAATGCAGGATTGGTTGTAAGCAAAGAATTTGTTTGTGATAGCACATGCCCCTTTGCCACTGCATATTTTATTGCCTTTGCCAGAGTTTATACATGCACTGTTCGTTTGCACAAACACTTCAAGTCTCATACCAAAATGGCATCGAAAAAAGTTGTTTGTCTCTGTAATGAAATACTTAGTTCCTACGCTAGCTATATACTCGTTTGGGATTTGAAACAATACATTAGATTGTGCTGAAATTACAGCCCTTTTGGTTTCAAAAGCACTGCAGGTATAAAAAAGACTTCTTGATACGTTGAAAGGCTGTATTGCTAAACCAGCAGTTGTTTTAAAATAGAGTCTATCTCCTATATATATAATAACAGGTTTTTGCATAGGGCCTCTTACAAATCCTCTTGGATCTGACTCACCGTTATAGCAGTCTCCATCATTTTGCCCTGCACAAAAGTTATAACCCCATTCGACTGTCACGTTTCGTGAATTCGAAATACAAGTAAAGCTAGAAGGACATTTGATGTCTGAACTCGAATTGTCGGACACTGAAATGATCTGTGAAAATGTTAGTTTCGGAAAAAAGTGCAAAAACACAAACAACACGCAGAAGTAATTTGTCTTGATAGTGACGATCGCCATTTGTCAATTTCACTATTAGTAGTAGTTGCGGTTGTTGAATGAATGTATTTCCTCAAGACGCCATGAGGTTTTTGTTTTACCAAATTGCAATTACATCAAAAAGCAATCCAGGTTTCTCTGATGACGTTTCACGAGTAAATATATAAATGTTTCCTTGAATTTTCGATAGATGATTTGTTGTCTTTTCGTTTGTTCAGTTTTTGATTGAGGCCTTGGCAGAGTTCCCAAAAGAATAACTTGCAACGTTTAAAGCTATGCTCAAAGGGTATTTGAATGTTAAAGCATATATCTTCGGAGCGTGCCGATGGTTCACACACACGCTATTAGAGCATTCAAAAACATCCTGTCAACATATAGACGACTTATTAGCAATTTCTCTTAAAATTAAACTTCTTGGTGTTAATGCAGGCTTTCGTCAAGGTACTGTGTTTTTGTGGGTAAATAATTAATAAATTTTTGACCTAGGAATGTGATTTAAAACTGTCAAAATTTTAGCAAAACCTGTGCGTGTTTTGCATAACCAAATCACCATAACCATTCTGGTGTTGTCTTTTGAGCTGAAATGCTCGCTTGTGATTGGTAAATGAGCATAACGTCCTTGACCTCTACACCTTCTCATGTCTACGGTAGTTATAAATGTAAACAGTGAGATCTCTAAAAATAGGGACAAATGGAAAAAGTTCCAAACATTATTAAAATGAATGATATAAAAATTAATTAATAAGTAAATTAATAAATGAATCATTCGTACGTTCATCTATTATCAAATCATTGATCAATCAATTAATAAAAAATAACCAAGGATGAAAATAATACATATTAATAAACATCAAAAGAAAATTAAAGTGTATCGATTTTGGCATTTAGACAAGCCTGTCTTCCAAAGTAAGAAAATCTAAATCCACATAAAATTTGCATTTTGAATTAACTTTGCAATCCGTCGTACCCCGTACCCCGAATCCGATCCGACACTTTGAATGCAAAACCCTTGTAGGATTCCATTTCATGACACGACATCTGAATCGCGTCATCATCAAATGTCCATCAAATATCCATAGTTTATTATTTATTTTATCTCGTTTATTCGTTGCAGGGAAAAATCAACGAATTATTTAAGTATATATACTTCTCGCCTTCTAGATCATTTCATTGTTTGTTTGATTTTTCAAAAAAGATAATTTGAAAAAAAAAGGAAAAAAAGGAAAATTGCTAGGAGGGAAAAAAAAACAAATAATTACTTTCCAAAATGAAACTTTCTCATTCAAGTCTCAATATAATTGTATAGTCAAATGCTCTTTTAACATGTGAATTAGTTAATCTTATTCATATATGAAAACAATTATTATAAAAAAATTCAATTGAAATCGAATATTAAAAAAAATAATTTAATATGAATTAGCGTAGAAGTGAAATACAATAACCGATACATTGAAAAAAAATAATATCTTGATTAAGTAAATGAGCACAAAATTCTTGTTGAGACAAAATATATTGCATGTTTGCCTGTTTTGATTTCTAACAGGACTGACCTGATATCTAGCTATCTGCTTTGTCTTTGTAAATACTTACTAGTGCATGTCGTAGATGTACCAGACCACTGACCAGTAGAAGTGCATGTTCGTGTGCTAGAGCCACTTATTTTGAATCCAAGATTGCAATTGATCACAGCCACAGAACCATAGAGGTTATTACAGGACAATGAAGATATCCTGCCATTCATGGGAGGAGACAGATCTCTGCAAGTCCGTCCTGTGAAAAACAGAACGATAAAGTTATGCTACATAAAAACACGCTTCAGGAGAATTTTCTTTAACCGCCAGAGAGTCAATCAATCAATCAATCAATCAACTTTATTAGACAGGGTAACACCTCACCACGAATGATAATTTTCAGGTGGCCCTCAATACTGGTTGCTGAGACGGACACTGAGGGTGGTCACTGCCAGAGATTTGTTTACGTCCTCAGCGGTTCTTTTACGTCCACCTTATAACATAGTCAGAGTGAAGGCAGACGGGACCTCCGGCTTTACGTCCTTATCCGAGAAGACGAGGCACTGAGAGAGTAAAGTATCTTGCCTAAGGACACAACGTGATCGCCCAGTCTGGGAATCGAACCCGGGCCACTGGAACCGAAGTCCAATGCCCTAACCACTAGGCCACCAGTCTCTCTCCAGAGATTGTGTAGCATGTAAGTAATTGTTTATACTTCACTTATCATTAATTCAGAAAACCGAAATTAGGATCTTTGTCACTCTCGTTAATTAATGTAGGTCTACCATTATCAGTACCTCTACTATAAGGCGCGTTTCTCGTTTCTGTTCTAGGATGAAATTGTTTTACAAACACTTCTACTATAAAGGACATTATTTTTGTCATTATTATAAGAGTGATCAGTTTCTATTAATAAAAACTTGCGACGGAGCAGTCTGTTTTCATTATTTACATGTTGATTTCATTAAGGTTACAAGAAGGGTTCACGGGGTCTCCTCGTAAAAAAAAAAAAAAAAAACTCGCTAGGGCGTCGGATCTTTTGCTATTTGGATAAATTATATATCAATTCAAAGCTTAATAACTGACAAAAATGACTATGTTGTTTTTATTTCGAAAGGAAAAGAAATTGTGAGTTTTATCGCTTTGAATGATGATCGAAAGATTTTGTTACTTTTTATTTTATTGTGAAAAGAATTTGATTTAACTAAAAAATTGGATGGAAAAATTCAACTCCGAGTTATTTTTTAACCAAATAAAATATTTTTAAAAATAATTCTTACTTGTTATCTGTATCTTAAACAAGCAGTTTCGGCTATAACCAGCCTTATCTTCAGCCGTATAGTTTATTGTATAGACTCCCTCTGATAGTACAATTGGTGGGCGAGGAAAGGGTTCATGTAATCGCACAGTTCCAGAATTATCACTTGCAAATGGGCGAGTCCAGTTGACTGTCATATTATTTGCACATGGTCCCAGAATTAAGACTTTATCTCCAGGGCATGTATCATTGAATGTTGGCGGCGTTACATCTGTGAAACATCAAAAGGAAGTAAGTTTCAAAGAAACAATTTAAAAAACGAAAACAAGAATACTTTTGATTTTAATATACATTGTCTTAGCACAAGAATTTCGAAAAGCAATAAGAAGGAAAGTTTTTACACTCTACCTTCCTTTTTTTGAAAATAGGGAAAATAAGTCAATTCCGAGTGAACAATTCGTGATCTAGTTTTATCATTTGGAACCTTCTATGGCCCTTGTCTCTTGATCCTAATATGCTTTTGGATAATGCTCCAATGAACATATATAAAATATTAATTTTCCGTAATAATATTTTTCACTAAAACCCTAAAAATGATGATTTCCACTGCCTCATACATTAATAATGAAAAAACATAATTCAATACAAATATTAATCACACACTTTTTTCCGCCGAGCACCAGAAAATTGGTATTCCGCTTAAGAGTTCATTGAAATAGTTGTATATCTGAAGTTTTACCTTACCTTCACATACAGTGTCGTTCATTCCAGTCCAGAGTCCATCAGGTCCACATCTTCTTGATGTAGTGCCTTTCATCTTAAAACTCTTGAGACATGAGAACTGGCATATATCGTTGTATTTGCCGCCATTTATGCATGTTGATGGAGTGACGGAGCCAAAATGTGGATGTGAAAGGCCTTCACAGAAAACAGCTTGAAAACAATGGAAGTGTTGCATTTTAGTAAAAAGTGAGAGGTATTTTTAATAATAATAATAATTTTAGTACTTGGTGCAGTAGTTACGATTAGCTTCGATGCAAAACGTCAATTGTTTTTTTTTATCTTTTACTTGTCGACTCTTCATGGGGTTCTAAATGATATTTAAATCAATCATCTAATTTTTTAACTTTTATTTTGCATTTCTGGTTCATAAAAAGCAAGTTTTGAATTTGGTGGAATGGCATCAAAGTCAAACTTGTAGATGCATGAATTGGCTTAACAATAAGAGCATGGATGAAAAAGGACAACATTTTATAACTGGATGACAATGGTTTAAATAACTTACGTTGACAATGTAATGACATCCCTGTCCATGTCCCATTACTAAGGCAAGTTCTTCGTTGTACTTTCAACGGTTGATAACCAGGTAGACAAGTAAACTGACACACTGTACCTACAGACTCATTGCCTTGACCATGACAATTGGATTTGATGGCGTTGGGAGGTGTCGTAATAGCTGGACATGTTATAGCTATGATTTTTTATAGAAATGAGGGTGGTGAGAATTTCAATAGTTTTTGTGACAAAAAGTGTTTAAGACGGTGACGATAGTATACGTGAGCGTAAATATACCAATAGTTCTGGTGACAATAGAAATAAAGAGCGCGTGACAATAGAAATACTGAGTGTGACTTGTGGATGATGATGAATGGTAGTTAATGCGAAACACATGGTAACTGATTCAGCAGCAGCCCAACCCTATCTGAAGCTGTTTGGGCCAACAATTCCCAATTTACTAGAACGCTTCTGATTCAAACAACAGACTGAAACATCATTAAATGTTTAAAAAGATTTCTTAAGGTTCAAGCATTATAAAATCAATGGTCTATATTAAACATCACTTGATATTGAGTTCAGCATGACTACGAAGCGTCGTGAGCTACTGTCTACTGCATGTTTTTTATAATTTGAGTTAAAAATTAACCTCATCCCCACCACTTTCCCCTTTTCAATATTTTCACTGCTGCTACGTGCCAGTAATGCACATGAAAAGAACCCGTGAAAATTGCTCTATATATATACTACGCGATATGTTAGTAATGAAGACACTTTTTTACCTTCACACTTAGGCAGCGGATTGTCCCATACTCCTGGTGGCCCGCCATTTGTTGCTAGGCAATGCAGTGTTGACATGCCAACCATGTGGTAACCTTGAGGACAGCTAAAGTTACAGGAACCGCCGAAGTGGTTTTCACATGAGGCTCTCTGCAGTACACCGTTAGTAGTTGATATATTACAGTTGACAACTGAAAATAGTTAAAAGTAATTTTTTTAAATAGCCTTGACATATAAAAGAATTGTATGATGTTCGTTCGGGAGCACTATGTTTTTAAATGTTAAGCTCTTTTTCGAGATCGAGGCTTCAAACCCGGGCTTCAAAGTTGATCAAATGTTACGGACGTTTTAGGTTTTGGATCCTCTACAATATCTGGCCGTTTTCGCCTAACTTTAAGCCCTAATCACTTTGAAAACGGCACAATAGTGCTGAAATGACTTCCGAATAAGGTAGGATTTACCAAGTATGGTTATAAGAAGATGACCGATCGAACAACAATTTTTCTATAGCAATTGTTTGATATGATAAGTTTAAATTAATTGACAGACGTATGTTTGCTGATTTTGTGTCAAAACAACTATGCACGACTAGCTACGACTAGTTTATTGGCAAAACAACTAATTTGACAAGTGAGGTATGGACTGCATGCTTAGGTACTGTGTTGCAGTGACACAGACATAGAAATATTTACCATAAAACGAATCAAATTAAAACAGAACTTTTCTTCTTATAGCTCATTTTTCTAGAGTCTTCTTGCTTAAAATTTGTTTTCATGGATTAAGGAATAGTCACTTAGATAATTACGATGATAGTCAGGAAAACGATTTTAATAGAGTGCACGCACTAAAAGTGGGCAACAGTTGTCACTATTTAGTAGTAAAATAGCACTAATTAAATAACAAAAACACAATAGAATTAGTATAAAATAACCCTATTTAGTGGTATTTATGTTGCACATATAAAGTGCGTGCACTCTAGCATGCCAGGAGTCAAATTTACCTCTTATGCTGACAGTAAAACTACAGAATGCGTTATTATTCGCTTCATCAGTAGCTGTATACGTTACGTGATATACACCCTCGGATAGTCTCGCTGGAGGACTGGGTCCGGATGACAATGAAAGTTGTGGAATTTTACCAGAATTGTCTGTAGCTTGAGGTGTAGACCAAGTAACCAGTCTTGTTTTATCTTTACCAGCGTATTGGAGAATGTTTGCTGGACATGATGTAAAGACGGGAGGCTGGGAATCTTTGAACAACAAAATAAATGAATTTTTGATACTGCATGCTAGAAATGATGCCTCTCTGAAAACACTTGTAAATGTAATTTCATCATTATCAGAAGTTTGTACTATATTAAAGTCTTATTTACCGAGCTTTTTCGGTCGGTACTTGAGATTCTTGATCGAGATCGAATATTACAAACGAAACACAGTGAGTTCTGCACCCGACCGAAGTATATTTAAGGCATTTATTATATTATTTTTTTAATTAAAAAAAACTAGAACTTAAAATAACCATAATACTTTTCGCGCGCCGATTGTCTGAAAACCGTGCTTGCTACGATGACAAGCCCATGAAAATGCTGACAATGAATAGAACCGGCCGCTGCGCAAAAGTTAGCAAGACGTTTTTTTCTCAAAAAAATAAAACATAAGGAAGTATCTAAAATTCAAGTACAATTCAATTTGTATAAAGCTCTCGGTAGACAACAAATTCCGTTGTCATCGATTGTATGATAGGCGGTTTGCATTGTGACGTTATTACCTACAACGACCAGAATACTTGGGCCTCCTTTATTTTGTAACGCAATTAGCTCAAACTGTTTTGTTGATCTCCCAAGCGATTGATGATTTAAATATGAAAGGAATTTCAAAAGGTATGCTGGTTGTCGTAGCAATATGACACCATAATACACATCGCCTTTTATTTACCAACACAGGTCGGACCGTCGTTCGACCAGTTACCACTCGATAGACAGGTGACTAGAGTTGATCCACTTAACAGCGAGTAGCCATTTCTACAGGAAAAGGAACACTTTGAACCGATATGTGTTTTGCATATAGACTGGGCTACCGTGTTTGGTTTTGGAATGAAACTGCTGCAATTGATCACTAAAATAAATAAGAAAAAACGATCATTTGCTTATTATAATCAGACGGCTTGTGGGTAGCAAAAGTAAAACTATTTAGGTATGTCATTGAATTCTGTCAGTAATTCATTTGATTATTAAATGTTGAAAATTACAAGATAAAAAAGATCACCTTTTGTTCGACATGTTTTTCCATCACTGTCAAGTATCATTCCATCGCTACATTGACATGTAATGCCATTTGGTTTAAGCAGACAAAGGTGACTACATCCACCATTGTTGGTCTGGCACGGATTTGAAACTGTCGAAAATAATAACAAAGAACGTTAAGTTAGAATATTTCTGCTTACTGTGAGTTATGTTTTAAGAACAACAAGAAAAAACGTATCCGAACCTCATATCTCATATTTAAGTAAGTTAGCACATGTGGGATAGGCTCAAAAGTCATGATGAGTAATAGGTAGGTTACGAGCTCAGTAAATCATCTGAAGACGACTGCCCAGTATATTAAACTAAGTAAAAATAACTGGATTATGAAAAATACACAGACGGCATAAATAGGAAAAAGGAACCGTGTGATAACATTGAACATAGCAGCAAAAGTTTACTTAAATAGCTGGTTCTCTATGAAATATTGTTTTTTTGCTTACTATTGAAAAACTGAGATTGATGAGAATGAATGCAACTAAAGCTTTAAAACCGGCAATATAACTTATTTTGAACCAAATTACTCAAAACCATTATAATGGTCATCAATCCGGTTGACGCAAGCCTACCAGATGGCTGTCGAGACCTGTCATTAATTGAAAGTCCCATCCTCTTTCCATAGATGTGTAATTTTGTCTCAAGTTCTCCTGAAGTTCTGTTCATTTTGTGTAAGCCAGACACCGTTTTCCAGTCTGTCCAATACAACCAGTTTTGATAGATGTCAACCCCAAAAGGATGAATACCAGGTTTAAAGAATAATTGTTTACGATTTGCTCCGCTGTAGCTTGCTGTCACTACTTCACCAATCTTTGCATCAACCCAATAAATCATCTGTGTGGTGTGATCCAGGGCTATACTATTGGGCCATCCAAGGGAAGAGGATATTACCGTATGGCGGTTTTCTCCATTTAGGTAGGCGGACTCAATTTTAGGAGATGACCCCCAATCTGTCCAGAACATTAACCTTAAAAAAAAATAATTTTAAAGCTGAATAACTGAAGAATGTTAATGTATGCTAGCGCTGCTTTTTATTCAAAATCAAAAAATATGAGAGCGTCTGTTTTGAAAAGTTAACCCAAGAATACATTTTATCGGATTGCTTAAATTTTTGTACAGTGTCAATAATCACATACCTGGCTACAAAATCGAGTGAGTGATTTTTGATATATTTTTTTGGTTAAAAAATAGGCCGGAGTAGACGTTTTCAATCCAATTTTTTAGTGAAATCGGATACTTTTCACCATAAAATAAAAAGTGAAAAAAAATTATTAAAAGTCGATCGATCACACGGTTTTGTAGCCACCGATGTGATGATTGACACTTTACTAAAATTTAAGCTATACGATCAAATGTCTTCTTGGAATAACTTTTCACGCAAATGCCCTCGCTTTTCATTCGAAGCGTAAAACTAATTTTTCGCTTTCGAATTAAAAACAACATGGTCTTTCTTTAATTATTTAAATCTAAAATGATATATAATCTATTTAAATAGCACAACATCCGACGTGTTGGCGATTTTTTTTACCCCCTGAACCCTTTCTGTAACCTTAAATTATCAACTATATATTATATTTCATGTTTTTTAGAACTACGTTTTACTTTAGGGTTACCTTGCCAGAGGATCTAGCGCAATTCCTCTGGGCTCATCTAAATTGTCTCCAATTAAAACCTTTCTCCTTGATCCATCCAGTTGAGCCACTTCTATTTTGTTGAAAGTAGTGTCTGTCCAGTATAACAGATTTGTAGACCATTCGACAGCTAATCCATCAATCACACCAGCTCTATCTTTTACAACAGTTATGATATTACTGCCGTCTAAATTAGCTCGTTTGATGTCCTTCTCAACAACATCACTCCAAAAGATCATTCGATTGTTGATGTGAATGTCTACAGATACTGCGCGAGTAAGGTTTGAAAGGACGGTCATTGGATGGTGTTTTAGACTGGCTGATGTCGACAGGATATGTGTCGTATTTGAGACGTACAGACACGGCTGAGTGCATCCTGCAGCTGTGAAAATTAAATAGATAAATAAAATAATAAACAACGAAGCAAAATATTAAGCTGCGAATAGTTATTGTCGAGTATATAGCCTTTCTTGGTGTGTTTACAGCTCTTGAATAGTAAACATAGAGAAAAATATGTTTAAATAAAAACAAGTGAGAAAAATTATAATGTGGAATTTGCTATTAGAATTCGGGTTTTTTTCCTCTTTATATAATAACAATGAAAATATGAGTGATTGAACTTTAAACTTTTTTTTTGACTGTGCCGCCTTTGACAGGCACAAATTTGAAAGTCATAGTGCCAGGATTACCAACGAAATGATCAATGAATCATCTTTACCTGGTATCTTACAAGATTTCCCATCTGTTCCAAGAACCATGTCATAAGGGCAGACACAGATGTATCCATTTGGTTTCAGAAGACACAGAAATGCACATCCACCGTTGTTTGTTTGGCATCCACTAGACTCTGAAAAGGAAATTGAAAATAGAATTTGAGCAAGTGCCAAAATAGTTACGTTTCTAACAGCCACATAAGCATTAGACAAAATAGATATGCATTTATAATATTCATATTGTGTGCTTCGGAAACATCATCGTCTTTAAAAAAAATAAGTTTTGAATCAGAACTCTTATATCGGCAAGATTGTTCCTTTAGACTATTTAATTTTACTCAAAATAACTGACATCAATCAAAAATCTAATTGTTATATTCCTGTCTCACAAAATCCGGCTTGTCAATGAAGAATTCTCAAAAACATGTCACAAAAATATTTTCACAATCAACTTATTTAGCGTAAAGATTGTATAGAAACTCGTTTGGAATATCAGCTTTTAAAGTTCGACGCATAAAAGTTTGCCCAACTACGATGTCATATCTAAATTTAGTCAACTAGCTCTTCCTTTAATTTATCTCCTCGATTTCTTATCACTGGTTGTACTTATGAGCGTCGCTGTTGACTTACTTGAAGGCTGCCTTGAACTGTCCATTACCACCAAGCCCATTCTTCGTCCTTGTACTTGTGTTTTACCAACTAATGTCCCTGACGTCGTATCCATTTGATGCAGTCCAGATTGAGTTCCCCAGTCAGTCCAGTACAACCATGAACTGTATATATCAACACCAAAGGGATGAATCCCTGGGTGAAGTAAAAGGTTACCGCGGTTATGACCAGTGTAGTCTGCATACTCTATGTGATCAAGCTTTGCATCAACCCAGTAGATCTTTTGTGAAGAGTAATCCAGTGCTATATCATTTGGCCAACCAAGTGAAGATGATATGATTGTATGACGATTTTCACCATTTAGGTAAGCTGTCTCTATTTTTGGAGAAGCACCCCAATCTGTCCAGAACATCAACCTGTAAAGAATGACTATTAATTGGATGAGTCTATATACGTACGTAAGTGAAATAAGAAGTGAAGATAAGAAAGAAACAAAGGAAGTAATACGGGGAAAGGAATGATGAAAGAGAAAATTGTAGGAAGGTAGGAAAGAAAAAAAAGTTGACAGTTGGAAGGGAAGTGTGAGGAAGATAGGAAGTTAAGGTATTAGGGAACCATTAAAATAGATGTCCACAAAACGACTTATAGCCAGCGAAATATTATAGTTACTACTATATAAGTATACATTTTCTTGAAGCTCAATAAATGGAGATTACAATAGTATAAAAATTACTTTGATTCATTTATCGAAGTTCCAGGAACACGGAATTTCAATTGATTGTGTTGAAATTTTGAATCGATGTAACTTCACATGTTGAAACAAAAACGGTGTCAGTTTTTCGATATCTTGCTGCGTTTGTGAATTATTACCGATTAACAGGTTAGCTCAGTTGGGAAAGCGTTGGCTGTTAACCGGGAGGCTGCGGGTTCTAACCCTCATGTAACCGGACCATCACTCAGGGTCTTTAGATAATTGAGGAGAATGTTCTTCGATTTATAATTGTAAGGGTTCGCGTCTTCTCGGATAAGGATGATAAACTGGAGGGCCCGTCTCGCCACACTACACATTAACCATTAACGGGGGGACGACTGAGGACGCAGGTAACGACCATCCTCGGTGATAGGCCTACACTAATACATACTAATTACTAATCAACCTCATTCTTGTAAATCCGGATTACATACTATAAATATTAAAGATTGTAAAGTGCATTGAGACAGGTGAAAATGCGCTATATAAGCCCTACATTACATTACGCTCAAATAAGCTAAAAATGATGATTTTCAACTTTAACAAAGAATATTTTTGTAAAGAAAGTGTTAGTTAAAAAAATGAGACACCATTTTTCATTTCGGACTTTCCTCTAAATGACAATGTAATTTGTTAGTTTCTGTAAAGTAATCCCGTGTTCCTGGAACTCCACGAAAAGAGCTAGGCGGTCAAAAATAATAAAACGCCAACTTAAAAATAATCAATCGATTGCATCAAAACAATTTTTATACCATTGTAACATATCAAACTTATTCCCCATATTGTGGAATATTTGCTCAAACTATCAATATCAATTCTGTCGAAGCTTATTTGGACATTAGTTATAACACAAAAAGTTATAATAAGTTAGTTATATCTGTTACTTGTTGATACTGCATGTAAACATTGGAATTTTGCGATTTGACTGCGAAGAATCGCCATTGCCGGCTACAAAGTCCTCTCCTATTGCCTACACCGACACAAGAAAGATGGTTATAAATACGGCTAAGAACTCCATCTTCTCTTGCTATTTGCCCCATCGAATTTTGTCGAAATATAGACAATTTATATGTCAAAATACAGGAAATTTTATGTAGAATTCGATTTTTGCGGTAAAAATGGACCTGAGCATGCGTATTGGGGCGTAAAGTGACGTTTCGTAACGCAACTGGGTCACAGAGGTCAATTTCTCTTGTAAAATCACTAAAAGTCCTCTGTTTGTAAATCTAAATTGCCCCACGAAAAGTTTGCCGTAATGGCTTGAAAACTATACAATATGACAGCTATAATAGTGTAATATTTGATCACCGTGGTAAAAATGTTGTTATTTCAGAGGGTTTTGAGTAAAACGACAATATGCTGAAAATTTTATGGAATTTATACGGTGTTTATATGGAATCTGCAGTGGGGCGTGACACTCGTGACTTCAAAGGGGCTTTTGCGACAATAAGTTTGATATGGTCCATTTATTAAGCTCCACGAAAATATATACTTTTATAGTAGTAATAATAATCGTTTGCTCGCTATAAGATATTTTAAAGCATCGGTTTTTAAGGTCCCTTGATACCTTAATGAGTTCATTCGAAAATTAATATGGGTGGAAAGGGCAAAGGCGGAAATGTAAACAAGAGGGAAGAGAAGAAGAGAAGAAATGAAGAATGGGAGAACAAAATAAAAAAAAAAAGAAAAGGTAGAAAGAAAGGAGGGGAGGATTGAAATGAAGGGAGGGAGGAAGTAGAAAAGGAAAGGAGAAAATATTTTAGTTAGGGAGGAAAGACAATAGGAATAAAGCAAAGAAGAGAGAAAGGACATGAATGGAGCGTGGGGAATTGAGGAGGAAAAGAAATGAGAAACGAAGGAATAGCTGAAGGGAGGAAAAAAAGATCAAATACAAAATCAAGACAAATTAAAACAGAAAAAAATTACATACATTTACAAAATAGAGAACATCAATACAATATATAATACAAATAAAGTGTGCAATTTGGATCATGATAGAGTGGAAATGTTTAAAACGGACGTTTTGGATGCTAGTCAGTCCTCTGTTGGATGAAGTTTGAATGTTTGTTTGTCTTACCCAGCTTGAGGGTCCAACGAAATACCTCTGGGCTCATCCAAGTTATCTACAATTAAAACTTTTCTCCTTGATCCATCCAGACGAGCAACTTCAATTTTATTGAAAGAAGTATCTGTCCAGTACAACATGTTTGTAGTCCATTCCACAGCTAATCCATCAATCACACCAGCTCTATCTTGCACAACAGTTATGATATTACTGCCGTCTAAATTAGCTCGTTTGATGTTGTTCTCCGTTACATCGCTCCAAAAAACCAGCTTTTTGTTGACATGGACGTCAATAGCTACAGATCTGTTCAGTTTTGATATTATAGATGTTGGGTGCTGGTTTAATGTTAAATGGCTTGACGCTGATACTGTTAGTATGTTAGTAGTATTGGATAGCAAGATGCATGGCTGTTGACAACCAGACACTGTAAAGAAAACAAATTATGAACACATTGATATTATTTTTTTTTTTGCATCTTTAAGGTCGGTACACACGAGTGAGCTTGCTCCCGCAACAAGCTCCCGCAAAACACTCCCACAACATGCTTTTGAAGCTAGAAAAATATGTTGCGCAACAAATCTTTTGCTCCCGGGATTTGCTCCATATATCAAACTGGTTTAACATGAGGGAGAAAGCTCCAGCTCGAATTTAGGAGCAAGCACCCTCGTGTGTACAGATCTTAATATGAGGGGGCAAAACACGGGATCAAAAATGATATCTTTGGTACAGACGAGGGAGCTTTGCTCTGGGAGCACAATGCTGAAGAGTGTAGCGGGAAGGATCTCCCTTGTGTGTATTAACCTTATGAGGAAGTAGGCTTAAAGGCCCAGTGTAGACCGGGAAGCTTTGCGGCCGTTTGTTTATGTTTTGAAAAAAATATATTGTCAAAGTCGCTTTCTGATTGGTTAAAAATATACGAGAGCCACGGGTTGTTGCGAAGCTGTCAGATTCCGGCTGGTGAGTGTTTTGGTCGATCTTTTATAATATATCAGCTTTCTTGTGAACTAAACAAGTAGTTATGGAATTAAAAAGATTCAATCATTGATGTGAGATCTTATTATGACGCCGTGAATGCTTGTAGCTTATAGCTTATGGAGGATGACAATGAGAATTCCCGTGACTCTTTCGCCTAACAGTAGCGACAGTGATCAAAGAACTATTCTGCAAACTCACTATTTGTCTAGTTACCGAAACCAATAGAGCCCTTTTTACTCCTTCACAACACGAAAACGAACGATATAAGTCGAGTCTGACTAACTTTTTTACGGCAAATGTATTCTTCGTTTCTTCGGTCTACTAGCCATTTAGTACATTTTGAGTTTGTCATTTACTATAGCCCGACTAAATATCTGAAAATAATCTCTCCGACGAACTCAGTTGACAAAATATGACGCTAACATCATTAACTGATAATCGTTCTATGAAATAAGAGTACTGAATTATAATAACATTCATGGAGATGGACGATGAAAATGGATTATAATCAAATATTGCAGTCAATGTAATTTTCATCATCACGAAAATGGCTGCGAAGCAGTGGAGGCGCGCAAAGCATCCCGGTCTACACTGGGCCTTTAAGCAGTAAATCCGTTGCGGGATTGTGTTTAAGGAGTAAGTTGTCTCGAGTGCGCTAGCCTTTAAATTCAAATATATAAAAAATGATATATTTGTATAATTTTATGATGAATTTTCAATAAAATAAGTCAAGATATAGATATTTAACTGTAATCGTTTTTAAAAATTAGTACTGAAGAACCAATTCATAATTGTTTGTTTCTTTTATTTATTTATTTATTTGCCTGATTGCCTGCTTATTTGTTGGTTTGTTGGTCCGTTGGTCCGTTGGTCCGTTGGTCCGTTGGTCCGTTGGTCTGTTGGTCCGTTGGTCTGTTGGTCTGTTGGTCTGTTGGTCTGTTGGTCTGTTGGTCTGTTGGTCTGTTTTTACTGTTGGTCTGTTTTTACTGTTGGTTTGTTGGTTGTTGGTCTGTTTTTACTGTTGGTTTGTTTGATTGATTTTGTTTGTTTGGTTCGATTTTACTGTAGTTACTGGAGGATGGCGGATGGCGGTGTTTGAATTTGATCCGAATCATGTTTGATTTTTTTCTATAAATGTTCTAATACTAACACTTTTAAAATGTCACTAACCCTGGAAGATGTTAAAGAGGCTTTAGAGGAAAAGTTTGGCCCTCTCAGAACAGAACTTGCAGATTTACGCAAAGAATTATCAGAAAACAGAAAATTCCTCGAAGAAGCGAACAAGAAATATGATGATGTTAACAAGAGGCTTAAAGACTTTGAGCAAAAGACTAAAGCTGTCACCGATGAAAATAAAATACTAAAGAAAACAGTATTGAAACTAGAAGATCGTATTAAAGTTCTCGAAGAAAATGTCGACGATCTACAGCAGTACTCGCGAAGAGATTGCATGGAGGTACGTGGAATCCCGTACAGTAAAGACGAGAGCACGAACAAAATAGTCCAAGATGTTGCCAAACTGATGAATGTCGATATAGATGACAAAGATATTTCAATCAGTCACAGATTACCGGTGAGTCCCAGATTTAAGGGTGCAAGAGCGATTCCACCTATTATAGTCAAATTTGTAAGAAGAGATGATAAAGAGAGATTCTACAAAGCCCGTAAACTTCTTAAGGCGCATACTTCATCAAGCCTGGGGTACACTGAAGGAAATTTCATCTTTATCAATGAATGTCTATCGGAGAAGAATCGCGAGATCTTTAATTTGAGTCTGAAGTTCAAGAAAACCAATCATTTCAACTTTATTTGGACATCAAATGGGAAGACATTCTTGCGAAAAAACAAAGATTCTAAGGCCATTCTGATAGCCTCAAAAGAAACTCTAAAAAAGTTGGAATTAGGTCAGTAGCTAGTTTTACAGATATTCATAATATAATATGATTTATTTATAACTCTAGAAACTCTTTGATATGTCTATAATTAGAAATTTGCCATCAATTGATTTTTTTGAGCCTATATCTGGCAATTCACGGCTATCTGTTTTAGATGCGGATTTGCATATTCCGTCTATTAATAATTTTGGCTATTATTCAGTAAGTGAATTCAACAATTGCACTGAAATAAAAGAGTGCTTAAGTAAAAACAAAGCATTTAGTGCACTCCATTGTAATATTAGAAGTCTCTCTGCTAATTATGACAGCCTACACCAATTGTTAACTGAGGTAAATTGTTCTTTTTCGTTGATTGGTCTTTCAGAAACAAAAATTCTGAGGGACAGAGAAAACCTTATGAATATTAATTTAGAAGGATATAATTTCATCCATGAACCAACTCTTTCTAACGCGGGTGGTGTGGGTTTTTATGTTAAAAATGAAATTAATTATACAATGCGCAATGATCTTTCAAAGTCTACTCTTGACTTTGAAATGTTATGGATTGAAATAATTCGACCAATGAAACAAAATATTATCTGTGGGGTTGTGTACAGACACCCGAAAAATAGTCCAGATAACTTTTTTGATTCATTGAGTACAGTCTTAGAAAAAATTAATCGCGAAAATAAGCTATGCATGTCTATGGGAGACATGACTTGATAAAACTAGATACACATCACGACAGTCAAAACTTCATGAATGTTATGAGCTCATACTTTTTTCAACCATATATCATTCAGCCAACTAGAATAACCGATCATACGGCCACTCTAATTGACAATATATTTTTCAATTCTGTTGAATACTTCGTAAATAGTGGAAATCTTATTTATGAATTAACCGATCATTTACCAAATTTTATCATCATCAATGAACTCTCCGATATTTTCTCTGATACAAATTCTTATAAGCGGGATTACTCTCGCTTTGTAGAAGCTGAATTCATTAACGAGGTTAAAACAATAGATTGGCAATATAAAAAATCTGAACTCTCTAATCCATCCTTAATGTTTAGCAATTTCTTAGATAAACTTTCTCGTGTCATTGATAAACACATTCCACTGAAAAAAGTATCAAATAAGCAACATAAATATGACTCTAAACCATGGATCACAAAAGGACTACAAACCTCTATAAAAATAAAAAACAATTTATATAAAAGATATATAAAAACTAGGTCTTCTTATTATCACACTAAATTTAAAGTTTATAGGAATAAAATTAACCATTTAATAAAAAATAGCAAAAGAAATTACTATACAAATTACTTTAAACGTAACGCAAACGATAGTAAACATATCTGGAATGGAATAAAGAAAATAGTAAATTTTAAGCAGAGTAGTAATCGAAACATATCTAAAATATTAAAAGAAAACAACGAACTAACAAATCCTAAAGACATTGCTGATGCGTTTAATGACTATTTCGCATCAGTTGGGTCTGACCTAGCGAGCAAAATTGACATTGTAGACCAATCACCGATGAGCTATTTGAAAACACCTTTGTCAAATAGTTTTTTCATGATTCCAATAACAAGTGAAGAAGTCGAAGCAGAAATATCACAACTAAACAGTGGTAAAGCTACAGGACCATACAGTATCCCGATTAAAATCCTGAAACTGATTTCAAGCATCGTATCTCAACCGCTGAGTATGATATTCAATGCTTCCTTCACTACAGGACTGGTACCATCAGACTTTAAAATTGCAAATGTAATTCCAGTGTATAAGAAAGACTCTCAATTATCATTATCAAATTACCGACCAATTTCATTATTGTCGGTATTTAACAAGCTATTAGAAAAATTAATGGCAGCCCGTTTGTGGAAGTTTTTAGATAAAAACAACATTTTATTTGATAAGCAATTTGGTTTTCGCAACAATCACTCTACAGATTTTGCACTTTTGTCAATTGTAGATAAAATTCAAAAAGCTATAGATGAAAAGAACTATTCTTGCGGTATTTTTTTAGACTTCAGCAAAGCTTTCGATACTGTAAATCATGACATTTTACTAAAAAAACTTGAATACTATGGTATTCGGGGTCTGTCTAAATCTTGGTTTAAGTCATACCTCGATGACCGTAAACAATCAGTAATTATCAACAATGTTTATTCAAACCTAATCCCAATTACATGCGGTATTCCCCAGGGATCCGTCCTGGGACCAATATTATTTCTGCTATACATCAATGACTTTCATTTATGCTCTTCATTATTCGACTTCCATTTATTTGCTGATGATGCTAGTCTCTTTTATAAGAACAACAATATTAATGATCTAAAGGAAAAAATAAATTCGGAACTTATAAAGATTCATACATGGTTATCCACAAATAAACTTTCACTAAACATTGATAAATCTAATTTTGTAATATTTCGAATTCATCCTCGTCAAAGAAAAATTGCAGTTAACATTAACTTCGAAATAAATAATAAACACTTAAAACAGACCACAACAATAAAATATCTTGGAGTTCATATAGATGCTAATCTCAATTGGAATTGTCATGTCAATTATGTGACCAAAAAAATTAAAAGAAATGTCGGTGTCCTGTCTAAACTACACTACTATGTCAGTTTAGATACTCTAATTAGTTTATATTACTCTTTATTATATCCGTTTATAATTTATGGCATTTTGACGTGGGGTAATACTTACCCTACTACATTGGATCCAATTTTCATGGTACAAAAAAAGGCTGTCCGTATAATCACCTTTTCTAGTTATGATGCGCCTTCAAGTCAAATATTTAAAGATCTCAAAATACTTAAGATTCATGATTTAGTACAGTATAATGTAGCAGTTTTTATGTTTAAATTTAATAATAAGACTTTACCGCCAGTTTTCAATCATTTTTTCAAGCCTTTAAGCGACATTCATAAATACAATACTAGGTCTGCTTCTAAAAATACTTTTTATCCACCAAAATCAAGAACGAATTTTGGAATATTTAATATACGATACCAAGGTACAAAAATATGGAACTCGCTTGAGGAGAAAATAAAAAATTATAATCTTTCAGGTTTTAAGGTTAACATTAAGAACAACTTCATTAATAATTATTAAATTTACTATTATTATTATTATTATTATTAATATTATTTTTTCTATAACTTTTCCTTTTTCTTGCCTTTTTTTTAGTTTTGTATTGTAGATTTGTGTATTTATATTACCGTATTGTAAAATGTTAATTTGTACCGGCATACATACTAAAACTCTTTTAACCTGCAACAGGGTCTAACGTTCTTTTAACTATTGTAAGTTATTAGTTAGGGCCAGTACCTTACTCAATATATAATATAAAAATATGTAAATTATGTAATATGTAGTATTCATAGGTACAAATAAACATTGTTGTTGTTGTTGTTGTTGTTGATTTGGATCCATACCCTTTTTGGATGTTGTTCTTTTTCTCCTTTTTTTGAAACTTGTTTGGAACGTTGTTATTCCTTCAGTCAATTTAATTATAACCTTTTGTGTAGCTTTATGGCTTACCTGTAAGCATCAGTGTCAGTATTGAATTAATCTGCAGCAGTTTTGATGACTTCATGATAGCTCTTTACCACTTGATTAATGATGGATATTCTATGAATAGATGTATAATTATTTTAAAAAAAGTTATATAATACTAAAATCACGGCTTTAGGATTTCAAAACATTCAACGTAATGTCAATAAATTTAATTATTAGTTTATAACTTTCGCCACTCTTGGCACAAAAAAATATCCAATTATATAGTATATATAGATGTATCATTTTGCGTATGAAGAAATAATCTTATAGTATCCTATTTTAGACCATGAAATGTTTACGGGATGAAAGTAAGAAGCTGAAGATTTACCAAATATGCTGTGCAAAATAATACAATAAAAACTCTAAAAACTCTTCAAATGGTGATGTTTTTCTTTCTGATAAATACTAATTCGTTATTGGCCAAGCAAACCTTTTTATAGAAATACAAAATTATGATTAATTAAAAAAAATAATGCGATAAACAACGTCTGCTATCGTTAAAATCTGTCGAACTGCGAAGAAAATATCTCCGGACACTTCTGCGCGATATGAATATATTTTATTCCATTTTATTTATTTATTTATTTTGTGCTTAGAAATGTACTCACCGTCAAAGAAGTATGTTTTAGTCTCTCAAGATTTTTTAAAGCTTTTATCGCTTAAATTTTGCTCTTTATCTTGCTTAGAGTTTCAGGCATCTTCAAAGTTGCGCATCAAGCACTTTTCTTTTCAAGACAGCCCATAATGAGAGCATCGATAACAAACTCAACTTTGCGATCTGTTAAACGCAGCAGAAACAAATTATCAAATGGCTTAAAACCATAATTATTTTGATAGTGTAAATTTTAAAGGAAGTTTTAAATTGTTCTTAGCCGAAACTAATGCAATATACATCAAACTGAGTAAATCTTATTTCCGGTTTTTCGGGGTTTCCCCGGGTGAACGATTGTCGTGAGACGATAACCTTATGTGATCCCGTTACAGCAGTTTATTGAAAGCGGTAAAATGCTTTATATAGTTAAAAAAAACATCGATTTATCGCTGACGTTACATAATTTTAATTTAATCTTTTATGGCATCACAAATCATTTCAATAAGAATACATGATTTAGTTTGTTAACCGAGAAAATTATTTTTGTTTTGTTTTTGTGGTAGAAAAAAACAGATTTGCACTGTTTTGCAAACGTGAAAAAAAAAAAAAAAAAAAATGAAGAGAGGAAGAAAATAAGGAAGGGTAAGAGTAAAAAAAGAAAAATAGGCATTTTAAAGGGAGATAGATTAAAAAAAACCGAGACAATACTTGAACAACAATAAACAGATTTGCATGCAAAACATTTAAAATCAATAGAACAAATTTGTTGAGTAATTGATAGATAATTTATGAAATATCCATATATGAATTAGCCAAATACATACATTACTTTGTATACAGACGTGATTTCACTGATTTTTCTTTGATTATTTCAATAAGAAAATATAGATTGGTTATAGATTTATTATCGACAAGTAAGGTTAAATTTTAATCATCAAATTCAAGTCAACTTTCCAAACCAGATATCTCAGTATTCCATATAATTATTTTACCTCACCGTTAGAGACGAATTTAGTGTTGTTTCAGTTTCAATTTAACTATTTCCCTTCTTGGAAAACTTGATTTTGCAATACATAATGTTTACAGTTTAATGACCCGAAACCAGAGACGTCAAGCAGGGTTTAGTCTAGCTGCATTAATTTACTAGTGAACAAAACATTCTTAAACTGACAGTAATTTGATTGATATAAATTATGTCAAGAAGTAAGTTTATTTGTTTAAAATGACTGCTTTACACATTGAAAATGAATCTTTTTCTACACCACGCTATTTTTGCAAATGTTGGGCCATCTTTCGGCTAGAGAAATAAACAACAGATATTTCCGGGTCTGAATTCCAACGTATCGTCTGATTGAATCGTTTATATATCAATTGTAATCTGCTTGTATAATCTGCAAGTTTGGAAAAAAATATATCGAAAATTTATTGAAATATACACAACTTAGCTTCAGCTACATACGACTGTAAGTTAATAGCTAAATAGAAAGTTCTAGATATATTTTACATTATAAATCGTACGTTTCAGTGGGTTTGTTCTTTTTTATAGTCATGACGTAGACGGAAAGTATTCAATTTCAAAAAAATTCCCTAAAATTGTTTTACATACTTGAAAAGACGAGCTGTACTTTACCTCGGATATTTCAGCGAGCTGCTATGAGATGACTCGAAGTATTCTCTCGGGCATCGTAATCAACTTGCTTTTTGCTTACTGCTTAGGATGCGTATTCCATTGTCCGCCATCGCCAGGTATGTGATTAAAGCGTGGTTTCAATACAATCGCAAACGATGGACAACGGTCGCAAACGATCGAAAAAAAATGAGTTTTGGGAAAACAATGTTTTTCGATTCTACGACCGTGTTTGAACTATTTCTATCGCGATTATATATGGATCGAAAGCAGTCGTAGGATCGAAAAACGTTGGTTTCGCAAAATCGATCTTTTTTTTTCCAGATCGCCTGCAACTCGATCGTTTTCGATTATATAGAAACCAGGCTTCACTTGACTCTTTTAGTGACGTTGAAATTCCAGTAGCTATTTTTTAAAGGAAGAGTCTCAACCTACAAGGTATTGAAAAGATATAAAAGAAATATACTTGTCCGACCTCTGGGGCCCGTTTGGGATGCTTTAATGGTATTTTTTACAAAAAAAAATCGAGAATAAGTAAATTTAGGCTTATTTGACTTTAGCGGAGCTCCGCGGGGGCCGAAAGCCCGCGCAAGCGGAGCACCATAATTAAGAAAATATGGTAAACCATGGAGCTGAGTTTTCGTCGACCGACACAGGAAGCCCGCGCGTCCGTAATACGTACGTACATACGTCAGTCCGGCGTCCGTGCCCATAAGCGCGAGATCGTTGACCATTTTTAGTGGGCACCAAATCTTTGACAAAATTTACTAATCTCCACACATCAAAATTCACATTCAACTTCTTACAGTTTATTGACTGAAACTTTCTACAAATGTATTTCTAAAATGGACAAAGAACAAGAAAATAGTCAAGCTAAGCTGCCGGCTCAAACAGTTTGGACTGAGAAAGAGAGACAAAGTCGCGTACGCCGATTTTGCAAAAAGAAAAAAAATACGATTCGACGAAGAAAAGCCTCAAAATATTTACCCCGTGACGATGTTTTTAACTGGTCAAAATTAATGTCTTGTAGAGCTAAAAAAAGAGAAATTAACATCGACGTAACTTCGCCGTTTCTCACTCATACGAAAACAGCTGCTGTATTTCCAAGATTTTATAGCTCAGATAGTATATAAATACGACAACTTTAGGGATTTTCTACCTTTCTACAACATAAAGATATTGCATTTCCTATGTCTTTGGTATTATTTGTCGCCATATATGTGTAATGGTCTTAAACAATGCACTCCAATTGATTCAGACTATCGAGAACTGCACCGTTTTTAAGTTGATTGATTGCGCAGAAAAGATGCAAATTAAAATGAGGCCGTGTTTATTTTATTAGCATTCTATGTACAGTTTCACAATCTCTATCTGCGCTGAAACACCGTACCATTTCTCTGATCTTTAAAAAGATTTGTTGGTTCTTATCGGTGATCAACCTCGAACAAACTCGTCAATTTTTTTATTGATTAGGAGTAACCGGTACCACTGAAATGGTGTGTCCATATAATGCATGGATTGAGCATAAGATTAAAGTAAAAATATAATCGCAAAACAATTATAACATTTATTGCATTGTAGCGACGTGATATAGTGGCATGATCGCGAATATTTTTTGATTTTAATAAAGATTTGATTGAGTTTTTAAAGATATAATTTCAGTTCACCAACATACTCTCTTTCTATTGTCGTTCAAGTTCATGGGAACTGGGGCTCTTGGCAAACGGTAAACAATCCAGACGCTTGTGGGTGTTCAGGGACAATAACCTACAGAGTACGACATTGTGATAGCCCTTCTCCGCAGAATGGAGGTAAGTAATGCAATTGATCATATCAAAGAATTGTCTTTAAAACGTTATCCTTCGCACAGTCATCGTTTCATATCCATATGTGATAAAAGCTTATACCTTATTTAGAAGTACGGTTGAACTCTTATGGGCTTTTCCATTGTTATTAAACGCTTAATTCGTCAAAAAAAGTACAGTAACTGTAGTGAAAATACTACTTAGCACGTCGTTATATTGTACATGGTCTAAATGAACTGTGGGAGCCAGATACTGATAAATACAGCGTTCCCCCACTAAGGACAATTCTTAGATATGTTGTAAGTGACGTCAAAATCGCGACCACTAAAAACACCGACAGTAAGTTTTCATTGTTGCTGAAAACATTGTTGTGAGGTCTGTTTGTTGGTCTAGAAACCCTGCAATTTTGTGTCTAATTCTGTATAATTGAGTTCTATCACAGAGTGTACTTGTCAGGTTTGCAAGACAAAGATGTTACTGTACACATAAAAATCTCTTGAAATAAAGTCCGCCCTTAAGGGTCCTGATTATTTAAGGAAAATGTAATCACGATTTCTTCTTAGAAAGATATTTTACATATAATTTATCAATTAATCGAAAAATGGATAGGAATCAATATGGTCCCGAACCTATTGTGAGCTTGATTTCTTAGCAGCACAATGAGGGAACTAGCCAAGTGGTAGTTTAAGTTCTTTAATCGTAGACAATACTCCAACTACTGTTTCACAGTTCTCTCTCTGTATCTCTAATAATAACGAGCTACTACATCGCTTATATTGTGTAACCGTGCGTGACCTAGCTACACCATGATTGGCTGATTTTAGAAACACTCAGAACCCTTTAAATGCTAAGGCGTAGCCAAGATCACACATGGGCTATACTTAATATATAAAACTAACAAGAATCAATATAATAATACACAAGAAACACTTCCAAAGGAGAAGCCAAACTACAAAGATAAAATATGAAAAACCTAGAAATATATTTCACTTAAATCATGGAACAACTGTGTGTGCACAATAAGATGTGATGGAATTCAGATACAAATCAGAACTGATATCCCAAATCATGATAATCAGATTCGGATAAACACAAGAAAATGAAGATAAAAGTACTAAGTAAAAAGCATTAACACATTCCCTAGATAACAGAAAACAAGACATCAATCATCCATCCAAATTGCATGCACACAGCTATCTCAATTGATTAATTAACTGAAAAACAAGATAAAATGAGAAATGGAAAATGTTAAGGGATTGTCTCCTTAACACTATTTCCGAGATAAAAATTTTTGAACGGAACCGCATGTTTTCACATTTTTTTAGAACAAATGACGAAAAATGCATTTTTCACAAAAAAGATATATTATACATATATTTATTAAAACTAATAAAGCTATTTTACAGGCAATCCCAACCAGACGTTTTTTTACACAAATATGGGGAAAAAATATTATATGTGTTTTAAGAGGCTATGTCAGTAAAAACCAAACATACTCTAATATATCCTTGGCAACGGAGCTCTCGAGGGCTTTTTTCATATTTTGCCGGTTTGTACTCTATTATATGGCTATCAACGTGGTGTAGTTTGTTTGTGGAAGTTCGCTTTATTTTTCGAGAAATTTTGATTTTAGTCAACACTGGTCATTTTGCTTGTTTTCGGAAAAAATATTCACCAAATTTATTCGTCTCTAACAGCAAACGTTTATAACTTTTCGATATTTTTGATATTATGATATAATTGCATGTTATTTCCACTATGTTATGTTTCAATTTGGAAGGGTTTTAAGAAATAGGAATTATTTTGTGAATTTTTAAGTAATGCACATTTTTTACTGTCCAAAAAGTACAAGTTAAAAACTCGTCATTTAAACAATGTGGGATATGACAAATTGTATCAAGCTTTTAAGATTCACAAAGGCGAAACAATGGGCTTTATTTTGATATAAAATTTTGCTTGTGTATTTTTATTTTTGTACGAGAAAATTCAGGATAAAGTTGAGGAAAAATCACTTTTTGTGTGAAGTGAAATCGACATCGCTGTCTCGACAGTGAAACACAATTTAGATTCACCATCTAAAATAAAATATTATAATTGAATCATTCCCATTTGCCTTGTAAATAACTGTTCTATGATAGATAGAAAGCTGTTTGCAAGATTATTTTTTTGATTTTGACAATCTTGGAAACTTCTTTTGCGACGTAGTAAATAGGAACAAATGTTTGTTCTGATGTATTGTTTGCATGTGTCGTACAAACAAAAACAGACAACCAAATAAAATAAGAAACGAATTTAGATTTTACTTTGTACTGTCTTTATGGTTCTGATTTTGATAATTGAACGGATTGAATGCGAGAAAGAAATTGAAAAATTGTTAACAAATTTTCATTTAGCTTTGAAGCGATACGATAATAAATTCATTCTAGTTTGATCACAAGGAAACCCTATAGGTAGTGACATGATTTTCTCTATTGTTATTTTGAATACGCGGTAAACTTTTCGAATGATTATTGCAAAATATAGTTTTCTGTATTTTAAATATACGATTATACCAATATTAACGAGGATTTTGTGAAAAATCACTTTTGGTGTGAAATGAAATCGATAGAGATCTCCGTGTCTCGACAGTGAAACAAATTATTACCACTCACCTTGTAAATGATGACCAATATTCCTTATATGATTTATAAATAGCTGTTTGGAAGATTTTACGAGTTTGAATGTCTTCGATCATGATCCCATCACTGCTTGTTTTTGGAAACGACTAGCCGGCTTGCTATTTCAATTTTCACGGGAAAATCAAAATTCCAGGAAAAATGTACGTATCGATGAGCATAAGTATGGTCTGACGATTGAATTACACGTTATTATTCTCAAGATGAAGCAAATATTTCTTCAAACGTACTGACTGCTACAATAAAATATGCTCACATTTACGGTACAGCCGCTTATGTAGTGCACAAAACAGTTAAAATTCCTTCACATCGAAATGACTACTTGACAGCTTGTCTCGTGTATTGAAATTTGCAAGCCTCGACTGTGTGCCCAGCAAAATAACAAACAAAAACAAGAAATTATAATCAAAACCAAACATTCTCAGTACTGCTCTTTTTTTATTTCATTAATTAATTTATCATTCAATCCATTTCATTCCTGCAGTCATTTATCTATTTATAGTTTTATTAATCCATTTACCCTTCTGCTTTTTCATGTTATCCATTCATTTGTTTTTCGTTTTTCTTTCATTTATTAATTTACCCATCCATTTATTATACCTTCATTAAAAAAAAAAAAAAAAAAAAAAACATGAGACAAAATAAGATAAAATAAGATAAAATAATTAATAATGCATTAAATTAACCATTCTTTCCATCCCTTAATTCGTTCATTCTTATCATTCTGGTAATGTAAATATTTATATAACTAATGATATTGAAAAGAACATTATTTAATGAATTAAAATGCGAGTGAGTGAATTAACGAATAAGCAAATGAGAAAGTGGAATGCATAAATGGATAAAGTTACATCACCACAATGATAAGAATGAATTAAGGGATGGAAAGAATGGTTAATTTAAAACATATTTAATTATTTTATCTTATTTTGTCTCACGCGTTTTTGTTGTTGTTGTTGTTGTTGTTGTTTTTTTAATGAATGTATAATAAATGAACGAGATCTTGGGAAAAAAATTGATTGAACACGTTTTAAGATTTTTTTAAAAATTAGTATAAGAAAAATCAATAATTCTTTTAGTTATACATCAAAATGTGTTTATTGATAAATTAATACATGAGTAAATAATGATCTTGAAAATGGAAAAAGAAAAAGGTTCCGTTAGTATGCGTTTTGTTCCGTTGGCACTGTTCAGTCAATAGGTGAATGAATGAGTTGGTGGTTGGATGGGTAAATTAATAAATGAAAGAAAAACGAAAAACAAATGAATGGATAACATGAGAAAGCAGAAGGGTAAATGGATTAATAAAACTATAAATAGATAAATGACTGCAGGAATGAAATGGATTGAATGATAAATTAATTAATGAAATAAAAAAAGAGCAGTACTGAGAATGTTTGGTTTTGATTATAATTTCTTGTTTTTGTTTGTTATTTTGCTGGGCACACAGTCGAGGCTTGCAAATTTCAATACACGAGACAAGCTGTCAAGTAGTCATTTCGATGTGAAGGAATTTTAACTGTTTTGTGCACTACATAAGCGGCTGTACCGTAAATGTGAGCATATTTTATTGTAGCAGTCAGTACGTTTGAAGAAATATTTGCTTCATCTTGAGAATAATAACGTGTAATTCAATCGTCAGACCATACTTATGCTCATCGATACGTACATTTTTCCTGGAATTTTGATTTTCCCGTGAAAATTGAAATAGCAAGCCGGCTAGTCGTTTCCAAAAACAAGCAGTGATGGGATCATGATCGAAGACATTCAAACTCGTAAAATCTTCCAAACAGCTATTTATAAATCATATAAGGAATATTGGTCATCATTTACAAGGTGAGTGGTAATAATTTGTTTCACTGTCGAGACACGGAGATCTCTATCGATTTCATTTCACACCAAAAGTGATTTTTCACAAAATCCTCGTTAATATTGGTATAATCGTATATTTAAAATACAGAAAACTATATTTTGCAATAATCATTCGAAAAGTTTACCGCGTATTCAAAATAACAATAGAGAAAATCATGTCACTACCTATAGGGTTTCCTTGTGATCAAACTAGAATGAATTTATTATCGTATCGCTTCAAAGCTAAATGAAAATTTGTTAACAATTTTTCAATTTCTTTCTCGCATTCAATCCGTTCAATTATCAAAATCAGAACCATAAAGACAGTACAAAGTAAAATCTAAATTCGTTTCTTATTTTATTTCATATGGGTTGTCTGTTTTTGTTTGTACGACACATGCAAACAATACATCAGAACAAACATTTGTTCCTATTTACTACGTCGCAAAAGAAGTTTCCAAGATTGTCAAAATCAAAAAAATAATCTTGCAAACAGCTTTCTATCTATCATAGAACAGTCATTTACAAGGCAAAAGGGAATGATTCAATTATAATATTTTATTTTAGATGGTGAATCTAAATTGTGTTTCACTGTCGAGACAGCGATGTCGATTTCACTTCACACAAAAAGTGATTTTTCCTCAACTTTATCCTGAATTTTCTCGTACAAAAATAAAAATACACAAGCAAAATGTTATATCAAAATAAAGCCCATTGTTTCGCCTTTGTGAATCTTAAAAGCTTGATACAATTTGTCATATCCCACATTGTTTAAATGACGAGTTTTTAACTTGTACTTTTTGGACAGTAAAAAATGTGCATTACTTAAAAATTCACAAAATAATTCCTATTTCTTAAAACCCTTCCAAATTGAAACATAACATAGGGGAAATAACATGCAATTATATCATAATATCAAAAATATCGAAAAGTTATAAACGTTTGCTGTTAGAGACGAATAAATTTGGTGAATATTTTTTCCGAAAACAAGCAAAATGACCAGTGTTGACTAAAATCAAAATTTCTCGAAAAATAAAGCGAACTTCCACAAACAAACTACACCACGTTGATAGCCATATAATAGAGTACAAACCGGCAAAGTATGAAAAAAGCCCTTGTTGCCATTCCATGTTTGATATTTTCCGACATACCCTCTTAAAATTTTGTCAAGATTTACAGTTTTGTTTTCGTCTTTGACTTAAAATTGCTTTGAAAAGTTAAACCACTTACCATCGCGTGTAATGTTAAAAAGTAATCAGGATTTTTTTCAGATCTTGCCAAAAGAAAGATTTTTACAAAATCTTTCAGAAAAAATGAAGAAAAATATAGAGTCCCGCGCAAAAAAATGAGGGTTTTTGCTGGTTGAAGTGTAATTTTTGAAGGCTCGGTCTTTGTGTTATTCTTATGTTGTCTTTTTGCGGAATTTGGCGCACGGCGTTCTCAGCGGTAAATTGCACGCGGGCACAGGTTTCAAGCGTCGTTGTAGTTCTTAAGTAATCAGGACCCTTAAGCAGTATGGTCAGTTTTTTTTACCTTAAGCCACTAAGACACACAACTATATAAGAAGTCTCCTTAAACAGCAAATTTATAAAATCAATCAATATCCAATATGAAACTTTCATGACCTGAATATTTTGTCATTTGTGAGACGTTTGCTAAACTAGAGATCTTTGTAAAGTTTTGCAGCAATATCTGGGTTAACTTGAAAATGACTGTTCTCAGCGTACCAGAGTAAGGAAAAATGGTATTTGAGACAGCAGTTTTTAGCGATCTGTTACTATCATCATCATACAAAATTATTTATATAAAATGTTCTTTTTACAGGATTTGATTGCCAGGGTCATTCGAGTGAGCAGGAAGACTGTAATGAATGTGCTTGTGGTAATGGTGGCTGTGAACAACTCTGCAAAAACTACTACAATAGCTATTCTTGTTCCTGTTATAATGGTTATGAGAAAGTTAACCACGACAAATGTAGAAGTAAGCAAATATTTAAACATAAAGAAATATTATTCTTTGATAGCCTCCTCTTGGTATCCAACTGCCATACAATTTCTTCTTCGTTAATTTATTTATTTTTATGTTTTTTTGCATTTTGGATAAGCCTGTCACGTTTCTTTTCTCGTTTTAGTCCGGAAATATCAAACGTCATAATACTTTACATTTTAAGATAATCTATATGAATCGTGGTTCTGCTTGAGTTTTGACTATTTTCATGGTCTATGAGAAACCACTGAAAATCCAATTGAATTTGTTAGATGCTGCAAGTACTAGAAGCAAAGCTAACGCTTTTCATTGATAAACTCATAAATATTTTGTATAATGATTTTAACAGAAGTTGAGTGCAAAACTAGTGACTGGCCAACGCCTTCAAATGGGAAGAAGACAACATCTGAATGCCAGGATGGGAAAACCGTCTCACAAAACAAAGCCTGCTTCATTGTGTGCAACGATGGTTATAGCTTGGTTGGGTCAAGTTTCTCTCGATGTGTTTCGCACAAAACATGGTCCCCTAGCACTGCTCCAAGCTGTAAAGGTACGTATTACTCCGACGAAGGTCTAACGTCCGAAACGTCAGTTTTCATGTATCATTCTACGGTGTAAAAGTTATCATTATATTTACAACTGTTTCTTTAGAAACACCGACGCAGTCCTTGCTAGTCTTTTGTACTAGTTTTTACCTCTACGTTATAGATAGATTGAATACCCTTGGCGTCATCAAAGATAAGTTAATTTTCGTGAGTTATTGTTTTTCTATGCCAAATTTTCACACCAATTTCAATTTCCATAGTTAGCAAATAGAATTACTTCTTTGTCGGGGTTGTCGTGCGATAAAATTTAAACAATCCGTATTTATTTCAGATTTGAGCGGTTCTACAGAGATCTGCGGAACAGTCGTAATAGCGACTAAAATACTCATGTATTTCCATTTCAAATATTTTTGCAACAACTTTAATTTACAGTGACTACATGTCCCAGTATTCAGCAGCAAGATCATCTTGATATAAGTCCACCACAGTGCACATCCAATCCTCCCAAGGATACAGTCTGCACTGTCTCTTGTAACATGGGCTTTTCGTTGATGAGATATTCCAAACCTTCGCATACAACAACATGCTCTGAAGGAACTTGGACGGATGGCGGAACCTTTCACTGTAGAGGTTAGAATATTTTGTTTTTATTGAAGTTAATCTAATAACGCCAGTCTTCATAATTTTGGTTTTCCTGGTTTCGACTTTGTCCTGTTTTCAGTGAGGCTTGCAGTATATTAGTATGAAAAATAAAATACGACATGCAAATAAAATTTTAAAAAAATAACACATTTATCGAACAGTGATCGTTAGACAACTTAACTTAAAAACATTTTCTGGTGCATATATTTGACCTCATGTTCCTTATTAGAGATGTCATTATACGAATTGCAAAAATTGATACAAAAAATGTTGGTAGTTTATTAATTTCGAACAACAATTTATAATCAATCTAAGTTTCTCATGGAAATCTTGACACCTTTCTGGGATTATTTCCTTATTTCCCCGCTCCAGAAACTCCGCGGTGGGCCTGGTTACCTAGGCGCCCCAGTGACCTGGCAATGGTTTGGGTAGACAGATTCATCGAGGCCAATAAACAAACGATAGCGTTTTCGAAATAACGAATATTATACTGTAATAACTTTTTTTATAGGCCTCGTTTTCTTGTGAATCCACATCAGACGCTGCTTCAGTCAAGTCTTAAACCACTTCACTTTCGCGGGAACTACAGTGTCAGTTTCCTCAGTCAAAATGCGTTTCAATACCCGTCTTTCAGCATTCTTCATGCTCCAGGGAAAGATAAATGCAAGATGTTTACGATCGTATTTCTTTCCTCTTTCGAAATGAGTAGAGCATATACGTGTGCTGTCACTATCAATTATCAATGCTTGGTTTTGAATAAGTAGGACGTATTCTTTTTTAATCGTTGGAACGTTTAGAATACCACTGTAATACTGAAGACGCGAACTATTTCTGAAGATATTGAGACATCCAGGAACACAGCAATTTGCATGATAAAGTTAAGTATAATATTCGTTATTTCAAAAACGCTATCGTTTGTTTATTGGCCTCGATGAATCTGTCTACCCAAACCATTGCCAGGTCACTGGTGGGCCTAGGTAACCAGGCCCACCGCGGAGTTTCTGGAGTGGGGATTTTTGAACCCCGTGAAAAGTGATTGTGTATGTTATATCTTTTCGAGTGGCAATGATTATGAATAAATGTAATATTTCAGACTTCCAGAAACCAAAGTTTACCAGCTGTCCAACTGAAGACATTCGTGTTTTTGCTGATGACATGAAAACAAAAGCTGTAGTTTCGTGGTCTCCAGTTAAAGTCAAGGACAACGATGGTCTTGTTCCTAAACTAACAGTCTACCCCGACTTTATACCTTCGACGGCAACGTCTTTTGAGTTTTCAGAAGGAAAACATAGAATTTTATATACAGCTACAGACTCAAGTGGAAATACTGCTCAATGTAGCTTTTACATAGTTGTGAAAGGTGATCGTGTGAAAGTTAATTTTATGTTAATAGACTTATATATCACGGACATATTAGGTTTTGAATGCATAAAAGCTGTTTAGTTCATTGTTGAAAAGTCCACTTATTTTTTTTTTCACAATTGATTGATTTCAATTATTTCATTGATGAACTTATGAATTAGATCTTACAGCTTGTTCTAATTTAATAATTTATTACTTGTCAAATTATTGATTGATTTACTGACTGATAAACTGATCTGCAGTGATAAGATGCCATCAGCTTATTCCACCTATCAACGGAAGAACGATACCTAGTTTGTGTCCAACGCTGCTTGGCTCCAAGTGTAGCTATGAATGTAACGATGGTTTCAACATAACAACCTCCATTTCGAAGAGAATATGCACTCGTGACGGTGATAATGGAAAATGGACTGGAGACGATGCCACATGTAAACGTGAGAAATGATATAAAAAAGGAATTACATTTATTTTTGAACAGGATGTTGAGCCGGAGGTCCATGGTGTACTAGCCTCGTATGGGACAAAATGTCCGTTGTTAGTACATCCGTACCTAGAGCACAAAATCACTAAAATTATTTCGCGAAAATCCTTCAGTTAAAACTATTTTCAATCATTAAGACCTCATAGTTTTATAGTACCACTCATCACCGCCAAGATGATATAGTTGCTGCTTAAAATCCACTTTTAAATTGACAACCTTATCATAAAGATTTTTTGAAGACTATTATCTCTATCTTTCTTTCTTATATTTTAACGCTAACAATTATTACTTATCTTTTGAATTGGTATAAACGATAATATTTGTTGTAATGTTTTAGGTGTTACCTGCCCTACTATTCCAATACCTAATCATGGAAAACGAACTGGTCTTGGATGCTCAGATGCTCACCCCACATACCAGACGTTGTGTATTTTCGAATGCCTGACCGGCTACAAAGTTGTAGCTGGGAATGAAAAGAGGATATGTAAGGCAGACGGACAATGGACTGGAGATGAGCTACATTGTCAAAGTACGTTAGATGATATAAAGTTGTTAAGGGAATCGCTTTAGTATTTCAAGAACACTTTTTATAACTTGCATTATCTATAGCGCCCCATCTAATATTAAATCCATTGTTCTAATGTTGTCATTTTCAATGGCAGATATTATTTCTGAGCCTGCAATTGAAAATTATTTTGTTTCAATGTGAGGCATTTGTCTAAATATTATTGTATTGACCTAAATGCCTCACTTGTATGATGTTTGAAACAAAAGAAATGTTCATTGCAGGCTCAGACATAATATCTGAAATTGAACAATTGAAATCAATTTTTTAATACCTAGTACAAGAAATAACTTCTAAACTCCCCTAGTTGTTAGTGTTTCAAAGACACTATGCATGGGTTGCTATTACAGGGGTCTATTAGAGCGGCTGACCTCTAATTTACAAAAATCAGCATAATACACATAAATAATGTATAATAAATTCAATTTTAGTTGTGACATGTCCTGTGTTGTCATCGTTGTCGGAGGGTCTTAGTATATCCAATCCAACGTGTGTGAATAATATATCACAGTCTAGAGACGTGTGCCGATATTCGTGTGCTAAAGGCTATCTTCTTCTTGGTACAACTACTAAGACTTGCTCAGCTACTGGTCAGTGGTCTCCTGGTGGAAATGCTTATTGTAAGGGTAAGTATTCATCTGAGGAAAACTGACTTTTTATTGAAGACTTTTAATTAGTATAACATTTTTTTAAATTCTATGATCTTTAAGAACAACTCATTTATGATTAGAATATTTGGAAAATTTAACTTTAACAAATAATTCAACCTTTTGAAACTATACAGAATCTTCTTTGCTAACAAGAGGGCCAAAAAATTAAAGTAATAACACATTTGTAACATAGAAAGATAAGACCATAGTTTATAACAAGTTAATACTGAATTATACGAACTCTTTTGTTAATAGTTGTACGATTAGATACTCATGTGTAAATTTTGTGCCCATTGTTTGGTTGTTTAGACATTTCTTACCCAACGTTTCATTATTGTCCTGGTGATATAAAAGTGCAAGCTGACAAACGCAGTCAATCAGTACGAGTTAACTGGACCGTTCCTAATGCCACTGATAACTCACCACATCAGCCAACAGTCGTGCACCGAGGCAAGCAACCAGGAGACTCGTTCTTTGCCGGACACCATACGGTACAATACACGGCTACAGACAGAGCTGCCAATAGACGGCACTGCTTATTTCAAATTATTGTTGAAGGTATGGAATTTCAAACTAATCTGATTGAGGAGCGTGATCACAGACTCACTTTTCATTGTTGTGACCTGGCTAAGAGATTTATGGATCTTTTTGGTTTATGGGACCACAAACATTTTACTAGGTTTGACATGTCTGGAAAAGCAATTGAGATATTTACACTTTTCCATAGTTGGTCATTCACGAAGTTTACAAAAAAATTGTCTGACGATTTTAAAACGATACATATATACCAGCAACTAAGAAATATATGTTAGTTTATTCTTTTAGCTTTGGTATTCGATTCGGATACTCTTAATGGGTCGTTAGTAGACTTGAGGTATCCGTGTTCCATATTATGCCATAGACGTATTATTTGAAACACGATATGCGTTGAGAAATATCAACGTTTCATCTACACAGTACCAGTCTTCATCAGAATGAGGTGCAAAATGGGGGTGTAAAGTATTTATAGTTAAATTGTTTATTTATAGTTGTCAAATGTTCTATGCTGTCAGCTCCTATTAGTGGCTCGATATCGTGTTCCTTTGAAAACATTTATGGTTCACAATGTAAGTTTGTTTGCAATGCCGGGTACACTCTTTTGGGCTCGGAAACACGAACATGCGAGAAAAACGGTAACGATGTACAAGGACAGTGGACTGGGAATACAACACATTGCAAAGGTTTGTTAATTGACCCTAAATTCATATTTTATCTTATTAATAAACACAATAGCCATCACCACAACAACCACTACTTCTACTATAGCTACTAACGAAAAGGCGCCATTATTAAATTAAGAACTATATAAAAGGTACTGCGTTGATTGTTTGGAACGATGCCTAAACTTAAAGCATAACTTTCTTCCAATTAAAAATGAATGAAAACATCCTCGCGAAAAAAATGCAAGTTGTAAGATAAGGCATTTAAAATATTTGTTCACATCTAGTTAGATGCCAGAGCATTCTCATTTTTCACGCAAAGGATTTATTTGTATGACGTTTTTCTATGTCATTTTAATTTTGCAGCAATAACGTGTCCTGTTCTCGATCATCCACAACATGGCTATAAATCAGGATGTCTGTCAAATTCGTTTGGCGAGAAGTGTTTGTTCTACTGTAACCGTGGATACACTTCTGTATCAGGATCTAGCAGTCGAACTTGCCTTAAAAACAGTTCTTGGACAGGATATCAACTTATCTGTAAAGGTAATGAATGTAACATCGGAAATATGACATAGGAATTAAAAACGAAATGCAACTCTTACTTATCATACCCTGGGTACCAGAGGCCGCGAGGGGCTGAGAAAGAGACGAAAAAGAGAGGCAGCCTCTGGTCAAACGAGTAACGAATCTCACTTCCATGAGTTCAGATATTGAACTCGGATTGTGATTGGCTCTTGAAATAATCTCAGTCAAAATGTGTTTTCATTGGTTCCTTACACTAACTGGTTTTGACCTCTGAGGGCATCAACGTATTCATGTTTACCATCAACAATGGTCTCGAATTACTTACAAAATTGTTCCTTTATTTTTGATCAGAGAAATTCCAGCCGTATCGTGAAATATTTTATATGTCAAACGTTACATCACTTTCTTTTATATTAGACTTTTTTCCCACTCTTTAAAGCTCAATATATCTTCCAAATACTCGACTTGATGTGCGAACGTTTCAGGACATGAACATGACACCACTGGACAACGCGGTATCTCAGATAACATCGGCCAGACGTGGAAGTGACATTCGTTACTCGTTTGACCAGAGGCTGCCTCTCTTCTTCGTCTCTTTCTCAGCCCCTCGCGGCCTCTGGTACCCAGGGTATACTTAGCATGGAAAAAGTATACAATACGTGTTAAACCAAGCATTATTCATCATGATATAAACATTTTGTAGAGATTTCGTTATAAGTAGGTGTGCTCAGACGAAGTTGGAATGTAATTGATTGACGAGAGCAAGAAAAACAAATTGTGATGAGCATTTGAGCACATGAGTGCACAGCAAAAGCATTAAAAACGTCATTGGTCATGAGATACTTCTCCGTTTATCATCCAATGAAATGTTATAAGTTTTGTATTCTTTTTAATCAACAGCTGTAAACTGTACAGCACTTACTCCATCTTCTCCAAATCTGACCATACTTCCTACTATTTGTTCCACCAATCCAACCTAGCAAACAACCTGTCAATATTTATGTCCAGCGGGATATCGTGTTAATGGTCTCAGCATTAAAACATGCCTTGCCACCGGTCAGTGGAATCATCGAGGAAACGTCACCTGTCAGGGTAAGTGCAGTGTTGCAATACATACTTTAGTCTTCTCTTAGGCCCACCATGGCAAATCAAAGAGAAGGCGGTAAAGCTAAAACGGTTGCGAATCCTAGGTGTAAAGCAAGGGAATGGTAAACAAGAATGACTGTTAAGATTATCTGAAGGCATTGACATGAAGAAAGACTATGTAGTAGGTTGTGTCTTTGGATCAGACAACCCTGAAAATATGTGTATGCTGTGTTGGAGTTTTTTTCTAATATTAAACATAGTAAAATTCCACTATAATTTTCAACTATTTTTAATTTTTTTCTACCAAAATGTATCAGTCTAAATATTCCACTGCGTAAAAAAAGGTACTCCTTATGATTATAGTATAGAATGTATTCTGGGTGAGAAATAAGGCGTCAATAATTCTGCCATATATATATATATATATAGGTATCCCATAATTTCTTCGGTGAGAAATATATATATTTATATATGTTCTTGGCGACAGAATATATGCAGTTGCCTGTATATAATTTATATTTAATATTATGCGTATCACAAATGGATCAGAAAAAATGTATGTGCACTTCCCTTCCTCTCCCATCCCGCATAAAATATTTCTGCTTGTGGGAAACTATTTATCATAATTGAGCATATATGAATTAGAAAGCACGTAAATGAACAAAGCACAAGGCAATCAATCAATATTATATCCAAGTTTGCGTCAATGATATTTGTCATGAATTTCAGATATCGAAAGGCCTAAATTTACAGCACAATGCCCTTACAACATTGACGTTTTTGCACCAGAAAACAAGAAACATGCTAAAGTTAGCATTCCCATAATAAATGCCACAGATAATTCAGGACAACTTCCAACAGTACACGTTACTGGAAGCAGAAATAACTACTCGGCTGGTAGACATGACATAAAAATCACAGCAACAGATTTGTCTGGAAATACGAGAACTTGCCAGTTTCACGTTAATGTAAAAAGTAAGTATAGCTGCTTTTCAAACACAAGAACAGGCATTTCCAAGTACAAGGAATACACAGAAACGCAAGTACAATCAATAGCTCAATAAGGAGGTGCAATAATCAAAATATTTCCATTCTGTTACATTGATGGGCAGGGTTATTATTTCATTCTTGTATTTGCATTTACGATTGCACTTTTGACAGCTTCCCTTTTGGTGCATTGAAGTAAAACAAGTTTAAGAAAAGCACTACAATGTTGATGAGTTCTTAACTTCCAGTGCTAACCCAAAACAATTAATCTTGGTTTTTATGATGTTTTACAGTCCTACGCTGTTTTACACACCCAGCATACATAAGTAATGGGCAAGTGGTTGGCAATTGTGATAATATCTGGGGGTCTAATTGCCATTTTAAGTGCAATGAAGGTTATAATATGACTGGATCTAGCTCTCGAACATGTAAAGTTATTCCAGGACAATTACAAGGATACTGGAGTGGAACAATGCCTTTTTGTACAAGTAAGGGCGAATGCATTCATTTGATACTCATTTTTTAATTAAAATTATTTTTCCATACATCTATAGGTAAATTGAATCATCCATCCATTGTTTTTCGTGAATGCATCTATTTTATATTGTTCTAGTTTATTTTTTTCTTCATCAAACTACTTAAACATTGATTTATTTAATCATTAACAGCCAAATTCGTTGTATCGTGACCAGCAGTTTCAAAACTTTGTTTTTATTTGGTCTTTTCTGAACCGACAATCAATTTCGTAGGGCGGAGCTTGACCTAATACATTATGTCATGGGTTAACTTGAAAAAAAATCCGCCCCTGAAATTAATTGACGGTTCAAAAAAGACCAAATTAAAACAAAGTTTTGAAACGGCGGGTCGCGATTCAACGAATTTGACTGTAATTTATGAACATATATAGGTTATTATTCAATTGCCAAATTCACAAAAAAATAATTGCGAACCAATTAGAAATAAATGAATATCGCTCTTTCTTTCATTAACTTACAGAATAATAGTTCTAGAAATGATTGTTTATTTGTTACTAGTTAACCGTTGTCGGCCATTAAATAAACAAGATAATGGATATGTATATCCACCAATGTGCTCTTCCAGTCAAGGGCCTGTAAGTGGAACTTCGTGTTTGTTTGGATGCTACAACGGTTTTCAACAAAGTTCTGGAATAACCACTATTACATGTGGTAAAGACACCCATTGGGATAAGAACATCTCTTACATAATAACATGCAAAGGTAGGGGCTCAGGATACAGTTGCTGTCTCTTGGATAACGTGCATGTTGTTACAACAGCTTTTGAAGTTGTGAATTGGTAAAGATTAGCTCAGATGTATGTCAACAATAATTTTTTTTGCAAAATTCATTAAAAGACATGTTCTAGAACAATACGGGAACAATGCTAAATCACTACAGTGAAGGAGTAAGTAATATATATTTCGTCCTGTTTTGCATAAGGGCTAAAATAGCTTGAGATATTTCTTGAAGTTACAATATGTAATCTCAAGGTTTTAAATCTAAAGTAGCAGCATTAATTTAGACAAATGATGAAATATGCATGCGCTGTTTTCAATCCTCTACAGATCTCCCGCTCACATATTTAAAATAGGAAGTCCAAATTATTTAATTCCCCACAATCAGAAATATGCATTATTTTTAATCTAAACATTTCCCCAACTTTTAATCTTTTTCTCGTCTGTCGTTTATTTACATCTCACTAATCAATATATGCAAGATTAAATGGAACGAAATAAGGTTCTGTAAAATTTTGTGAAGCATCTGATCAAATAATGTCTTGGTTGATGGAACTGTGTTTTCTTTTGCGTTGATATTTTCGTTTAAAAGTGCTTTCTTTCATTATCACTATTTTTTCATTTCATTAAGACCAATCACCACCATACTTCAAAAGCTCCTGTCCTTCTGACATTCGCGTCTCTCTTGGTCATGATGGCTTATCACTTGCAAATTGGACAGTTCCAGTGGCTGAAGATAATTCTAGAGTACTTCCTAAAATTACAGTAGAACCCATCGATGCAATACCGCCTTTCACGGTCAACAAAACTACGGATGTGACATACACAGCTACAGATATTGCAGGGAATGCTGCGAAATGCAAATTTAGGATAGTTGTTGAAGGTGTGTGTGTTCGTAGTTTGTATACAAAAATAACAGTTTCTGTAGCATAGTCAGATCACCAGAAACAACGGTAATCTGGGTAGCCTGGTTTCTTAACACGAATTATCACACCAACTGCGCAAAGCATATCAAGCATATTAAACTATTTTAACACTCGATTACATTAACATTCTAATTGTGACATAATGATATTGCTATATAGATGTAGTTCAAGTTCCTTCACTCTTTTTTATATCTAACAGACAATCTAGGACCACGAACTGCCTATTGTCCTGGCAACATCACTAAAGAAGCAACCAGGTTGGCTGAGGTGGTTACGTGGAAAAATCCAGAGTTTGTTGATAACAGCGGAACAAAGATTACTGCTCAATGTAATCGACAGAGTGGAGAGCAGTTCTATTGGGGGATTTGGAATATACATTGTAGGGGTTATGATAACAATCCAAACAATCCACCAGCCATTTGCAGTTTTATCGTCAAAGTTTCACGTAAGTAAATGAAGAGGATACATAGTCATCTTATTTAGACCATTATGAATCATCGATGTTCTTGATGTTTCATCTTCATAAGTTATGCAATGATTACTACATTTTGATATTTTAGCTAAACCTTGTAACCCTTTAAATACACCTAAAAATGGAGCAAAGTCCTGTGCAGCGTGGGCGCTTGGGTTAGTCTGTATGCCAATGTGCAACGATAAATACGATTTTCCGAGAAGGCTTGCTGACGGAGCCAGCTGGACGTGTGGATCGAATGGTCAGTGGTTTCCAAATACTGGTTTACCTGATTGTTCAGGTATAAGATCAATATCCATAATTCAAAGTTATATCGATATAAAGTAACTACTAAAAACTCGCTTTAGAATGGAAAATTTTCGTTCACTGTTTTGTTTATTTTTCTTCCTTTGTTTTTTGTTTTTTATCTTTTTTCCTCCCTTCCTCCCTTCCTCCCTTCCTCCCTTCCTCCCTTCCTCCCTTCCTCCCTTCCTCCCTTCCTCCCTTCCTCCCTTCCTCCCTTCCTCCCTTCCTCCCTTCCTCCCTTCCTCCCTTCCTCCCTTCCTCCCTTCCTCCCTTCCTCCCTTCCTCCCTTCCTCCCTTCCTCCCTTCCTCCCTTCCTCCCTTCCTCCCTTCCTCCCTTCCTCCCTTCCTCCCTTCCTCCCTTCCTCCCTTCCTCCTTTCCTCCCTTCCTCCCTTCCTCCCTTTCTCCCTTCCTTCCTTCCTCCCTTCCTCCCTTCCTCCCTCTGTGTGCTAATTAATATTGACACATTTTCTTTTTTATCTATGTTATATAGCATTGTACACACCTGGGACAGCAAGAAAGGCAGGGGAAATTTATTATTTTTCAGGCAGTTGTCACAATACAACTGTGTTATTACAAATCAAAGAAAAATTCATTGAATTCATCTTAAAGCATCCTCATCTAAAGGAGCTTTGCACCGATCCGAACATAAAAAACCGATGTAACGTTTCAAATGTGGACGTGACGTGTGGAATGAGCTTAAGTAATGTGCAAGGTAAACTAATACTTCATAAATTGCTTTTTGGCTATCACACCTTTAATGAAGGGTGTGTTGTTACAACCTGTCAATAGAGAGAGCATCTCGAGAATATATAGCTTTGGGTAATTACATCTGTAACTAGTCCATGCAAAGTCCCAATTATAAGTTTGAAAGAGTGAAGACATCTTTAAATTGTAATAATAATCAATACTTTTTTTCTATTTTGCAGATCCAGGATTTTCAACTGCAACACGAAAGCGACGGTCTCCGGGCTCTTTGCTGAGGATCTCTTTTAATCTTACAGGTAAAAACTAAATAAATAATGGTTAAAAACGTTGAACAAATCTGAGCAAAACAAACAAGCAAATCAATTTATTTGTGTCTTTTTAGGATGTCTTTTTTTTAGATGATGCCACTAAGGTAGTTGCACCGGATTTGTGACAATATGTGCCAGACAGACTCATTTTTCTTATTGAGATTTTTTTCTGAAACTTTCACGATTTAAAGATAAGATGTTAACAAATAATTTTGTGCTTGTCTGACATATCGATCACTTAGAACTCTGGTCTTACGGAATATAGGAAATTATTAACAACGCGAAAAAATTACTGATTATGTTCCACAAGCACAGTTTTCTTCTTTTCTTTCCCAGGATGAACTTTTAGAAAAAATGGGAGCATATTCTATATTATTTAAGAATAAAACGAGTTTTTAATATTTTCTTTAATCCAAGTAACCCCCTGGCTATTCATGACACCAAAACGTTTTAAATCTATCATTATTAAACGTTTAAATCAGTGAGAATAATCTCAATAGAAATCCTTCTGAAATGACCAATATTTGCAAATACATTAATGCATAATAATAACATCAACAACTGCATTTATAGAGCTTTTATTGTATAATTATGACCAAAGGGCCGTCGCACGAATGTAGCTTGCATATGTACTGTTAAGTAGTGACAATCCTATGTTGCTACGCACACATTCGTAAGATTCCCGTATTTTTTAAAACAAAATTCGGACAATCATCCGCGCTCTTCAATATGTGAGAATCTCCCCGAATTTTTTAACGATGTTAATATTTGCTTGTCAACAGTTGCTGTTGTGAATGGCTCGCAACATCAATCAAAGGAACAAATCTTATCCGAGGTAGAAAATGCTGAACAGATTCTTCAAAACATCACAAAAGAAATTACAGAGATGGTGAACAATGGATCATTGATATTACATTTAACGACAGATGATATATTACGTCCAGTAAATGGCTCGACATCGTTCGCAAAGACCTCTTTAACATGCAAAATCGGACAGGTCCTCAATGATCAGAAATGCGGTATGTTCAGTATTTTTTGTTAATTTATATTTTGATGCCGTAAATTCCTTGTTTGCATTCTTAAGTTTTATATTTCTGTAAATTAGATATATTTAGTTGTTTTATCATTATAAAAATAAAATGTTTAAACAACTGTTGATAATCATTGTAATTATTACTATTATCAACATTATTTATCTATTATTATTATCATTATTTATTTTTGCAGTATCCTGTGCCGTTGGAACATACTATAATACAACTCTCGGAGATTGTTTCCAATGCCCAAAGGAAACCTACCAAGACACTGAAGGCCAAACTACGTGCGCGCCCTGTCCAGCTGGTACATCAACAATAAAAGAACAAACAAAGAACAGCACTGACTGCCTAGGTAAGGTGTAAGTGACTGTCCAGTACGCCAGCAGAAGTGCCATTAATATTACAAGTCAAATCAAATCAAGTCAAGTCAAAATATTTTATTACCGTTATTTACAACATAAAATCACATTTGAAATCAGACTGATTTTGTTGCCACATGTCAGCTTAAGAATTCTGCTAAAATATAAATTATGTTACACAAAAAAGTCTTTACCTTGTTTTTTTTTTACTAAACCGTCTTGTAAAAAAATATTTTTGAAGAGAATTAAAAAAGAACAATGAAAGAACGTATTTCAGGAATATTTCTCCTTGTCATATATGTGAAAAGGAAATTCAAAATAAATTATCCCTACTTTTCAATTTATTCAAACTGTGAAATAAGCGATAGATTACAATCTGACAGTTGAAATGTTCACGCGTGCTAAAATGACGACAGGGTGTTTTGATATACTCTTTTCAAATATGGTTTATGACCAATCGTAGAGCACGTTATTTTATAATGCATATCATTTACTTTCTTGATCTTATGCTCTGTTTGTCAAAAATAATTCTCTCTACAACCGCCAGTTCTTCTTTTTATGAGGAATTTTCAGCTTAAAACGAAAAAAACCCTAATGTTTGGTGTTTCTTCTTTTAAGCATTTTGTCAGCCAGGGTTTTCCTCACCAACTGGCTTAGAACCGTGCACCCATTGCTCAAAGGGCTTTTATCAGCCAAGATATGGACAGAAGTATTGCTTTAACTGCAGTGGCAATAGTACAACCGAGAAAGAGGGTAGTGTTAGTGCTTCTAATTGCTCGGGTAAGTACTTCATAGTTATTGGCACATGGCAGGTTGTAAATGAAAGTTTTTACCAATTATGTCATCTGAGTTCATTGCTGGGATGATCAAATACTTGACTAAACGGTGTCATTGTATTTATGGATTTCAAGGTATAAAAAAATAAAAATAAAAAAACATGAAATTCTTAGTTTCCCACCTGTATTAGCAGAAAATCTTTGCAATTAATGGTCCTGATTACTTAAGCCAAAATTCATCACAATATATTTTATAGAGAATTTGTCGATTAATCGCAAAATGGCTAGAAAGCTATATGGTCACGTGTCCGTTTTCGGGATAAAATTTTTTGAACGGAACCATGTTTTGACATTTTCAAAGAACAAATGCCCCCAAAAATGCATTTTCCAAAAAAAATTATTACTCAAAAACTAACAAAGATATTGACGTAGTTTTTACAGGCTCTCTCAACCAGACATTATTTGACACAAATATGGGGGGAAAATATATATATTTTAATTTTTTTTTTCAAAATTTACAGTTTTGTTTTCGTCTTTCGCTTAAAATAGCTTCTAACAGTGAAACCCTAAATCACTTACCATCTCTGTAATGTTGAAAAGTCATCACCATTTTTTCAAAACTCGCCAAAAGAATGATTTTTGAAACATCTTTCAGATAAATATATTCCCGCTAAAAAAAATGCGGGTTTTGGCTGGTTGAAGCTAAATTTTTAACGACTCATTGTGTTATTCTTATGTTGCCTTTTGGCGGGATTTGGCGCGCGCGCGTTGTTTTCAGCGGTAAGTTGTTCGCGGGCACAAGTTTCAAGCGTCGTTGTTTTTTTAAAGTGGTCATGACCCCTAGTTAGCTCAAAATACTTGGATCAATTTTTAGAAGAAACGCAAAACTTGTTTTGAGCCTTAAAAATCGCGATCAGCATGGCTGAGAAAAGTTCATATTGAGAAAAGCTAAAGTATTTAGAAAAAATAAACATTTCCTTTAATTTTATATATATATAAATATATATATATATTTACAGAACGTTTATTCTTATTGACAGTTTGAGCAAAGGGGCAATTTCCTTCATTTTGAGCGATTAATAATTCCCCCTTGCCAACTTCTGTCACTTTCTTCCTGACACAATTGAAATGAAACATGCGCATAGTATCTCAACGCTGTAATGAATTATTTCATACAACTATGATAAATAGTAGTCAAATTATAAATTAGTTTAAATCAATTTTTTTTCAGTAAACATTACTACGAATGGCCTGGTTTTCTGCCGACTTAACCTTGACAACGGCAGTTGTAAAACATTTTTTTTTTGGTTTGAGGTCCGTAAGGACAGAATTCAAAGGCTTAATTTAGGGTCAAGGATAAACCATTAAGACATAAACTAATTATGAATTTTCATTGCAGCTCCATGTGAAACAGGTTCCTTCTCACAAAATGGTCTTCGACCATGCATACCGTGCAATCGCAGCTCATATCAGCCTAAAAGTGAAAGTAAATCATGCGTACCATGCCCTGGAACTACAATAACGGCAAAGGAAGGCAGTGTCAATGCTTTTGACTGCATAGGTAAGCATTTCAGATAGGTTTTAATTTCTTCATTACACAAGCTTATTTTCGTTTATGCGCAAATTCACAAACGATTCCAGGAAAAAAACAGATTTGTATTTTTATTGTATATGTATGAAGATATAAATTTTGAACAAAACTAATCTTCCATGTCCTTTTTTTTTATCTAAAACTTAAATAAATATTATAATAAATCTCATTCTATTGAATCAATATTATATCTACTTTTCAGAAATCAACGAATGCTTGTCAAATCCTTGTCAGTCTGGTTCAACATGTGTAGATCTCATCGGTGATTATGACTGCATTTGCCAAAAGGGCTTTACTGGAAAACAATGTAATATCAACATCGATGATTGTGCAAGTAGCCCTTGCCAGAATAACGCAACCTGTCGTGACTTGGTGAACAGTTTTCAATGCAAATGCACCAGCGGTTTCAAGGGTAGCCTTTGTGAAGTTAACATCAATGAGTGCAATGGATCACCATGTTTGAATAATGCTACATGTCATGATCTCATTGGTCGATACGAGTGTTTTTGTAAACCTGGGTATGAGGGTGTTCGCTGTGAGAAAGAAACTGATGAATGCCAACCTAATCCGTGTGCTAATGGTGGAACATGCTATGACAAGGTACTGGCAATGATCATGAAGTTGATAATCATGATTGGTGTGTCAAATTTCGTGGAGTTGAGGTTCAGCTTATTTAACATTAATGAAGTTGAATATGTTGGCAAAAATGTTACTTTTCAACAAAAACAGGCATCATTTGAATTGATAGCAATTATGATTTCTATATTTGTGATGGTGTTGTTGTATAATGTCATTGCTTTAATGTCAAGTTGTTTATTTGAATATATTTTCTATAGAATTTGCGCCTAATAAATTCAAATTCAAATTGAAAATAATGGATAAAAAATTTGTGATGGTTTCTGACATTTTGAGTTCGACTATTCGATTTTTCACTTTATTATTTGGTTTATTGAGAATATGAATCCTTAGCAGATGTATGTTGTACGTAGGATTAACTAGCCATTGAACATCTTATCTCTCTCAGGTAAATGCGTTCTCATGCCAGTGTTTGCTAGGGTTCCGTGGTCCAACATGCAAAGAAAACATAGACGACTGCTTCTCAAACTCTTGCAGAAATAATGGTCTATGTGTAGATGGTATCAACAACTTTTCCTGTAACTGTGAACCAGGATATACAGGGCACACATGTGATAAAGATATCAATGAGTGCGCATCTAGTCCATGCAAAAACAATGCTACTTGTTTCAACAAGGTAGGAGACTTCGATTGTGTCTGTGTAAATGGCTATAACGGTTCTCTCTGCGAGTATGAGATCGACTACTGTTTATCAACTCCATGTCAACATGGCGGCACATGCAAAAACCAAGTCGGTTCGTTTTCGTGCGAATGTCCATCTGGTTACCATGGTGACCAATGCGAGCAAGATATTGATGAATGTGCTTCTCTTCCTTGTACCAATAACGGGACCTGTATAAATATAGCTGGCTCGTTCAAGTGTAAATGTATTCCAGGTAAGTATCAACTTGCTTCCTGACATTTATGTTTAAAACTCAAACTAAGAACACATGACATGTGATTATAAAGTTCAATAAATAGCTATATTTATACAGTTTGTGAGTACATCTGCATTCTCCAATTGGAAATGAAAAGATTCTAAACTGCACTAGATTTCCTCAAAATGTGAAATGCATATAATTTATTTTATAAATCAGTAAGTTTATATTGCAAAGGAGAGGAGGGTTAGGATTAGATAGGAAGACATATGGAAACTAAGACGTTCGTAAGACGAAATTAAAAGTTAATATACATTGCTGGTGGAATGCGATTTTCAAAAATTTTACAGACAGACGCACAATCAAAGATGTTGTAGTCGAATACACACAATCTCAATTTAACACATAGAAGTACATAGCGTGTACTGCATACTTGTGATTATACTAAATAGATCTTTAGAAATCCAAAAAATGTTTTAAGTGACTTCGTCAGCAGAGCAAGCCAACTCTCTGTTGAGTTCTTTTTTCTACAAGAACTTGAGATTCTTCAAATGTGTGTTAACATGTTCTTTTTTCCTTAGGATTAACTGGTCAGTCCTGTGAGGTGGACATTGATGAATGCTTGCCTAGTCCATGCTTTAACAATGCCACCTGCGATAATTTGATCAGTACATACAGGTGTAAATGTTTGGATGGATTTACTGGACCAAAGTGCAAGGTAGGGTTGACAAAATAAATTGACAGCAAAGAAGTGGAGCGACTACAATATATATAAGCAATAGCGACAATGAACTACTGTGCAATAATTTATATTTTTCTCACTTTCAGATCAATATCGATGAATGCGTTGGAAACCTATGTAAGAATGGTGCTACTTGTCATGATTTTGTCAACTCCTATAATTGTAGCTGCAAGGAAGGTTTTACTGGAGATTACTGTGAAACTGCTATAGATCATTGCAAGGAGAACCCTTGTGAAAACAACGGTCAATGCATTAACTTGCTAACTGATTTCAAATGCTTGTGCACCAAAGGCTTTGTTGGGAAGAATTGCAGTGATAACATTAACGAATGCTTGACAAACCCATGTAAAAATGGTCAGTGCGAAGATTTAGATGGAGGATATCGTTGTTCGTGTAACTCAGGTTTCACTGGCGTTAACTGCACTGTCAATGTCGATGACTGCGTTGACAATAGCTGTCAATCCAACTCAACCTGCGTTGATAGTAACAACACATACTATTGTGTATGCAATAAAGGTTATACGGGGAGGTTCTGTGAAGTTTCAAATGGACCGTGTGAATCTCGTCCTTGTTTTAATAGTGGGAAATGCACAGAAAAGGTATTTTAATGGAAAAATAGTTTTTATTTCTGTTTTTGTTGTATTTTAAAAACAAATGTTGTCGATTGACTCTAAATGTCTAGCCTGGGTTGGTCTTAGTCCAATACGCAGCATGTTAACATGTTTTACCTCGAAAATACCGAAACAACATTGTGCGAACACAGAATCCAATTATATACTGGAATACATTCTTTTGAACTTGTTACTAGTCTATTGCGCTGTTAAAACTTTTTTTTTAATTTTTCTAGGAAAATCAGACATTTAATTGTTCCTGTCAAAGTGGTTTCAGCGGAAAAAACTGCGAAATCAACGTCGACGATTGCAAACCCAATCCATGCAAACACAACGGTATCTGCACGGATCTCATATCGAACTACACATGCACATGTCCAGAGGGGTTCTGGGGTAAAACTTGCGAGAACTTCACTAACTACTGCGCATCTGCAAACTGCAGTAACCATAATAACTGCATTAATCTAGCAACAGGATTTAGGTGTAATTGTACCAATGATTATTATGGTCCGACTTGCCAGATTCGTGTAAAGAGGTGCGATTCCATATCGTGTAAAAATGGTGGAACGTGCCATGAGAGAAACTCTGGTTTCAATTGTTCTTGCAAAGAGGGATTTGGTGGTAAATTTTGTCAACTCAATATCGATGATTGTAAAGAACATAAATGTCTCAACAATGCCACCTGTATAGATTTGGTGAATGATTATTACTGTGTTTGCCATGATGGTTTCAGTGGTAGCTACTGTGAGAACCAGCTCCATTCATGTCAAGAGAGTCCCTGCAAAAATAATGGTACTTGTGAAGATGTATTTGGTGGTTATCGATGTCACTGCTTAGAAAGGTGAGTGAATTTAAAGTCAATAGCAAATCACACTTAGATTGCAGACAAATTTGAACGCTTTTTATTTTGCAAACATACAGCTGTTATCTTCGCTTTGCATTCTGTTTATAAGGACATAATATAAAAAGTTCGAAGATATTCTGGAAAGGATAAAATGCTGTAGCATTCGACCACAAAACAAAATATTTCTAGACTGACAAAAAAAGTTAGAGCCATGCATGATTTTGTTCCGTTTGTTTAGTGAACTGTTGGCAAAAACTATGAGACAGAACAAGGAATTTTTATTATTATTTTTTTTGTCTACAAGTGTTTCTTTCTAATTGTAGATTTAACGGTACAACTTGCAACATTGATAAAAGTCCTTGTGCAATCAACCCGTGTCTACATGGTGGCAATTGTTCATACGTGAATGTAACTGCCTTTACATGTACTTGTCCAACCGGATTTACTGGTAAAACCTGTCAAGAGAATATAGACGACTGTATATCTTCACCATGCCCAATGCACTCCAATTGTATAGACAAGGTTAATGGTTATAAATGTGTGTGTGTACAGTCATACACAGGAGAGAACTGCGAAACACGTAAGTAATAGTACCTGAGGGGCAAAGAAGGTGTGTAAGTACTAAGAAGATCTTGGAGTTTTTGACAATGATGATTGTGGCAGTCATGGCAAAAGTAAAGTTGTTAGGCCAAATAAAACATTCTTTGTAGTTTTATATTTTATCTATTTTGCACGATAACATACGTACCACTGAATTATTGAGTTGATTTAAAAAATGGCTTTTTGATCATTTAATTTAAGTATGTGTTGTAATTAGCGATAACAAAAATGATTCATTAAATGTTATCAAGAATCAACTTTTTTTTTTGCTTAGCATTGGGCGACAACTTCGACTTGAGTTTCCCAAAACAAACACGAAGCGCCATGGTCTACATTCCACCTTCTTTGTCGATTATGAATCTAATGCAGCTTAGCATAGCGTTTTGGATCAAAGCAGACGTTCGTTATAAACCTGCAACTGTCTTTACATATCGAACACTTGGAAAAGACAGCGAAATACTTGAAATTTCCTACACTGAGAACAAGTTTCGCGTTCTTGTTCAGAATGACGTGTTAGAGAGTCAGGCAAATGTTTCAGATGGTCAGTGGCATTTTATTGGTATGAGTTGGGGAAGATATGATAAAGACTTCTCAATATACTTTGATGGAAAGCTCGCTGGACGCATGGTAATATCATCGTCAGGTGAGTTAGGGACTTGTTTATGATGTTCGCTTTTTCTTGCTGTCGTGCTGAGATGTTGTAATGGTTTGTGATGATGCAGCCCAGTTGGCTTAGTTAGTTTAGCGCTGGTTTATTGTGCAGGGAATCTCGGCATCCATCCCCTCTGTTGGACCAACACTCAGTGTCTTAAAATTATTGAGCAAAATTTGATACATCTGTAATTTTATCTGCAAATTATTTGAAGTTCGAGTCTTCTCGGATAAAGACGTTAAACCGGGGTTCCGTGGTTTGCTAGCATCGTAGGGGACAAAATGTTCTATTGTTAGTGCACCAGTGCCTGGAGCACAAATCCTCAAAACAATCATGATAATTATTATGATGATAAAGTAGATGGTGGTAATGATGATGATGGGAAAAAGTAATCTACATCATTGATTTTAAGAGGGTTTTAATAGCAATTATATCTAATTTATGGCAAAGAATGATGATGACAGTGGCTGGCAATTGTGCTAAGTGTATAATTTGTGCAAATGCTACAACAGTAAATATGCAAATCATATTACCAATGTTGAAATTGCTTATCTATGAAAAAGTCTTTTTAATTATGATTTTCATTTTTCTTAGCATGCGTTGCCAGCTTTCTGTTGCTTTTTTTTTCAAAAATTGCAGACGTCCAAGACAACATAGGTTTTATTTAATGTATACGTAATTTTAATCAACTACTGATGATTGCTAAGATAATAGTGCCAATCGCACAGCGTAGAGAGTATAGATGACTATTTCAATTATGAGCATAAAGGAATACTTAATAAATACTTTAAGTTATTATAACAACGTACAGCAACTGAAATTTGAATTTTCAATTTAATGCAGGACCACCATTGAAAGGAGGAGGCGAAGTTGTCCTTGGAAAAAGGTATTCGCCACAACACAAAAACTACACTGATGTTGACTCGTTTTTTGGTACTCTCAATCAAGTTAACTTTTGGCACAATACTTCACCCGGGGAAAAATATATGTGGAACGCCGCACACAGCTGCTCCTGGCCTGTCGAAGGTAACATTTATCCATGGATTGCTTTTATGGAAGGAAGCAAGAGCGATATACAGAAAAAGTTCCCTTCAACATGTAAATGTAGGTATTCACATTTTGAGCATCAGTAAGAAATCCAACTAACTAATTCACATACAAACGGACGGATAGACGAACAAAAATCTAATGAGCAATATTGATGAGAAAAGGAATTGGTCACTTAAGTTATAAATGCTTTTTAAAACTTAAAATAAAGTGCTTCAAAAATCTTTATACCAGCAGCAACAAAAACAACCAAAAACATATATGTTAAATGAAACAAAACAAACCAATAATTATCTAAACAACAAACAAGACAGCAAAAACAATGGAAAACAAAAGATGAAAGTCAACGTTATTTATTGGTTTTCAGCTTTAAATGTATGCAAGCAAAACTGCTCCCACTATGTCAAGTGCCATAAGACTGGCAATGATATGGTTTGCACCTGCAAAAAAGGCTTCACTGGAAAACTCTGTGATGTAAATATTAACGACTGTGGTTCTAATCCATGTGTCAATGGCAAGTGTATAGACGACATAGCATCTTATCGATGTGAATGCAAGAGTGGATATTATGGAAGACATTGTGAGCAAAAAGAGATTGACGATAACAAAAGTAAGAGTCATTGATATATATTCATGAATGCTACATACATAACGAGGAACTTGTATTTTCATTAATCAATTGTAATTTAATTCACTGTGTTTTTAGAATGCCCTCCATTTGGTGATCTAGAGAAAGGTAAGGTGATTAAGGATAGCTACGAAGGAAAACATGTCATTCATTTAAAGTGTGACGAAAAATACAGTTTTAAGCAAAATGCAGTTATAACATACGCCTGTGGTCCCCAGACTGGCTGGTTGTGGAATGGGAAGGACAAGATCCAGTTACCTAAATGTTTAAGTGAGTAAAGATTGATGTGGATTGACAGTGTTCGTTTTTTTTTTAATAATAATGATAATGGGAGATTCTTTTTTATCGCATGTCTCGATGTGCGTTACAATTGATAGCTTTTCTATACCGACCGCTATAAATGCAAACAATACTTTTTCCAGACTTTCCCTTGCTAGAAAATTTGGACCTCACAAATGGTCAGGGGACAAATATAAAAATGTTTATGTAATCACAATAAAACAATTCTCATACCAGATGAAAGAGTAAAATCATACTATAACGTTTACCGCCGAGTTTGGAAAAGTTTAAACAAATACTGACTGATTTGTAGGTCACCAAAATTGAGAGAAACTATGGTTTTAAGGACAATTTTGGAACAAAGTCTTACAACCCCATACATTCTCTTTTATAATGGAGACTTTTCCAAAGTTGCAACTCAGTACATACTCATCCATGCATGCTAACAATTTAGTGATGGCTAGTACAAATGCTATAAGATCTTTCTTGCTTGGGGTTTCATATCGATCATTTTTAAAATTCCAAAATACTATAAATTATCAAAAATACGCTAAAAGCTTTAAAAAGTGCAAAGTTAATTACGGGAAAATCATTGAACTATTTAAAACCTACAAAATCCCAGAAAGAAGCAGAGCTTATTACAGAAACAACGTTATAAAAATGAAATATATCAATGTGCATTAGTGCAGAAAGCTTAAGCAAAAAGAAACGTTTAAGAACGCGTTTAAAACAAGAAATGTCTTTGCAAGACCTTACAAGCCCTGGAAGACGATTCCACAATTCATGTGTAGCATAATAAATATGCAATATTGTTTTTTCCTTTCAGGCATTGCAGAACCTCGAGAAATTAGACGCCTCTACTCAATGATTTTTCCTTTGGATCCAGCTCATTGTAAAACAGTTGAAGGATATCAGCAAATCCAATCAAGCTTCAAGCAAAGTCTCCTCCAATCAATAAAGGGCACTGAACAATATGGTTGTTTTTTGCATGGTCCTTGTGAAGTGTCAAAGTTTTTAATCCCAAAGTGCATTTTAAAACGATCGGCACGTTCTTCACAACATGAATTAGATGTAGCATTTGAACTGTTGTTTAAAGAATGGGGCAATTCGTCAAGTGATTCTACAGTTAATGGTATTGCAGAAGCTGTTGCATTTCATCTAAAATACGCGGTTACTGTTGGTAGTTTTATAGTGACTGTTAATGGTCAAACTGTTAAACCTCGAGTGTCATCGTTCAGTTTGATTAGTAAAAGTTTTAAATGTAGGAAGGGGTATATCAGTGGAAATGATAACGGATCATGTGGTAAGTTTATATGATAGTCGGGATACTATACGCACTCTGATTGCTTGAGAGCCGTGTGTAATACGAGAAACGACGCACAAATGACGTCATAACGGTTATCTCGAACATTAAGCGAGCGCTCAGTCACAATGTTTAAACACAACAAAAGGAAAATGGACTTGTCTTATTAGCTTGAAGTTTGATATAAAACAAATAGTTTGCACTTTTCCATGCATCGTCTGTGTCTCATTTTGACGTCATCTGTGCAATTTTAGAAGTACAGACACACGGAAAAATTGTATCTATTTCTTATGTGATTAAGCTAGATCAGTTTTGGATTGCGCTTTATGTGACTTAATGACAAGGTTAATTTGCAGCAGCAAGAAAATTGATCGTGAGAAATCCTATTGTAAGAAAACACTTTATTTGAGGGCTGCAAATAAGCGATTACCCAGTAACTATTTCACTGAGTAGAAATACTAATAAAAGGCTTAGAAAAAAATCTCGAATATCAAGACTAATTATATCTGTGCATTTCTCTGATCTGGCAAAAATTTATCCTTTTATACAGTGCATGAACATGATGCTCTCATTGATAAATTTTCTAACATGTTCTTTTTCAGTTGCCTGTCCAATTGGAACGTATGAATATCAATCAGACTGCTCTTCTTGTCTACATGGGCAATACCAAGACAAAGAAGGACAAACAGACTGCTTAAAATGTGCCAAAGGAGAAACAACGACTAGGATTGGAGCAACATCTAAAGATGAATGTACAAGTAAGTGCAATAAATGTTAAGTTATAAGCCCTTTCCCTGATGAATACAGGTGTTCAGGTAGACAGTACGGAACAATAGCAATTATTAAATTTGAATCATGTCATGCAGGTTGATAATACTGATTACAAAGGTAATTCAAGTCCGTAGTTTTGCATTGCGTACAGCTTTGCGCATATATAACATATAATATATATATTTTTACATTCGTTATTATCAATATCTATACCGATTTATGTCTGAAATGCACTTTACAAATGAGAGAGGCCATTTCTTTTATTTACTAGCCAAAAATCTTGAAAATCTCTCAATTCAGTCCAGTTCGGTCTCAAAAAAAGCTTTGGTTTCGAGTTAAAACAAGGTAGTGATGAACTAATTGACAACTGATTATGAAAAATGGATGAAAATATTAATTGACAACTAAAATGCAAGGCTATGTATTTTGTAATGACAAATGGCATCCGGATTAGTAACTATTCTAGTATGTCAATGGCGCTGACACAACGTATTACACGTCACACTCGATCACATTTCGTACGTGCAGCTCACTATAGCGGTAACATAATGTGAAAAAAAAAACATTTTATAGCCTGTTTGATATATATCACACTAATTTGTAAATAAAAACAATTAAGGAATGTCTTATGCTTAGCGTGCGTATATCCAGTTCTGGATGCACGCGGGAGGTTGCTAAGAACGAGAAAAGCGTAAGAGTGGCACGACGCGAAGCGGAGTGACACTCTAGCTTTTTCGAGTGCTTTAAGCAACCTCCCAAGTGCATCCAGAACTGGATATACGCTCGCTAACCATGAGACATTCCTTTTATAACATAGACCAATTTATTTGCTGATCAAACGAGATATTCTCGATACTTCGCGCGTAGAATGGACTAAAAGGCGCCAAAAAATACTGCTTTCAAAAAACCAGTTTAAAACAGCAAAATTCTGCAATAATATCCAGGTTCAGTTGAGAATGCTTATAACTGATAACAAGAAAGAATCTTCGTTATTTTTTCTTCGTGCTTTTTGGGCGAATTTGATGTTAGAGTGAATAAAATATATCCAAAGCCGCCACAAAATGACTGCAAGTGATCGCTAAAACCAAACTCGTAAAACTAGACCGAATTCGATCTCACTTACAAGTTAAAGTTATTACTTGTAATGGATAATTGAGAATAGATAGAATGGGCATCCATAAAATGTATTTTTGTTGTTTTATTGCGAGAAAACAACGAGAAATTATACGTTTGCTTTACAAAAATTTTGCCAACTCAAAGGCTGAACTTCACCAACAAAAACAAACAAAATAACTATCAACAAAAACTACCAAAAAATATTTGGTCAAATCAAGGCAACATTTATTGCAATAAGTTACTTACATTTTCTTAATTTCCATTGATAATTTGTCCATTAACATATTTTTTAGCGAAAAAATCCATGCAAACTTTCGCACAAGTTTCGTGCACCAACCATTGAGAACATTTAGTGAATCTGTCATCCTAGCTGAACCACGGTTTACAGCCAATCAACAAATGGTCGAAAATATCATGATCGATCAAAAATTGTCCTAGTTTTTTTTTAAATCAAAAAGGACTTTTATTAAAAGTCTTACTGCATTCACTGAGCTTGGTCGGTTTGTACAGGAGATCGAGAATCTTAATCGCCAAAAAGAATGCTGACGCAAGTTTATGAAATATCCGCTGATGGTTCATAACAATGAGCCAATCAGAGCGCGCGTTATATCGTGTCTATGTTATTATTGTAAATTGTTTACAGGTACTTCATTGTTAAACATTGTTAAGAAGGAGACAGGAGACAGTTAAATTGGCTTTATACAAAGTATGACCGAGAAATTATATATTTTTTTTTACAATGAGCCCACATAAATCTACAATTTCTGTGTCTAGAGCGGTAATCGATGAACATCGATGAACACTAAATTGCAAGACCATCGCTTAGACCAATGGGCCATATTGCTTCCTTTAAATTGAGCTTAATAGACATAGATGTTTGTGAATGTCCCTTTGCAAATATTCAGCGCTGGATGATAAAATGTTGATATTAAAAAAAAAAGATTAAACAAACAAAATATGAAAATAAGTGAATAACTTTCTAGCTTAGCTTGCTGAGTGCCACTACGATGTCTGGAGAACATGAAAAAAGGGCTAATAAAATAATGAGCTTGAATTGATTGATTGATTTATCTTTTTATTTTCTTGTGTTCCAGAAAAAAAAGAGAATGACGATACTCATTTGGTGGCCATTGTAATTCCAATTGTTCTTGTAATCCTATTAGCTGTGCTTATTTTTGGGTGGTGGTGGAGGTCTGTAAAATGTGATATTTATTTTTCCAATTGTTCCTATTATCCTACCAGCTGTTTTATGACATTTTATTCGCCGTTCAAAAAGTAAATGAATCTCATGGGTTTTGGTTATTTAGAATATTATTCAATGGGTAATAGTTTGGTTACTCTGCTTTTATTGAAAGTTACAAACGAGATACATTCTCCTTTTAATATAGTTCCGCTCAATCAAAAATCTATGTCCTTAAGAAAATCAACTCTTACATATGTTTTTCTTTATAAAGGAAACGCCTCAAGAAAGACCGGGAACAAAACAATGAACCTCGCCCTAATGGACAACAGATGGAGCAAGTAAATCCGATTAATGAACAAGGCGAACATATATTATATGATGCCATACCTGAAAACGATATACAGTATGCAATTCAAGAATCGCCTCAGAAAAATAGTAACAATGTTGCTTCATATGATAAGGGAGGAGAACTAGCAGTTTTTTTCAACAACCAAAGTTCCAAGATAATGTTTAAAAACAGTGCTCTATATAACAAAAATTGGGCCACAGCTTCTGAGAATTCATTAATTACAACAGAGAACAATAAGGAAGGAATACAGCGAAATTTAAACATTGGATGCGAGAACGATGGTTTGGAGTTAGATATTGTCAATGGCGAATATGCTGCCTAGTGCGATGGCTAATTTATGTAGGTCTGAACTATATGATGTCAGTATACAAAAATGGTTTGAAAATGTACCTAAAAGATAAAATCAAGTATTCCTTGTAGTTTCGTCATCACATCATTGTCCAACCTCCGATATAACTGCACTAAAATGTAGTTAAGTTAGCACGAATTATTATCACAAAATTAATGTATCAGTTTATATATTTCTACATTCCTCTATAGCTCATGCATATTTTCACCACGAGAGAAAAGAAGGACATAACAATGTATTCTGAATTCAGTACCATGTAATAGATAATGCATTAAGTCTGCCCATGCTGTTGGTGTTTATTGCAATAAGTAAGACCATTGTTTATACGAGCATACGGCAGCTATCGCATTTCTTACCGCATTTCTTACCTTAAGGTAATTCCGTAGTTTTGCACTGCGCATATTTCTGCGCATGTTTCAAAATTTTCGGTTTCAGGACTTTTATCATGTAATCTAGTCAAATTATGTTTGTAAAGTACTTAGAATAAAAAATTCGAAGAATTGCCACATTTTCGAGCGAGAAAACGCGATAATTTTGAAACTCGACCCAGTCCTCTCTCGGAAAACCTGTTTTTTTGACAATAAATTGACGATATTTATCGCAATATTTCGCAAACTAGCTCGGTGACCTATGTATTTTATTTGATAAAATTATTTCTTATAAAATAACATCAAATATATCTAAAATTGAGCATAGGTCATCGGGCTAACTTTTGAGAAATTTCCAAAATACTTTCAGCTTAGGACTTTTTCGAATGAATTAGCAGCTCGTGCGCACGTTGGCATTTCGTCAATTTCTTCAAGATCACTTATTTTTATACATCTGTTCATATTTTTTTAATAAAAGTAAGTACAGACATTTGAACAAAACGCGAATTTTGCTCTTAAAAGACAAATTACTGTGTTTTTGTTCCGTTTCTCTTCGATTTTTGAGCTTATTTCTTTACGTTCTCAAGTCATCAAAATGCATGAGCTTTGACGTCATATTGCACAAAAACAAAGTCCGTGACCCCCCTTTTCTATTGTATTTTCTAAAAGCTTTTCTCAAAATTGTTTGTTAGAACGAGTATAAAAAAATTTCATCGGGCAGTTTTATTTCTACGGAATTACCTTAATTGCTTTATTAAATTAAAGTCAAAACACCTCCGCCGTATCCACCAAAAGTTCATTGTTGATTTCATTCTTTGGAACTTGAATTGATTACTCGATTTGAATATTCAATTGTAAAAAAGACAGTCAAATGCATTCAAGGCAAAAAGTCTCGATTTAAGACAGAAAAAAAACCTCTGAAAATCTTAATCTGAAAGATGTTTAAAAAATCTCATTCAAATATTTATTGACAAAAGAAAGATGGAATATTTAGGATTTTTTTTAAATACGTTATTTTCAATTTTGTAGAATAATATTTAAATTTGATTAATTAAATTGAATAATCAATCCAATATTCGAATAATGATATCAATAGTGAACTTTAGGTGTGTACGCTTGGGGTGTTTTGTCGATTGTAACGCTCTTCACGTACAGTGTAATTTTCATATCTCATAACATATCGGACAATCCATTATCACATGATACTAATGCTTGAAATATTTTTTTTTCTTAACAATCGAGCGTAATCGACTGAATACTTGAAATAACTATTCATCTTCGCTAACCGGCAGTGCATGCTAGAAACAGTTAGCTGATTAAAATCTGTAAAATCTGATCAGCTGCTGTTCTGTGGTGTTGTGTTTTTTGTTTGTTTGCTTTTTTTAAATTTTTAATTTTACCTTTAATTTTTATTTTTTACAAAATGGTTTTGAGATCAATGGGTCGGCCGTGCTAAGGTGGCACAGAAGGCTCACACAAATTAATAAGTAAAATAAAAAATAAAATTAAAAACGTCAAACTTCAAACAAAGATATTGCTTCAAGCAACCAAAAGTGTGCAGCATTTACAAAAACATTGTTGCAAAAAAAAATCCTGCTACAGCAAACAAAAATCCTGCAGCAAATAAAGCTCCGATTGCGAACAAAAAAAAATGCTGCAAACAAAAAACTGCTGCAAACAAAAATCGTGCTGCAAACAAAAATCGTGCTGCAAACAAAAATCGTGCTGCAAATAAAAAAAACCTGCTGCAAACAAAAATTCTGGTGCAAATAAAAATCCTGCTGCAAATTTAAAAAAAATCTGCTTCAAACAAAAATTCTGCTGCAAATAAAAAAACCTGCTGTAAACAAAAAAAAACTGCTGCAAACAAAAAAAACCTGCTGCAAATAAAAAAAACCTGCTGCAAATAAAACTGCAGCAACAGCGGTCGTTTTTTCATAGTGTTAATCTAGTGAAATCCATTTTTTGCTATTGCTGCTTCGAAAATACGAAGCCGGATATAATGAGGCTTGGACTAAGCCAATATTATTTACAACATACTTGATTTAGAGGAAAATCGTATGTGGGGAACAATGAAAAGATAGCTTTATGATCAAATTACGCAGTATCTGGTAATAGGGATACTTTATGTTTATAAACAAACAACTTGTTATACTAATGCTAGCCATGTTGAATTAAATGAACCAAAAATTATCATAACAAAGGAAAATTTAATACAAAAGCTAGTATCTTTAACAAGATGATACTTTTAATTGCCAAGCTTCCGGGCAAACATGCCGATCCTTAGGGTGTAACGTACACGATTATAAACAAATATGTATGTGTTTTGTGGCGAGTGTGCTTGCTCTAAAGCTTGGTAATTACTCGAGCTTCCAAAGGAATGCCCGAGTTTAAAATTCGGCTGTCTTTGTCGTCTTTTCCTTCGCCGTCATTGTCTTCAGTCACAAAATGCAGATTTTTCAACAAATCTCCCCACACCACCCCTGACACATTTCGCATTTTATTATCATTTCGGGCGAC